>OY282559.1:193650167-194194020 GCA_958295665.1 Tipula vernalis | reverse complement strand
GAAGAAGAACTCAACACAATAAAATATATAGCCGCACAAAATGGATACCAGGCCACATTAATAACAAAAATCAACGAAAAACACAAAGCTACAAACAACCAAAAGAAAGCAACAACATTACAAAAAATAGAAAAAGGATTAGAAAACAAATACATCAGCATAGAGTATAATAAAACAACCAGTAAAATAATCGAGAGAAATTTCAAAAAATATGGATACACCGCCGCATACAAAAACAACAATAAAATGGAACAATTATTTAAACAAAACAACAAAAATGAAAAAATAGACACCGGAGTATATAAATTGACCTGTGATAATTGCGAAAAATTCTACCTGGGTCAAACGGGACGTTCCTTTTTAACGAGATTTAAAGAACACACCAGCGACCTAACAAAGAAAACAATAAAATCCAATTACGCACATCATTTAAAAACAGAAAACCACGAATACACTAGTTATGACAAAAACTTAACAATTGTACACAAAGTAAAAAAAGGAAAAACCCTAGATCGGCTAGAAGAATTAGAGATATACAAACACAAAGCCAATAGTAACATCTTAAACGACAAAATCAACACTAGAACAAATAGGTTATACGAAGCAATAATCAACAATACAAAGAGTGGAAGGGGTAAAAACAAATAGTATATAAGGACTTAACTTTAATAATTTTGTAATAATATTAAATTAAAAATTGAGAAAGGAAGGCGAAAGCATCCGAAATCGATTTTTTTTTTAAAAATAAAACAGATTGTTACTATAAGGAAGATAAAAATATTAAAATAATAAAAATAAATAATAATAAAGAATTTTTCTTTTTTATATAAAAAAATTTTACAAAGTAACAAAAGCACACAAAATAGTGAAAAAATGGAAATCCATTCACACAATAATAGAAAAATTTTTGTCCAAAACAATTAATTTTTTTAGTTTTCAGTCCATTTTCAATAAAAGTATTTTCAAACATCACTTTTAATTTTGGTTTGTTTCTTTTTATAAGTATAAAAAGTTTTAGGTTTTAATTTATTTATTAATTTAGTAGGGTAATTATTAATCTTAAGTATATAAGTAATTTTGTTAAGAAAATTTTTCCTAAATTGTATTGTATGAGGTTTGTTAAAAAAAAAATGTGACTTTTTATTTTTCTCGAAAAATATTTATTTATTCATCAATATCTATTTCATCCCCTTCAAAGTAATCCCCCTCAGGTATAATAGACTTGTGTTGTGATATGCGCTTTTTACTATGGTCTTGACCTCTGCCAGGATGCAGTCTTTATCTCTTCCATCGTGGCAAAACTCCGTCCTTTTATGGGTCCTTTCAGTTTTGGGAACAGTAAAAAATGATGCATGATTACGGTGCATGATTACGGTGGCTGATGCATGATTACGGTGCTGTTTTTGGCCAAAAACTTACGAACAAGCAATGACTTGTGAGCTGGCGCATTATCGTGGTGCAATATCCATGACCGGTATTGCTTCATGCAAACGGCGCATAACTTCAAGGTAATATGCCTTATTGGACGTACGACCTTCTGGCAACCAATCACGATGCAGCACGCCATTGTAACCGATAGAAAAAAAAATTGCCAAGCACACAAAGAAACGTCTAACCTTTTGTGTCTAAGTCCGTTATTTTTTGTTGGTACATGATCTTTTAAAAATGTGTTCGTACTTTTTTGGGCTTTAAAGAAACTAAATCTTTATTTAGGGGGTTATATAGCATTTTTCAAGTCAAATTCAACATTTTTTTAACCAAATTCAATAAATTTCAAACCAAATTCATTATTTTCAATATTTAAACAACAACAAAAACAGATTTGTGTCTATATACAAATATAGGATACTTTTTTATATCTTACGTGTTTGTACTGTATGGCTCGTACCAAAACCAAATGTCTAATTTCATTGGTTTTAATATATCTATTATTTTTCGCAAGTGTGTAGCTTGTTTAAACCTTTGTGTTGGTGTTGTATGTTGTTGTTTATATAAAACTGTGATACAATACATACAAATTTAGTTCTATATATCAGTCCATTTCAAGGTGTTTATTAAATTTATTAATATTAATATACTTGTATTTGAAACAAAATAATAATTAAACAAATCAAAATATCAGATTCAAACGATACGACGTTTGATATACCACCACTCGTAACAGATAGTAATAGAATAACCGTTAGGCCTACATCTTATATTAGAACAAGCTTATATAAAAGAAAATCCTTATATAGTTAAATCAAGAAGGGAAAAGCGTTACTGATGTGGCGGTCATGGCAAACATTCACAGGAATACTGCGACTGCTATTATTCAACACTATAAAAAGGATGGAGAACAGCTTATTCAAAAACCATGTGGCGGAAGTAGGGCATTAAAGTTGACTGCTGATATTTTAGGCGAAATTGAAATACTTGCTGAACAAAATTCGTCCATTACATCAAAAAAACCAAAGAAAAAATCCAATACGCTAAAGGCATTTCCATTATAGTATAGCTTCAATTCACAATGGATTAAGAACATTTGGAGTTACTTTGAAGGTTAACCGGAAACTCTAGAGAAACGGAAAAATATGCAGCTTTTTTAGTGACAATGCTCCTCAAAAACGGGAGAATATTATTTTTATTGATAAGGCGGAATTTAATAATCATTTATACCGATTTAAGGCCAGATCTAAAAAAAAAATACAAGAGCTGATATTTTACAAGAATTTACTAGATAAATGAAAAATGATAAAAATGTGCGGTTGTTATTTTGAGTCGAGTAATTATCTTTCGTAATATCATTATTTTAATATCATTACGATGTTTAGAAAGCTTATAATATATTAACCTTTAATTTAATCCTTCGTGTCGCCAGGTAACGCTTCGTGCGCCAACACTAAAAATCTATATGAATAGAAATTTCATTATAAATCACAAGGCTGTTTATAAAGAATATTTTGAACATCTGAGTCCATCTGTACAACACTTATGTAATTCAATTAAATTCTTACCTTTAATTAAATTCCTCACGCTTTTCACATTCGTTAAGTAACTGATTAACGTAAATTTCAATCATACAGCTTGGATTCTCGTTATGAAATCTTCTTGTAACGTTTTAACTGATAAATCACGTGGTATTAAATCCTAATATATGTTGTTTGATATCTGTATTATGTATGTATATATCATCATCTATTTTATATGTGGTGGTTGCACAACTATTATTTTTAATTGCTGCAACCAAGGTACTAACATTTTTTAGGGCAGTTTTGTTCGATGGCTGCATAAACTATAAAATCCTTAATTACCAATAAAACCAAACAAGAATGAAACGAAAATAAACTCGAAATTAGAGAAAAGTGATCAACCAAAATTTTAAACAAGCAAACCGTAACTTAACTCATTATAGGTTCAAATTAAATCAAGCCGTATCAATATTTAACTTAGCGAAATGGGCGCATATTATCAATCAGAAAAGTTACCGCTGTATTAGTTGGTAGTTTTGTTTTGAGGTGTGATCGCTTTTTATAAGTTTCGATATATTTGGTGCATATCGGCAGGGAATCAGGTATTTGTTGATCTACTACGTTTTCTTGGTTATAGTTACATTCAAATTGCTTAGATTTATGTTTCAAAATAGAGCGAAAGATTTGCCTTATGTTTCCCAGTTTCCAACTCGAAAAGCACTTCTCCGATTAAATAGATAAAAAAAATTAATTAAACAGAATTTTATTGAGCTCTTTATTTCCAAATTATTTGAAACTATGGGGATATATTCTCAAAATCAAAATGATTTTTTTTTCCATAATTTGTGTTTTTTATATAAACATCAAAAAGAAAGCAAACACTAAAATTTAATAAAAACCGACTTTTCATGGAAACGTACAGCTACATAATTTTTCAAAAAAAAAAAAAAAAAGTTCTACTAAGGCATTTTCACGTAAACATGATATTTGAATACAAATAAAATTGATGAGACAAAACCAAATTAGATTAACAAATCATATGAATTGCCAAAATCGCCTAATCTTAAATAATATTGATAGATTTTGTACTTGATTCAATATGCAGCATTTCCAAAATGGATCTTTTTCTAATTTTTTTTTGTTTTTCGAGAATTTCGGTATTATCTAAACTGACTTGGTGGTTTGGAAAAATCCTACACATTAATCAAATACAAATTCTATCAATATTGTAGAAGATTACGCTTAAATTAGCAACTCATATGATTTATCTCATCAATTTTATTTTTGTCCAAATGTGTAACCTTTTCGAATTAGAAAATAGAATTTTTTCCAAAAATTGTGTAGTTGTGCGTTTCCATGAAAAGTCGATTTTTATTAAATTTTTATGTTTGCTTTATTTTTTGTTTTTTATATAAAAAATTGAGGTGTGGCCAACACACGACTTTCTTTTACGAACAGAGAATTTTGAGAAATTTTATTTTGTTTTATAATTTTTTTTTTAATTTTTTTTTTTTTTATTTTTATTTGTTTTTAAGTTTTAGAAACATTTTGTATTAAGTAGTTTTTTGTAAATCTTATACTTTTTAAGATATTTGCAAAATAAATTTTCTGGGCCAAGGGAGTGGCCACTTCCGGTTAACCGATTTGGAATAAAATTCACTAGGACCTCCCAATTTATCAAAAAAGTTAAATCTGTAGTTTCAGTTCGATTGATTAAACCATCTGGGCTGTGGAGAGGACACAGACAGACTGACAGACTGACAGACTGACAGACAGACAGACAGACACCATTTCGAAACTCACTTTTTCGGACTCAGGGGACCTCAAAACAGATAAATCTCTAAAAATCTCAAGGTCCAAAATTTTCATGATTACTATACTTTATTTTACTAGAGTAAAAGAAAGTAAAAGAAGCAATTTTTGGAAACAAAATTCATTCCGCTCAATTTTTGGAAACAAAATTCATTCCGCTTTTGAGAATGAACCCAAATAGGATTCGAAAGCTTAACCTATAAAATAATTTTTAATTAAATAAAGGGCCCAAAAATATTATAAAATCTGTTTAATTATATAAATATTGGCTCAGGAAAATAAATGTTATAAAGACTAATTGATCTTGGCCAGTCATGAAATAAAAATACGACATCTTTTGTAGGTAGTTCAATCCAATGAAACTATATGGTTAAATAGCATACAGGGTTACTATTTATTCTACAATTATAAAGCATTTAAACGGGCTTATTTGACTTATTCTGACATTTAAAGGACTTACGCGCCTAGTCCAGTTTGTTTAGGCTAAAGAACTTTGAAGCGCAAACGTCTCTTTCACTAAAAAATAAAATAAAAACTAATAAAATGAATATAATGATACTTTCACTATATAATAATTTTATTTTGCTTAAACTCCGACTATCCAAAGCCAAAAAATACAAGAAAACGGTTTTATTGTTTTGAGATATCTTTTTGGCTAAGCACGGGATTATTTTTGCTTGATTAATTTTGAAATTTTCTGTGATGACTTGTTGATGAGTGCGGCTTCGTTTCAGAGCAAAAAGGAATGATCGGATGTTGATTTTCTCAAGAAAGAATGATCGATACTCAAAAATTAAAAATTCATTGTTATAAACGTTAAGTTAGTGAAATAATAATAAACGTTACATTTGCAAATTTATTTTATTAAATTTCTTACAATCATTTGCGATTTCCTTAAAAATAAATAGCGTAAATTCAACAAATGAAAAAAACTATTAACCTTCTATTACTCGACTATTATTTTGTATGATGATTTTAGATGGGGTAGCCTTCACCGACGTGTTTTAACTTTTTTAGGGTAAATCGAAGCTTTTCGAGATATTCAGTCAGTTTCGTTTTCGCTGGGCAACCCTGTACATGCAAGTCTCCGCGAGAGTTATCGAACCTGTTAGTCCCTAAAATTCTAGATTACATTCGATAACATCCAAAAATAATTCCGGCAGATAGTATCTACCTGGCCAAATTTGTTCCCTCGTTAATTAAAAATTAAATAATACTTAAAGTACAAATACTTAAAGTTAACCTACATTCGTTCTCAAATAAACTATTTACTCTAGAAAATATGACTATTCGATCGAATGATTTTAACATGAGTTTTTCAATTCAAAATGATTTTTTTTTTGTTTTATTTGCTTGTGCGACTTAGGCCATCTATGCCCGAATACTGTGATAGTACCGTGATAAATAATAATTTGTGACACTTACTTGAGAAATTTTCCCCTTCGCAGACATTTTTTATTTTTACTGCCCGAATTCAATAATAATTTTTACGTGATAATTTCCAGGCCTATTTTTTTAAATAAAATAAAAAATAAAATATTTGATTAAAATCGTGGCATCTTGCTGCACTTTACACAATATTTGGGTAAAAACAAGAGATCGTGTACCGCTTGAACCTTAGTTTCTACTCTTGAAAATGACACCTATAATTGAAGAGGATGAACATATAGTATTCAAAATGTTAAAACCAGCGATGAAATAACGGCGATTCAATATGCATATATATATATATATATATATATATATATATATATATATATATATATATATATATATATATATATATATATATATATATATATATATATATATATATATATATATATATCTATATATATATATATATATATATATATATATATACATATATATATATATATATATATATATATATATATATATATATATATATATATATATATATAT
Organism: Tipula vernalis; assembly: GCA_958295665.1. Taxonomy (NCBI): domain Eukaryota; kingdom Metazoa; phylum Arthropoda; class Insecta; order Diptera; family Tipulidae; genus Tipula; species Tipula vernalis. The sequence goes on along the minus strand of OY282559.1, from coordinate 194,187,331 downwards.
ATATATATATATATATATATATATATATATATATATATATATATATTATAAAGCATATATATATATACAAGCGTATATATATATATGTATATATATATATGTATATATATATATATATATATATATATATATATATATATATATATATATATATTGGGTGTACAAATTAATTTCCGACCTTTTTAGAAAGGTATCGTTAGTATCACTGCCTGCATATTAGATGAGTTAGATGTCAAGCTTGAATAATTACTAGTGACATTTGTTCAAAGCGTAAACAACAATTATTTGCATGTAATTGAATGTCGAATTTTGTCCCAAAAAAACAACATTTGCGGGAAGTTTTACTTCATTATTTTTTGTTGAAGAAAAGTGCAGCGGAAACAAATCGTTTGCTCGTGGAAGTTTACGGTGAACATGCTCCATCGAAAACAATATGCAAAGAGTGGTTTCAACGATTCAAAGTTGGTGATTTTGACGTGAGAGACAAAGAACGTGAAGGCAGACTAAGAAAATTTGAAGATACAGAATTGGAAGAATTGCTTGATATGGTCCTTTGTCAGACTGAAAAACAATTGGCAGAAGAGTTGAATATTACCCAACATGTGTTTCGAAACGTATACATGCAATGGGATTGGTTCAGAAGCTGGGAAATTGGGTGCAACACAAATTGAAAGTAAGGGACTTGGAACATCGGAAAACCTTGTGCGAATTGTTGCTTCAACGACAACAAAAGAAGGGCTTTTTGCATCGGATCATCACTGGGGATGTGGATCCATTATGACAATCCAAAGCGGGGGAAAATGGATCCATTATGACAATCCAAAGCGCAAACCAGTGTGGGTCAAGCCAGGTGAACCAGAACCGTCAACGCCAAAAGCAAATATCCATGGTTCGAAGGTGATGCTTTGTATCTGGTGAGATATGAAGGGTGTCGTCTATTATGAGCTGCTGAAAGAGCGTGAAACCATTACGGGACAAGTTTATCGACGACAACTGATGGCTTTAAAGCAAGCTCTAGATGCAAAACGACCCGAATGGGACAAAAGGCACAATAAGATAATTTTGCAACATAACAACGCTAGTCACATGTTGCTATACCTGTCAAAAATTACTTGGACAGGCAGAACTGGGAAATTCTACCCCACCCGCCGTATTCATCAGACATTGCTCCCTCTGATTACCACTTGTTCCGGTCGATGCAATCAGCCCTGCCACAGCAGCACTTCACTTCATATGAAAACGTCAAAAAATTGGTCGATGCCTGGATCGCCCCGAAACCACCAGACTTCTTCGTTCGGGGAATCCGTTTATTGCCTGAACGATGGGCGAAAGTTATAGCTTCCGAAGGAGCATACTTTGAATAAAACATTCTTTCATTTTCTACACAAACTAATGTCTTTTATTTCAGTAAAATAGGTCGGAATTTGTACATCCAATATATATATATATATATATATATATATATATATATATATATATATATATATATATATATATATATATATATATATATATATATATATATATATATATATATATATATATTTATATATATATATATATATATATATATATATATATATATATATATATATATATATATATATATATATATATATATATATATGTATATATGTATATATATATATATATATATATATATATATATATATATATATATATATATATATATATATATATATATATATATATATATATATATATATATATATATATATATATATATATATATATATATATATATATATATATATATATATATATATATATATATATATATATATATATATATATATATATATATATATATATATATATATATATATATATATATATATATATATATATATATATGTATGTATATATATATATATGTATGTATATATATATATATATATATATATATATATATATATATATATATATATATATATATATATATATATATATATATATATATATATATATATATATATATATATTTATATATATATATATATATATATATATATATATATATATATATATATATATATATATATATATATATATATATATATATTTGAGTTTTATCTTTTATATGTTTTGGATGTGTAGCACTAGTTATTAAACAAATCATTTATGGAAAATAGATTTTTTTGTTGTTTTTTAAGATACAGGGTATCAAATACTTTAAATTTTAATGCACTTGGTGTTGTATTTATTACTATAGAAAAAAAACTATTTATCCGAAAATTATAAAATTGAGCTCATTTTAAAGATAATTGAATAGGGATTATAAAATTTCGTTAGGTACGATCTTTCATTTCTTATTTTTGAAAATGGCCGCCGAAACTTGAGGAATTAATACACAATACACTATAGTTCTTGATTTATAAACTTGTATTAATATATAAAAAGGTTATTATTTACACTTAAATTTGTGAATATAATTCATCACTGGTAAGCACTAATGTACATTCCGAAAAATTGACTGATACTTTTATTATGTTTTGTTGTTAACTTTTAACTATTTTTTATCTGGTATATCCAAAAACACCCGAAAACAATTTTGTTTTTTTTGATTTTTTAAAATGGCTGATGATGCCGCACCAAGAGTAAAACAAATAGTGTCTATTTTACTACGCGCGAGATTTTTGAAAGCTGTAAATTTTAAGGAATGAAGTGAACAAGGTGCGTTCATGTGACTGATTGAATTGAATTGTATGATTGAATAATTGAATTGAATTGTGGCGATGAACGAGTTATGAATGTTTATGTAAATGATTGAATTTAATTGTGAGTGATTCACTACAGGACTGGGGAATGATTGTAGGAGTGGAAGCTATACGAACTGTTTTGTTAACCCGATGGCTTGATATTTGCTCAGCCGAACTAAGTATTCCGTAAGCTGGTTTAAGTCGATCGATTGAAAAGTTGAAATTTTTTCCACTAATCGATACGATGAAATGTTTCCTAAGTCTGCGAATAACTTTATACGGACCTTCATAGGGAGGAGTTAATCCCGTGCCAACCTTGTCTGTTCTTACGAAAACAAAATCGCAGTTGCTGAGCGATTTCGGAACAAAAACATCGTCTTGTTTGGATTGACGAGTTGGTTTGGGTATAAGGTTCTGCATGGTTTGTCGCAGTTGGTCGATGACTGTGTCGGATGTTGGAAGTGGTGAAAGAGGATTTTCAACGAAGAGCTCACCGGCTACCTTAATGGTTTGACCGTAAAGTAGTTCCGCTGGTGAGCACTTCAGATCTTCTTTCACTGTTGCTCGGATTCCAAGTAAGATTATTGGTATTTCCGAGCTCCAATGAATCGTATTGCTTCTCGCCATGAGTGTGGCTTTGAGTTGGCGAAGGAAGCGTTCGACCATGCCATTGGTTTGAGGATGGTAAGCCGTTGTGCGTATCCGATGTGAGCCAAGGAGTTTTGTTAACTCAGTGAAAAGCTTTGACTCAAATTGTGTTCCCTGATCTGTTGTGATGTGAAGGGGCACGCAGGATCGTGATACGTAATTGTTGACAAATGTTGTGGCAATGGTGGCAGCTGACATATTGGTCATGCAGTAAGCTTCGGGTTAACGGGTGAAGCGATCGACACAGGTTAGCAAATAGGAATATCCATTAGATGGAGGAAGTGGTCCTACTATATCTATATGAACATGTTCAAATCAATCCGGTGGCATTTCAAATTGTTCATGAGGTGATTTTGTGTGCCGTTGGACGTTAGCACGTTTTCAGGATAAACAAGACTGAGCCCAATTTCCTACATCTTTGTTTATGCTAGGCCAAAATTAGCGAACGGAAATCGATTTACGAGATGCACGGACACCAGGATGCAAAATGTTATGTAATGTGTCGAAGATGGTTTGACTTAGTGAATCTGCGATGTACGGCACTAACTAACTATAACTGTAGATTGGACTTTTTGCAGAAGCCAAGTTCATTTCGAAATGAAGATAACAATGATTAGAAAAGGAGTAGTCTTCCAACACTTATTGCGTGTCATAAATCGTTATTCTGTTTATTAATATACATAATCATCTGGTAATATCGTTTTATGGCTTGTCATAATCATCATCATTCATATTCGTCGATGGGCGGTGTTGTAAATGTATTTGTGTCGTTATTCATTTATTCATCCACTAAACCACACTTTCTCCTTTGTACGCTACATTTCGGACGTTCTTGTTTTTACTAGATCATTATAAATTTGAACGTTGGTGTATAAACATGGTCCACAATAAATAACCGTAATAAAAACATTGCCTACGACGAGCATCGAACCATCGACCTTCCTGTTTATACCACGCGCCAACCGTTCGAGCTATCGCTGTACGCAATGTGGATTTGTTGTATGATGGACATAATCGTTACACAACCCCCTCCTTAATCCTGTTCGTTCCGAACAGAAACATTATTTGGGTCTCCTTGGTATTGTAGCAGCCTATCGACGTGTACTACTTTCATCTCTGCTCGCCGGCCCCACTTTGGAGTATTTCCTTTCTCTCTTTATGGGTTGCTGAGCCATAATAAATCTCTTTCGTCATATCCTTTGTGGTTTGCTCTTAGATCGTAAGGGGCTTTTGATCGGTCGCTGTTCAGCTCGATATTTCTTCGAACATGCTCATTGATCTAGCCATTCTATTTCTGAGGTCGCTTACGTAGTTCTCGGCTCCTTTGGGAGTTAATTTTGGTACTCCAAACGCAATATCGCAATATCGCAGCCGTATTTCCTTTCCACGTATCGTGTACTGCACTACGATATCACATCATAAAAAGAGGTATATGCAGATCCTAGTTCTCCTGATTTGATCCAACTACTTTTACCAGGTGCTCTTCTAAGGTACGGGTGAATCGTTCGACCATTCCATCGGATTGTGAATGTAGCAGTGCTGTCCTTGTCCTTTTAATACCGAGCACTTTGCACATCTCCTGGAACACATTTGACTCAAAATTACGACCTTGATCCGAGAAAGCTCCTATGGTAATTCATATCTGCTCATCTAGTTTTTTACGAATTCTCCGGCCACTGTTTGTGCTTCCTGGTTTAGTATTGGATAGGCTTCCGGCCACTTACTGAAGTAGTCGATAAATACAATGATGTATCGATTCCCACCAACTGTTTGCCGAAACGGCCCAGCGATATCCATAGCCACGGTTTGCCTTACTAGTTCTTTGCTAGCTGCGCAAGTATGACACTTTTTACACCAATCTTCAACATCATTGCGGCAGTTGACCCAGTAGAAATGTTCCCTCACTTTGGCCAAAGTTTTAATTACGCCAAGATGACCGCCGCTTGATCCATTATGGACTTCGTTTAACACTTCCGGAATTCTGCATTTTGGTAACAAGATCTGCATTTGAATAGTTTTTCTATCCACACTTTCCCAAGCTCGCTTTAACACACTGTTCTCCTTCTTCAATGAGTCCCACTGTGCACAGTAGCCTTTTAGCGTTGGAGAAATCTCGGATATATCGTGCCATGCAGGTTTCTGTCCTTTAATAATCCAAGCTCTTACCGTGGCGTGCATTGGATCCATCTTCTGCTCTCCGACGTTACTTTTCGTTGTCCACCCTTCCGGCACCTTCACGCCAATCCGGTTAAGGCTACTGATGCCTTCCTTTTCCTCAATTTTGTTACATTTTCCACATATTGGTGCACAAACCCTCCTTGATAGACTATCTGCATTACCGTGCACTCTACGTTTCCTGTCTTCGATGTTGAAAGTGTAGTTTTGCAGTCGTTCTATCCATCGCGCTACCTGACCTTCTGTTTCTTTAAACTGCATTAGCCATTCTAAAGCAGCGTAGTACGTTCGGATTAGTAAAGTAATTGTTGTCTATTCAGCTATTTGTTGAAATGTTCGGTTTTCGGTAATCTACGCAAAACCTCATTGAGTAGTCTTTCTTTTGCACTAGAAATACCGGTGAACTCCATGGACTGCTGGATGGCTCAATGATTTTATCCCGGCGCATGTGTTGTATCATTCGGCCCGCCTCGTCTTGTTTAGCCCATGGCAGTCTTCTGGGTGACTGTCGAATTCGGGGTGTATTTTCCGTTTTCAGTTTATGCTGTACATCCTCCGTTCGCCCGTATTTATCCTTGCTGCTTGGAAATACCTCGGGGTATTCTAACAACATTCATATTCCCATTGCGATCTCTGAATTGATTTCCTCACCTCGTTATTACTTTTACTCTTATCAGCACTGGTCTCTATACTATATTGGGCGATACTAACAGCAGGCTGGATTTTCCCGAGAACGACACCGGACTTTAGATGTTTAGCTTGTTCGGTAATGTTCATTATTTGGACAGGAATGCTTGCTCCGAGTGATGCTAGTGTTTTTCCATACTGTAATCCTGTTCGGTATATCCCTGTTGTTGGCTCTAATATCCCCACTTTATGCTCCCAGGATCCCCATCCAAGCATACGTAACTACGGCTACGCGCAATGGTCCAATATCCAGAGGATCCCTTAGAATAACTCTGAGTTTGTTTCCTGCATCAGTAAGGCCCAGAGGGATTTCAATATTCTCCCATTGTAGTAAGCATTCCTGATACATTCGTCTATAATGTTAGCCACAATGAACTTATGACCAAAATTGAGGCTTCCTATTTTTACGGCTAGATCGCACTCTCATTAGACAGCTACACTCTCTCCGTTAGCAGGTTTCAGTCGATTTCGAATCTCTGGATTAATGGCTCCTCTCGTTAATCGTATTCGGCCTGCTGTTTATTGTTCCTTCAACGACGAGACTGTCGTTGTTTCACGTTAGCTGTGCAACTATGATGGTGGTCATGGAGCTTTTCGTTTCTCCGGCCAACTTTTGCCCCTGAAAGCTGGCAAAATTTAGTTTAACGGCTCCACGTGGTTGCTACTTGAAAGATCTCCTTCAGAGTTGATAACCCTTATTGTCGCTTCTTTGCTTGTCGCTATTTTTATCTGTAGGTTTTACTCTTGGGGCTCGGCATGCTCTGGCCAAGTGTCCTAGTTCATTGCACCTGTAGCACCTCGATCCGGATACTGCTGCTGTGGTCCTCGAACTTTCTTCCTTAAATGGATTCCAGTGTATCTGATCATCGAGGTGGTGGCGTTATCATAGCAGTTAGCAATGAATTAACATTCCAGCAATTAAATATTAGGTGCGACATTTGCGGATTACTGGCTGTTAAGGTAAAGTGCGGTTCCTTTTGGCTTTTTATCATTGGTATTTACATTCCGTTCGGCAGTGCTGGGGATGTCTATATAAGCTTTACATAATTGATCACGAAGGAGATATTTCTGTTGATGCTACAAGACGATCAAATTTTAATAGTTGGTGATTTTAATTTACCTAAAATTGAGTGGATAAATATAGATGATGCTTTCGTTGTATCTTCTAATGATTTGATATCAAACAATGTCTTGGATGTATTGTCAAGTTTTGGCGTTCAACAAATTAATACTCTATGAAATGGGTCGTATTCTCGATCTGGTGTTTACATCAATTCAATCAGTTCATCTGATTGCTTGTGCTGATTTGGGAGGGAGTTTCAGTACCTTTCATACACCATTGCTCATCGAAATACATTTTTTAGAATATGGCAAGCTATGCTATGAATTTATTGTTAAGGATGTTAAATTTGATTTTTTGAATGCAGACTTTGTGTCCCTTGATGAATATATTGGTAAAATTGACTGGTCTGAGTTTTTAGTGAATAATAATAATAATAATACTATTTCCGAAACTGTTGAACGGTTTTATGGTGCTGTAAATGTAGGATTTGACCAGTTTGTTCCCAAAAAGGCGACACGCTGTGAATACAGTGAACAGTGGTTTAACCATTCGTTGAAAAATCTTGCTAACCGCAAATCTAAGGCTAGTAAGTTATTTAAGCGTTCTGGTAATGTTACGGATTATGAAAAATACTGTATGTTAAGGAAAGAATTCAAATATCTTAATGATTTTCTTTACAATATTTATATTTTACGAATTGAGGATGAAATAAGAAGTAATCCTAAAAGATTTTTGTCATTTATTGATGGTAAAAGAGAATCTGTAGGTTTTCCAACAGTAATGTCTCACAATGGGGACTCAATTTCCGGTCCTGAGGCGATATGTAATGCTTTTGTACATTTTTTTCAAGGGTGTTTTTGAAAAGAAGAATGATTCTAGTTTCGGTAATGGACCATCAAGCGATAGGTTGAATGTCCCTCAACTTACGAAACAGGAAATTTTGGTTGGTTTATTCCATCTAGATACGTTTAAAGGCACCGGTCCGGATGGGATTCCATCGATCATTTTAAAAAATTGTGCTCATTCTTTAGCTGAACCGTTATATTATATGTTTAACATTTGTCTTCAAACTGGTATTTTCCCTGATATATGGAAAACCGCATTTGTTCGGCCAGTGTTTAAGTCTGGTTCTAAGTGTGATATTACATGTTATAGACCAATCAATATTCTTTCCGTCATTCCTAAATTGTTTGAAATGTTAGTAAAGCAAAGACTTGAGTTTATTTTAATGAATTATGTTAGCCCTTTACAGCACGGATTTGTGCAGGGTAGATCTACCGATAAGTTGGATCACGTCTTATTATTAGAAAAACTTGATTGTATGAATAATGAATTTATCCCTCTTAGTTGGATTGCTTCATACTTAACGAATCGCATGCAATGTGGTAAAATTATAGATACTGTATCGGATTCATATGTAGCGTCCTCTGGTATCCCTCAGGGCAATCATCTTGGCCCGTTTTTATTTATACTTTTCATCAATGATATTATTGACTATTTTATTTTTTGTAAATGTTTGATGTATGCGGATGATATAAAGATATACGCAGAGATAAAATCTGCTTTTGACACTCTACATGTTCAAAATGAATTAAATTTATTTTGTGACTGGACTGTCTGTAATAAACTAAGGTTAAACATCTCCAAATGTAAACTAATGTCTTTCTGTAATTCTCGTACATCTTGTGTTGAAGTGCCATATATACTGTATGATGAAGTTGTGAGCAGAGTATTAATAATGCGTGACTTAGGAGTTTTATTTTGGAACAACTTGAGTTTTAACAAGCATATAGATTTAATAATTAACAAAGCTAATTCAATGTTGGGGTTTATTAAAAGGTATGGCAAAGAATTTCATGGTCCTTACACATTGAAAACATTATATGTTACTCATGTAAGGTCCATTCTGGAATATGCATCGATAATTTGGCAATGGTTTTATAAGTTTCATTCGGATAGAATTGAGAGTGTACAGAAGCAGTTTTTAATTTTTGCACTTAGAAGACTTCCTAGATGTCATTCTGAAGATATATTTAAACGAGAGCCATAAGAAAATAGACTGAAATTAATCAATTTATGCACCTTAGCTGTTAGGCGTGATAAAACTAATGCCGTTTTCGCTCGTGATATCATTTGCTCTCGAGTTAATTGCCCAGAACTTTTATCATTATTTTATTTTAATGTCCCTGTTAGGTTTTTGCGTCCAAGAAATACCTTGCTTCGTTTTCCTTTCGGGAGAGCAAATTTAGAAGGTTTTAGTCCTGTTTTTAATGTGCTAAATTCTTTTAATGTATACTACGACCAGTTTGATTTTCATACATCAAGAGAATTATTTAAAACAAATTTGAATTAATTTATTTGGATTGTATGTAATGTACTTTAATTATTTGTAATGTTTATCTATGCTATTGTTACTTATAGTTTCACTTGTTTCTTTTATTTGGATTACAGTAATCATACTATGTATTAAATATATTAATGATGAAATAAATAAATAAATAAAATAAATAAATGCTTTTAAGGACTCAGTGATCATAGCCTGAATTTGACTCACATCTGCAGCTTCTATTTTCTTTAATCTAGCTGTTTCCGAGTAGAGCGTCTGCTTTGCAGCCTCATATTGCAACGCTTGGCTCGCTTAGCCGTTGTCAGGAGAGGTAACTTCAGCGTATCATCTCATACCGCATTGATGCAGGAGCTGTACCATGTGCTTTTCTGGCAAGTCGTTGTAGACTTTCACCTTTGGCTTGCCTGCGGTTTTATCTTGTGAAGCTCTTGCATTTGGGAGTCGCCGTATCGTAACTCCAACGCGTTCATCTGCTGCTCGTAGTTCCTTTATGATTCCGGCAGACTCTAGAGGATATCCTTTGCTTTACCCCTTAACGCCAAAATTAACCCACTTGATAACAGTTCCGCGTTCCATTTATTAGTTTTAAACACTGCCGTGAATTCCACTTTTAGATTTGGCGAAGAAGACTAACCATCGAATACTGGTTGTTCCATGTGGCTGGAGCTGCAGTTTCAATGGTGATCTGATGAGCTATTGTACGCTACCTTCTTCATGCCGCACAAGAGGGGCACTCTTTCCGTTTTTTAGCTCCAATACTTCATTTTGAAGTTTTTCTTTCATGTTGCTCAAAACGAAGTATACACAAGTTTTTCGTTCATGTTACTTGATATCGCCCTCAAGAGCGGTTATTTTTGATTGTACTCCCTCGATTGATTGTTGGAACTCTTCTTTTTGTAATGGTAGAGACTGCTGCAGGGAAGATCACTGCTAGGACATCTTCTCCTCTTACGATTTCAGCTGTAACGACAGCTGTGATGTTAAAGATTCTTGGAGAACTTGCTAGATCTGATTGCCCGGTAGGCTATGATTCTTTAATGTTGAGGGGTGGTGATCTTCTGAGGCTGGCACTTTTTGTTCCCTGTGTGGTTCCTCCATGTGCATCAATGTTTCGAGCCGCAACTGTAATTCTGATCTCGTTCCAGAAACTGGGGCCCCCTTGCAGCGAGAGCCTCTTTCAATTCAGCGACGTTGATCCTGTTGACATCCATTTTTCACATCTGGGTTTTCCGGATTGCAACATCGCACTTCTGACACCAATTTGTTACGAAGTGGGCTTCTGAGTTCGTCTGGATTTTGCAATTAAAAACACTGTTTACTTTTATGTCACTTGACTTGACTTTATTTCACTTTAATTTTCTACTTTACATATTTAAATCTGTCCGCTTACCACTGGTGGGGGCTATGGCAACAGATTTATTTCACTTGTTACACGACTTAAAGTAAATCAAAAACTGTCCTCTGCTTGTCATCGGTGGTGTTTATATACCAGTTTAATGCTGCTCCCGAGATTTCCTTTATTGCGTGTTGTAAATCATCTTCATTCTTGGTTATTCTGTTTATGACACATAATCATCTGGAAATATCGTTTTATGGGTATTCATTTATTCTTGAATGACTAAACCATGCCTTCCTTTGTATGCTACATCTCGGACGTTCTTGTTTTTACTAGATCATTATGAATTTGAACGTTGTTGTATAAACATGTTTCGATGTCCGCAATAAATAACCGTAAAAAAACATTTGCTACGACGAGCATCGAACCATTCATCTTCCTGTTTACACCACGTGCCAACCGTCCAAGCTATCGCTGTTCACAATGTGGAATTGTTGTATGATGGCCATAATCGTCACAATATTTTCCTTCTGTTTTGTTCACTGCTGAATGATTAGTTTATTACATAATTTTTTAAATAGGGTTTTAATGTACAAGTTTTATTAAAAGTTCAAAACTGTTTTGATATAATTGTGGGGCAATGTCGAGAATCGCATTCTGAAAATTTTGGCCAAAAATCTGAGAATTTTATGAAAATTAAGTGACAATTTTGCCTTTTTTTTTGCAAATACTAAAAAGATCACCCTTCCATTCTTTTGTTTCACTCTTCCCTTTGTTTGAATAACTAATATGTAACACTTAGTGTTCAATTGACTGAGGAGGCTACCAGAGATTTTTTATTCTTCTTTATTCGATGCCAAATGAATAATTATCACAATATATTTTGTTTTCTGCTCCCTATTCTGATCGATCAGTAGCAAAAAAATATTATTCTATCGGAAAAGGCAAATAATAATTTTTAAAGAGTAAGTTTTAGAAAGCTGTTTTTTCCCAAAAACGAAAGTTAATTTATAAATAAACGAGAAAGTGCGATAAATCGTGTAAACAGGCTAAATATGAAAGGAACTGATTATCCCAGGATTTAACTGCTAGAAGTTTTATGATAAAATATTTTTAAAAACATTAGAAGAGGATTTAAAATGTGGTCAGGCTGCTATGTATGCAGGTGGATAAATCATCTTCATGTGCCGTAACTGCAAACAACTTCAGCGAGTGCACACCCTGTCTCTTCATGGCAATCCACGTCAAAGTGTGAGGACTGTGGTCCATCTACGGGAGCCTAGCGTTGGGCTAACAGCCCAACCTGTAAAACAATATTATTACTAAACCTCAACATGACCCTTGGACATTTTTGGATTCACAACAACGACCTCGGACACGATATGGGGACAACGATTTTAAATTTGGAAAATGGAACTTACTTAGCCTAAACTACGCGGAGAGCCTTCTTCAACTCTTCGAACAAGCATCTACGTATGAACTCGACCTCATATCGCTGCAGGAAACAAGACTAAGCGGCAATAACATCATCAATTACAGTCGCCTCATAAACATGAATTTGGCGTCGGTTTCTTGATTAGCAACCGATGTCGTCAATTTGTGACTGACTTCATGCCTGGCAGCAATCGGATTTGTACACTCTGGTTTCATGGACGTCACTTTAACATAACATTTGTGAACGTTCAGGCCTTCACCGAGGAAAAGCCAGATAAAATCGAAGACACTTTCTAAGACCAGCTGGAAACTGGCCTGAGCAAAATTCCGCAACATAACATTAAAATTGTTTTGAGCGACTTCAATGCTCAAATTAGCAGTGCTGGCAGTACATGTCGTAGTATTGTCGGCTCAAACTCATGTATAGCACATATTTATATACGCTCACAAAAGCGTATCCTCCAATCCATATGGAAATCAAACGATGGGGCAACTGTCAACAAAATCAACCACATCCTTTTGTGCAACGTACCAACATTAGAACTAAACGTGGAGCTAACAACAATTCCTACCACTTGCTGATAGGATCACTTGTTGGAACACTGTGGCGTTGAGCAACCAAGTTACCCGGAACACCACCTTTCATGATTAATGTATCAGGAATCTTGATATTTAAATCACTTCCTGACTCCAAAATTGACACCTCAAAGTCCACCATAGGCCAAAATTCATCTGGCCTAAAATCTTTGGTTGCCTTGGTGCTATTCGGGAGAAACATGGCACATTCCAACGAAATCTATCACAAAGAATAAGACAACTCATAACGCCCAAATGACTGCGAAGAAAATCTCCACTCGGCTATGAAGACGGAAGAAATAAGATAAGCTCATAACAACCACATGACTGCGCGGAAAAGCTCCGATCGTCTATGTAGACGGAAGAAAAGAGAATGTCTTGAGCAACAGGCACGCAACATTCAAAGTTCTAGCGTGGAAGACAGATAACTATAGGAGAAATAGCTACGAAGTTTCATCTACGAAGCAGCGCCATTCGCAACGAATCCGGTGAATTAAAAATGGACACTAAAACCGTCCTTGAAGTGTGGCGGAATTATTCGCCTCTCTTCTAAATAGGCAGACACCACCTTCCGAGCACCAACCTCTCCTTTCTTAAGCAGTTTAATGCGACATCAACATCTAGATGACACCACCACCTCCTCCATCTTATGATGAAGTTCGGAACGTGATAACGTAGATGCAAAATTACAAGTCACCCGGTGAGATGGTATCTGAAACCAGATGCTCAAATATGGCGGCGAGTATCTGTTCTACCGTAATTTTGAGCTCCTATCAATAATTTTGTCTAGAGAAAACATTCCAGAAAAGTGGAAGACGGGTCCTATCTAGTCGCCGAAATATTATCAATTTATAGCGAGAGGATCTTGGGTGATTATCAATGCGGGTTTCGTCCGAATAGTTCACCGACCGGTCAAATTTTTACTCTGAGGATGGGGCTGGAGAAATGCATCCCTCTGCACAGTCTATTCGTAGATTTCCAATAGTCGTACGACAGCATTAAGAGGAATACGTTATAGAACGTTTCGTTCTGCCTGTGTATACTTTTTAATGGCTCAATAGCTTTTTAATGGCTCAATAAGCGAGGTGTTATTAGACGGCAAAATTTCGGATGCCTTCGAGATAATATCTGGAGCGCGGCAAGGAGATCCAATCAAACTCTTTCTACCTGTATTATTAATCAACCCAGCTAGCCTAGCTGACGATATTTGCAATCTGGGTCGCAACTTCATCTCCCTGAAAAGGATCCTCCGTGGGAATTAAAAGCCCGACAAATTCGCCTTCAGATCACCGAAGCGAAGACTAAATATATATCGTGTGGTAAAAGTTCAATTTAATCAATTTCGCCTTCCGCAATTTGTTTTATATGTTTTAATGAAATTTTGGTTTTTTGTATCTTGTACTCCTTTCTTTCTTAGGCAATATCGTAACCCTAAGGATAAGGCACTATCGTACTCACGTGACGATATATTTTGGAAACAAATTGACACGTTTACACCGTTTTTAATTCAACTACTTTTATTGAGCAAAACACACTTTACTGTTCTCCATGTTCGCAGTGTTTCAGTATTATATTAATATTAAGTTTTAGAACCATTTTCACAATAACCATAGTAAATCATTCAAATATGAATAATACTTATTAGTTGATTACTTAGAAAAGAGTTATTATACTCTTCATCAAAGTAAGCTTGGAACGTAAATTTATGTACGACATAACATAATGAATAGACGGCCATTTAAGTGCACTTAAAATGAGAACGACATCTAAAGATTACATGAGAGACAAGCCGCTCGCGAATCCAACGTGCGGTTTTACACAAAAAAGGTAATCGTGCTAACATAGAAACCCATCTTGGTAACGATTCGTTAAGCTTTAGAGCAGCTATTTCCCCTACTTCCGACCTCGTATACCCAGAATGTGCCGGACCATTGTTTTGCAAAAAACTCTATTGTGGTGCAGTGTTGTTTAAAAATGAGGTAAAAACTAATTGTTGTCATAGTCTCAAGATTTGGACAGACAATTTTCCATTGTAGATTATCCAGGATAGAATAAATAATCTTTTTCACATGAAATTTGCCAGAGTAACTGTTTTCAATGCGCTCCGTGTTGAAGCTTTGGAAACACCAAAGAAAAGAAAAACGTCAAATAGAATATTGGAAATTAAACTGTTTTGTTAGAGTTTGAAATCGTTGAGTTTGTCATCGGAACAATCTGAAGTATTCCATTACCAGAAACTATCTATGTTTAATATCGCTTTTCGGTGAACCGGTTATGTTGTAATTATCTCCAGACAAAAATGTTTTTTAATTTTGTAAAATTGCAATACAACACCAACTATCAACTAGTTTTATAAATATGTCGAACAGTTTTCGAAAAATGTGCTATTAACACCATCTGACTTTTCAGACTAAATTTTTTTTTTTAAATTTATAAAGTTATGCAATAATGGGGTTTTCGAACAACGATGAATCCGATGAAAAATCAATTAACAGGATCTATTTATCAGTGAAGGTTAGAGTTGGCCATTAAACAAAAAATTAAGTGCATTTATCATTCTAACAATAATATTACTGTATGTAATACTTTACTTATTTTATGAACTATTAGAAAATATGTACAGCGCTGGGCAAAAAAAAAAAAGTAGGCAAACATATTTTAGTACAAGTTGGAGTATTTTTTTGCTAAAATTACAAAACTTTTGAAAGCAATTGACTTAATGTTTTATTTTAAATACATTTATGACTCATTTAAAAAAAAAAATAAAAAATACCTACAATTTAGGGGGCAAAACCAATAAATTGCTAAAATATTCAAAATATCCCATTTGGCACTTAAGGGCGTGGAAGGAATGGAATAAAATAAACACTTTTTTTTTGTATGTTATTAGTTTGTGGAAATTCTATCTTCAATATTAATATTTTGTTGAACCGCCTTTTGCCTCTATTACGGCGGTACAACCCCGCACCTGATGCGTACAAAAATTGGTCAAGCAATTAGTTTATTTTACGCCTACCGTTCTTGGCCGTAATTAGGGTGCAGATGTTTTATTGCCTGCAAGTATTTTATTGAGTATAAATAGTACATATTTTGTTAGATTAAGTTATTCTGCATCCTTATTCTGTAAAAAATAAGATAATACCATATGTAATCTTGAAAACGGGTAAACTTTGTGATTTTTTACTAAAATTACATTAAATTGTTTTTCGATTCTCTTTTCGTTCACTGTTTATCACGTGTAAACATTATCTTATTTTTTATAGAATAAGGCTACTTTAGGTGATCCTAGTCAAATAAAGAATAAAGTGTAATTTTAGTTAAAAAAAATGTGAAAAGTTAGGGAGCAGTGTAAAAGCAATATGTTGATTTGGCGCGATAAAATTTAACCACGCGTAAAATAGCATAAAGAATAAACATTCCTAAAAGTAAAAAAATGCGAGGGATGGGAAGTGCACAAAGAAAGAAAGGCTCTGGAAGCCTCGGAAAGACAACGCCAGTGGAAGATCATTTTTTAATATTACAATGTCGTCGGAACCGTTTTAAAACTTCATCGGACATAAGAGGGGATCTTGAGCGAGCAACGGGAAAACAAATTTCAGCCAGCTTAGTGAGAAAAACACTTGTTAAAGCTGGTTTGAGAACACATAAACCAGTCCAGAAGCCTAAGTTCACATTACTAGTGAAAAAAAAACATTTGCTTTGGGCCCAGGAGCATGTTTCCTGGACTCAAGAGATGTGGAATGATGTGATTTTCTCCGATGAATCAAAATTCAAGCTGCATGTTGGAGATGAAATAATTCTCGTATGGAGAGAATCTCGCAAGAGGCTTAGCTACAAATGTCTTTTAAGACTTCCACCGAAAACTGAAGCAGTTTTGATCTGGGGATGCTTTTCTGGAAATGAAACCGGTCGATTGTGCTTCCTTAGTTCCAAAATTACAGCAGCTGTTTATCTGTAGGTCCTACATAACGAATTTGAGCCTTCTGTGTTAAAGCTTTTTGGCGAGACTTGCAGATTTATTTTTCAACAGGACAACGCTCCGTGCCTTATCGCCAAAGTTGTAAGTTATTAATTTTTAATTGTAGATAGAAAAATAGGCTTTCAGATAAACATAAATAATTTGTTAAAAATTTGTTTTTTTTTCTTATCTCTTCATTTAAAGGTAAAAAGTATTTCGCAGAAAAAAATATCGATGTGTTGAGCTGGCCCCCTACAGTCCAGACTTAAATCCCATATAAAATATTTGGTCTATAATGCAGCTAGAAGTACTAAGAAAGCGCTCAGAATCAATTCAAGCTTTAAAAAGCTTGTTGATGACGATTTGGGAATCCATACCTTCTACGACTTTGAAAAATTTATCAAATTCAATGAATCAGAGGCGTATCGCTGTAATAAAAGCAAATGGCGGTCCAACAAAATATTAATATTAAAGATAGCATTTCTATAAATCAGTAAAAAACAAAAAAAAAATTAAAAAATAAGTATTTAATTTATTTCATTACTTTAACTCCAATCAACGTATTTTGAATATTTTGGCATTTTTCGGGTTTTCCTCCTAAATTGCAGGTACATTTTTTTTTTAATTAGGCCATACATGTATTTAAAATGAAACAATAATAACTCCAATTTGTAATAAAATATGTTTGCCCAATTTGTTTTCCCAGCACTGTATAATATTACCAAAGTAACTTTCTCGATCAGAGTAGTAATTTAATTAGAAACTTTTACTAACATTTTTTATGTTATTTTAATAGAAGAATCTGAAGTACACTACGGAATATTTCCTTATTCTTTTTACATTCAATCTTTAGCAATCATTTTCATGACTTATGTACTGGATTTTATTTGTGACGTAAAAAGTCGGTAGTAACTTCGTCTTAAGTTTTACTCCCAGCAGGAGAAGCAAGTAGAACTCAGACAACGTAGTTATATAACATAGTCATATTTTCTAGAGTAAACAGTTTATTTGTCATCTGTCGGAGGATATATCTCTTTGTCTTATCGAAACAATGGTTATCTTTAATTTCAATGTACACAATCGTTAATTCCTCCTTTAGAATATATTGACAAAAAAGAAAGGATTTATAGAGTACAATACGGCTAATCGTGCGGAAGTAAAATCGTTTTTTTTAAATTCGGTACGGAAATGTGTTAGAAAATGAGGAATAGACATTTTATTATAGGTGGTTTTGCACATATACATATATTAACGAGTTATTTCCAAAAATGAGTAGTTAAATATGTATTGTACATAGATTTTTATGGGAAAAAACCATAGATTGAAAACTCCAAAAATAACCGCTGGAGTGTAATCATTGCGACGATTTATGCA
The DNA here is from genome assembly GCA_958295665.1 of Tipula vernalis. Lineage (NCBI taxonomy): Eukaryota > Metazoa > Arthropoda > Insecta > Diptera > Tipulidae > Tipula > Tipula vernalis. The sequence goes on along the minus strand of OY282559.1, from coordinate 194,169,013 downwards.
CTCGTTTATACTATTTGACATTACATGTATTTTAATATTGTTCATTTGTACACACAAATAAAGGGAGAAAATCAAATAGTTACGTATCAACGCAATGGGTATGTTATTTTCTATTTCTGTCTATTGATTTAAAAATCAAAAGTGTTTCAAAAGTCCCGATATTTTTATTTTTATTTTTTTTATTTAAAACCTGAACTATAGTGAAATCGGACTGATTGAAGCCGAACTAAGCGAAATAGTACTGTACATTAATTGTGAAACTAAGAATTATTTTAAAAAAATGTTATTTCGTTTTAGATTCATCCGCAATTATCCAAAGCGAACCCTGGAAATCCGCCTATAATGAAATATTTTAAAAATTTTGATTGTATTTTTTGCTTCAAACTACACTACTACTAATTTGCTTGACTATAGGTTGCAATTTGAAATTTATTTTTGAATATTTTAAATTTAACTTAGAAAGACATTTGTTGTACAGATCACTTTACGGTTAATAATTTCTGGCACTTCTAACTAAATTACTTTAAAATTTACTAAATAATGCCGAAATTGGCTCAAAGGATTGATTTGTCATCAATTATTTATATTTTCAAACTAAACCAATATCCGATTAGTTAGGTTTACGGGTACTGGCTACTATATTCCTGACTTGGTCCCATTAGCCCATATGGGGCCCAAATTCTATTTTTTTCTGTAAATAATTGAAACTACACTGGTATGCAAAATTAACGCACCAAAGTTGTTTTCACTATAACATTTAAAATAAAAAGAAATATGTATTCAATTCTAATTACATATTTAGGTGTTGTGTTGCAGTGAAGCAGTCGCATTTAGAAAAAACAAACTTTTTTAAAACATTTTCTAAGTACCGATATTCAACCACACATATCACTCCTGTACTACGAATTACACCTTCACATCTTAAATATCTAAATTGATCTTTAACAATTTGAGATTAAGGTCTGAGCTGCGGGATGGTCACATCAAAGCAAGAATATCAACCTCTTCTAAATACTTCCTCACGAAGCCAGCAGTGTGAGGCCTTGCAATGTAAGGCTTCAGAAGAAAATTGTTGACAACATATGGAGCGAACGGTATCTCATACAGTCTATGTTGTCCGTAATGTACTACGAACTGTTTAAAGAGACACCAATTACTATATGAAGCTCCATGGAGGCTATCAATGAAATTCCAGCCCATACCAATACAGATCCGCCACCGAATATTGACGTTTCACGAATATTACACTGCGCGTACCGTTTATTTGGCCGTCGGAAGACTCTTAGACGTCATTCTGAAGGATACAGGGAATCTCAACTCATCTGTGAACAGAACGCGTTTCTAATTCCAAACGAGCTCTACGAATTCCAAATGAGCTCTTCGTTGTTAGACCATTAATACTGTGAGTGTTACTGGATCTTTAGAATACAAGTTGTGCTCTTCAAGGCGTATTCTTATTGTATCCGTGATTACTTAAGTTGTGAACACCCCTGGGTGGTTACATTGGCAGCATTCTAGCATAAGTGAATCGCCCTCTTAATATAATTATTTTGATAAGACTATTCTGAGTGGCCTTTGTGACTCGACGTTTGTCTTTCTCAGGAAGTCTTTCATCATATGTTTGTGTGTGAAACGAAAAATCTTACAGCAACGCTGTTATACATATATCGTGGATTCACGGTTTAAATGTATGGTCATTCGTTCCATTATAAACCGAACAATACGGTAAAATAAAATTGAGTAGAATAATTTATCAGAGGTATAAAACACAAACAGTAGTAATTACTAACCATGTCCACGATACTTTTTTATTTATGTATGTATGTTATGTTATTGAAAAACAAAAACTTCTAGAAGCAAAAGGATGCTGCGATATAAAAATACAGTGAACCAATCTTTGGTGCATTAATTGTGTGGACTGAACTGACTACCATTGTATACCATTTTAATAAAATAAGTTTTTGGTTTTTTAGATTACATTTTATTTTTGTAATAACCTTATTAGTTATTTTTTAAACTTCCTTAAAACCTCTTCTGCTTTTCAGCTAAATAGATGCAACATCTAGTTAAATAATATTTCAACTCTTTTTTAACGGAAACGGTATGGGAGAGTTAAATATTTATTTGAACGAAATTGCAGCTTGCATTGAATTTGAATTAAAAAACATCGCGATTTCGTAAAAGAGGAAATATTATTACCTGGAGGTTGGCTCTTTTTTTTTGAAACCGGGCATTAGTGAATTCGAGTTTGGCAAAACGCTTTTGTTAAAACTAGTTTTGGTTAGGCAATTCTAGTGCCGACAAATTTCAGATTTCGACAGGAGCTTATACATATACATATTAATTTTTTGTTTGTGTAGTAATACAGTTCTCCTTGGTTTATACATTAACGTCAGTTTTCAAAACCAACTTTAAAAAACAAGTTTGAATTTTTACGTTTTTTACATCGAGCATACAATGTTAGCGAACTTTATTAGTACAAGCTGCTTTGTGTACTTTTCAGTTTCCTTTATTTAATGCATATTGTCTAGTGCTGACGCCGTAATGCAGTGACGTTTGGTCACATTTGCGCATTTCATATGTGAAACCTTTTGTACATGTATGTATTTTCAAAATTAGGACTACTTGGTTTGTTCTAATATTAAAACACCTTATTTTAAAACACATAACTGCGCTTCTCTTTTTGTTAGTTTGATTGTTCAGAGGTGCTTCTACTCGTATAGTTTATGTTTTCAGCAATATACTTATGGCTAACTTACGTCTAATCTTTCGCCTATTACAAAGGATCTACAAGAAAATGGGTGTTCATCAAACATTGCTTCGTTATTGCTGGTTTTACAAAAACCAAAGTGTTCAAAGTACTAGTCTCACAAAACAACAATTTGCCAAGTAAGCATAAGTTAAAAAAGCTAAAAAAAGCTTCCTTTTAATAGGGTTTGTAGAAACGGATATACATATGTTTCTACCTTGAATAAAAATTAGATTAGCCTATTCAAAAAGTTTTACTCAATGGTACATTTTGTGTTGGTTGACCTTTTTTCCTTTTTAAAGTTTAAAGAATATTTACAAAAACCTAGGTTGCAACATTAGTTTAGGTTTTAGCAATATTTACATTTATAACATTTTTGTACTTCCATAAAATATATACGTGCACTTTTTCTCGAATTTCAATTCTTTTGGGAAAGGACCAAAAAGATTGAATGTAAATTAGCTATATCGTTAGACTAAACTTGGTTTAATATGTGTTTCAGTTTAATTTGCCTTATACAGAGAGCTGGAATATTTTTGGGGTATTTCGAAAACAAGTTTAATTGTTATACTCGTCTCGATTGTATTTTTGTACTGACACGAACCAAATGAGTATAACAAATTATACAATTTTGAATACATATAAGAGAAAAAGATTTGGAATCCTCTTTTTAATCTTATATATTTGAAGAAATATTTTAATGATTACAGAAAATGTAAAAGTATAATTAAAACTAGCTAATCAGGTCGGTTATGGAAACCGCGTGATATGGATCGAAAACAACATATACAAAAAATGGAACGTTTGTACGCGAAATGAAAAATCTAAATTACCTGGAAATCAATAGTAGTTTTCTAGGCATCTTTGATTTGCAGTAATTGTTTCGTATTTTTTTTAATATGCAGTTTTCGATTCGCGATTGATTCACTCACGTGGATCCTATAATCAACATGATTAATAATGTTTACAAAATTCTAAAGTTTTTTGCAAACCAACGCTTAGCGCTCTATAATCTATCGAGGTTTGACCTAACATTTTGGTTGATTTGAGTTTAAAACAGAACTTATACCCCATTTCAGAACAAAAGAGCAAATCTCCAGTTAAACAATATTTTCTTCTTTTATGAAACTGTGATTTGTGTCTTAATTCAAAATCATTGTAAGCTGAGCGTAAGAGGAGAATTAGATATTTATTTAAAATTGAACAGTCAAATATTCAATTCTCCCATTATACAATGCTCATGTAAACAAGATGTATAATTAGCTTAGATTAATTTGGAAATATGAAACAAATCAAATTTCTTAAAAGAAGAAGGGATGAAATAATATTTAACTTATAGGATTTGCTCTTTTGTTTTGAAATCGGTCATTAGTATTTTGTTCTATATGGAAAATGATGATATAATAAAATTAATTGAACTATCTTGGATAAAGCCATAAGTAGGTCAGATTCAAATTTTATTAAGTTTATTTTCCTTCAAAGGTTAAACTTACGAATCGGAGACCAAAATAAAATGCTTGTTATTTTCCTGATGTAATGAATAAAGCGAAAATATAAGTAACTTTTACAAAACATTCAAATATTTCCACTGTAACGGTTACCTCCTCTAGCTTGAATTTAGGGCTAGTAACATTCTGGATTATTAAGAATGAGGTCGCGCGGAGTACCTCTCTTTATTTAGAGTTCTTTGCCACATTTGCTTCAAAGACGGCAGCTGGACGATGTGGAAGTTGTCTAAATTTACGATAAAAATGGAATGATACCGGCAATTTAAGATAGTGTTTGGATTCGCATATAAAATTGGAATTACCATCACATTTTCAACTTACGGAATAGGATCCCAGAATGAATTTCGGTCCCAGAGATTATGGTCCAGTTCTGTTCGAATATTAATTGCAGCCCTACCAATTCAAGTACTGGTTCTCCTGGATGCCTCGGTTCTCTGTTATAATGTTGAAATATTTAAAATTGGATCGATTATGATACATGGCTTTGATGAATGATGATTATGTCGTCTTCTATGATAAAATCCTAAATATTCTGTTGGCGACTAACATAATAGTAAACTCTTTTTTCCTTATGAGAGAGTTTTATATTGATAAAAAACTTAAAGGTTATAAAATATTGTAAATTACAGGAAATTACAAAGTTTAATTTCTCAAATGGTCGAATTGAATTCGATTGTGTTTTCGTCAAACATGAAAAGATTAAGTACAAACAAAATAATCCATATTTCTGGTACTTACACTATCTAACAAAATTATTCACACCCCAGCTTTCTGCAAACATTTTCAAGCAAAAATATTAGAACAATGTCAAGTAAAAAAATCCAAAAATATATATTTAAACATATATAAATATTTATTTTTGGATTTTTTACTTGACATTGTTCAAACAATTTTACTTGACATTGTATGCAAAGGGCTGGAGTGTGAATAATTTTGTTGGATAGTGTATTTTCCCACACAAATATTATAAAGTTATTTTTTACTGAAAAAACTGTTTTTCTTAAAGTAACAGTGATTTTTAGTAATAATTTAGGAGTTGAATTTTGGATTGCTCCCTGGTCGGTTCTTTTGTAACAACTACTCGTACTATCATAATATTAGTTGTTAACAGTTGCTGAGAAAGAATCGTCGAAGGAGCAATCCGAAATAGATTGATAAGTATTATTAAACATCATTTTTACTAAAAGGAAAAAGGTTTTACAATTAAATTACATTAAAAAATATCTAAGTGAATTTATTATAAAAAAAGGTTCTTTTGATGATATATCATTGTATCAACTTAAGTGACTCGCGACGTACATATATGTAAAAAGATGGATGAGCCAGTACCATGTGTACCTATCTTCACAACGCCACTTTCTCAAAAATAGTAATCCTAGTTAACTAAATCGAATGGAAAGTTCAACCAATTCCCTTTCGCGTGTTACATTGTCATATGGTTACAGTTTAATGAATTTTAACTAATATACTATTAGTTTTATTACTAAACCTATTAACTAACTTGTCAGGAAATTGCTTGGACTTTCAGGCCGCTAGGGGTATTAGTTTTTGAGAAAATGGCCTTTAAGATGGCCTTTTACATGCATATAAATCTTTATAATATCATATAAATATTTGTGAAACATATCAAGAACTTTTTGTTTGTTAAACTATTTTAATTGTTAATAAAAATAATACTGTATTTCACGTTTGGGTATAGCTCCCTCCTCAAGTCTTGAACCGAGTTTAATCTGATAAAGTTCGGTCAAGAGCTGAGGATGTAGTAGCAACTGAAATTGAGTATTCTTCTAAAAGTATTCTAAAAATAAATAAATATCACAACTAAGGTAGTTTAACAAACAAAAAAACCTTTGTTTGATTTAAAAAGGGAAAAAATATATAACTACAGACTCAGGGATATCCTCACATCGTAAACGTGCTTCATCTGGATGTATACAGAGATCGGATGAGGTTGTGCCTCCTACATCACAAACTTCGTGTCGTGCTGGCAGTCTACATTCAATATCCAGTTCAGAAGGTTCATCGTAAGTTACTATACTGGCTCTAAATTAAACAAAAAAATAAAATAAATAAATAAATAAACAAGAATCGCTATATATACCTAATAATTATTTTTATTTTCGAGTATTTTATGTTTCTTTACTTATTCGTTTTAGATTGTTCTCAAAATTTTAAAATATTTATTTTATTACATCTTTCCTAAAAAGTTTGATATAGCTCTGTTCTAGTATTCGTTCAAAATCTGGTTTGTTTTGAAAATATGAAATAATAAACTAAAAGTATTTCGATTTTTCGTATTTCGATTGTTTACCAATAAAATTAAAATTCGATTGTGAACCAAATTACCACCGTGTTAAATTATTTTTTGTAGTTTTATTAATTCTAGTTAAAAAAAAGTATATTAAAGTTTCGTTCATGTTTGATTAGAATCTTGTTTCGTAAATATCGAGTATGAGTTACATTAATATTATAATAGCTTCATTTTTTTAAAAATGTAATGTTACTCTTCCAATGAATTTAATGTTCTTTGAATAAAAGGCTAGTAACACTACATTCACAAACACAACACCCAATCGTGACAAATTTCTTCTTGTCACCACCAGAAATCAAACACGGAATCGCCAAGTTTCAAAGCAAGGTTCTAACCACTGTACCACCAAGGTCATTGTTAAATAACCAAAGTTTCGAACTCGCTTTACAAGTTAATATGCTTTTATTAAAGATGAACATGGCGCTGATTAAAACGCTGAAATCTTCTTTTTAAACAGCGACTTCGAATAAAATAACTTATTTAGTTAAATTTATGACGTTTATAGAACTCCTTTTCGAAACGACCTTATAGTAAAGAAATCTGATTAAACTTGAACTACAATTTATGTTATGGGACTGAAAATGATACTGGTAAACGATTATTTCAAAGCTTATCGTCGAGTTTCGTTTAATTATTAAATTAAACAATAAGTAAACAAGAAATCATACATCTTACTTCCTTGAAAATGATCAAATGTACTATTTCACTTTGGTTAACCTTATTTAACTTTGTGTTAAAATCGAAATGCTATTAGTTTAAGAACTACCCAATATTTCTAACATGTAAATTTATTAACTCCTCATTTTGCATCAAAATTTACAATACTATTAATTTATGTTTTTCATCGGCGATTCTTTTTTTTTAAATTTCTTTTATTTCCAATTTGTTTTGTAAGTACTTTAATTGTTTTATTATTTAATTTATCAAAATTATCTCAATGTTTCCTTTTTTGTGTATTTATATTGCTAAATAATTATTAAATGATATTCGATTAAATTTTTCTATTGATGTTGGCTGTTTCGATGTTTTTTAATTTAATTAATTCAGTTGTTAATTTTAAGTTACATTTATTGAATCTAAAAAATATCGCAAATTGTAAAACAAAATGCTGTCTCATAATTTTGTTGTCAATTTTCCATTTAAATATTTAATTTATTTTTGATAATTGAAAAGTATTGAAATATATAATTACTTAGAAACATTTTATAAATACATTGTTTTCAATGAATTGAACAGGCACCTTTAGCATAATAATGGACTAACCCAAAATATTATTATTGAGAAATGTGAAAAAATAAAAAAGGCTGTTTTTATAAAAAAGATTCTTAAAAAACCAAGAACGTAATAATTTTTAATTTAATGTAAAGTAAAACATGTGGCTTAGTCCATTGTTGCACTGAAGACCTCAATTTATTAATCAGAGCTGCTGTTAAATATAGAGGTACTTGAAGGAGTAGAAATATAAAATCAAACAGACTATTTTATAAATTCATCCAATATATAAACTAATATTTAATAAATTACAAATTTATCTAAATTAGGTTAAAAGGTATAATTTTTCATTTTTTTTTAAAATTCATGTGATTATAGTCCCAACAACATACACATTAATTTAATTTTGGTTACATTTTCAAAACGAAATACATATATTTTCTTAAGCATCAAAACGCACGTGCACTCAAGGCTGGGCAAATTACATTACACTGAGTAATTAAAATACTTTTACAAATTACAGCAAACTCAGTAATTAAAATACAATTACAATTACAAGTTACAATTACTTTGAATTGTAATTTGTAATTAAAATACAAATTACAAATACTTTACAATTGTAAATTGATAAATTCGATTTGACAAAATTCGTTTAGTGAAAAAACGTATCATTAGAACAACGGTTGCACATGGACGCTTACAACATTCATGCAACAGGCTTCATTATTCCGAAAGAAAGCAAATAAAAAACGTCTCGTGTCCTCCGGAACGCTCGGAATATTAGAAATGAGTTAAAAGTAACATCAGATATAAACTGCGAGTCGAGTCGAGTTGCATACATTACAGAGTTGAGTTCAAACAGGATTGAAACTGAGTTGAAAAATTGAAAAAAAAAAACTCATATATAATATGTATTATGTTGTTTATGCTTTGAGACAAGTCGAGTTTAGTCCCGGTTAAACTTTCGCTTTTTAAGGAGTCGAGTTATTTTCTAGTGTATTTAGTGAATGTTAAACTAGACTCAATTGAATTAAATTCGACTCGACTCACAATAATACTGTAGAAATTTATACACAGAGTAGGCAGAAAACAAGTTCACCTATTTTTGGATTTATATATCTTTTGAGCCGCTGTGGCTGGAATCATCATAAAAATAAAAATAGTATTTAAGGTCAATCAGTTCCCTATCAGAAATATATATTTGTCTCACTATTAGTATTTATGGTATTACGTGGTGGAGTTATGTATATATGTTTTCCAAAAACATGACTCGAAGAAAAAATTGGTACAACTTCTGGTGCTAGCTCTTATAGAAAACCTGGTGCTAGCTCTTATAGAAATCTTGTAAAAATTGTATACTTCTGTTTCTCTGCTCTAATACTTCCTCTTCTTTCACTGACGCTACATCCGATGAAGGATTTGACCGCCTCAATGATGCTCCTCCAAATAATTCGATCCGCCACAAGAGAACGCCAGACACTGTCACTGAGTGTATTTAGGTCCCTTTCAATGTGGTCCATCCATCGTGTAGTCTCCCAAGAGGTCCTACTTTCGTTGATGCTGACTCCAAGGCCCGTCTGGTCCGATTTTGTGAACGAGGCATGTGCCCAAGCCATTTTAGCCTTAACAGTTTTAAGAATCCGATGATGTCGACTTTATCGAGATCATTTTTGATCTCGTGATTCATTCGCATTCTGTACGTGGCTCCCTCTGTAATGGGACCGAGAATTTTTGTTATGAACTTACGCTCAGTTACAGTAATTTTCTGGATGTTTTGTGCTGTTAGTATCCAAGAGTCACAACCAAAGGTTCGATCACAGATGAAAAAATACAAGACACCCGGTGAGGATTGTATCTGCAATGAAATGCTAAAATATGACGGCGATTATCTCTTCTAGAGACTTCATTCCAGGAGATATACAATATGAAAAGGTGAATGAGTTCAAATACCTAGGATCACCGATCAATGAGCAAAACTCCGTTTCTGTAGACATTTTACCGAGGCTCACAGCAGGCTATCGAGCATTTTACGCCAATATCAAAATATTCAACTTTCCTCATATATCGCGCAAAATAAAACTGGACATCTACAAAGCGCTAATAAGACCAGTTATCACCTTTGGTTGTGAGTCTTGGACACTGGCAGCACAAAACATTCAGAAAATTGCTGTAACTACTCTAATAAGCAGGTGAGTTATTCAGCTTTTTAGAAATATAGTGTAAAAAACACTCCAAATGTGATATATCCTTGGCGGTACTGGTTAAACAAAACATGTTGATAATAATTGACGTAAACTCTCTTTACCATATTATTGTGATGTTTTTAAGGTTTTACTTACGTAGAATTACATCTGGCTAGTGAGCCATACAAAAACTGATCAAGTCTGAGTAATAGTAGTGTACTATTTTCCGAGAGAGGTTGAAACTTGTTTATACCTGCTGGCTATTTAAAGTTTGTAGCTTCATTTGTTCAGAAATTATTCCAACTCTACAATTTTTTTTGAGTCATGTTTTTAGCAACTCAGATAAGTCCACAGCGTAATAAATTAGAGTAGGACAAAAATATATTTCTGATAACTAATTGAATGATTAATCACAGCGATTCAAAAGATGTAGAAATTCAAAAATAGTCAACTTCTTTTCAGCCCATCCTCTATATGATGCTTTTACGATTTTGTTAGAAAAAAATTTAATTTATTGTGTAATATGTATTAAAGCATTATTTTACACAACGTAATCGCAAATAAAAATTGCTTTACATTTTGATTTTATTGTTTTCCGAATCGACGCTTTATATAAAGTGAACTTTTTAGAGGTAAGTCTACTCAACAAAATTTTTAGGTTGTGTGGAGTTAACTACAAGATGACTGGACTCCACTTATAGTGAAAGATACCCTAAATCCAATCTGATTGAACTCAACTCGACGCTCAGTTTAATTTAGTACAATTTATAAATATTCTTACAGTCGTAGAAGGGGAATTAGGCAGTGACATTTTAAATTATTAAAAAATCAAGGTTATTATTTGAAAAATAGTGACATTTTTATTTTAATCCAAAATATAAACTCCACGAATTATAATGGAACATAATATCGGCCAAATGGTCTCCTCGAGCTGCTTTGAGGCAACTACCATTTTTAGGAAATTGTCCATTACGTGAATGGATTTATTTATCGAACGAAGCTGATTATTTATATTCTATGTTCGTCGCATTGGGCGTGGATATTGTTTATTTCCAGCAGGATATCGTTATGTGCCACACAAGTTGTGAAGCAATGGAGTTAATCAATTGTTCTTCTAGATCGTGCCGTTTAAGACCTCTATAATTTTTTCTTTTGAGCTATGTTATGGATTAAGTCTATACCAAGGCTCCAAAAACGATTCAATGACTACAATATACGAGATTTTATTGGAGGAGTTGGTTGAGCCTCATTTATGTGAAAACGAGGAGGTCCGTTGGCAGTTATTAATCATGGATTTTGCATTTGGGATTAAAATAAAAATATTGCCGTTTTTCAAAAAATAATCGTCATTTTGTAATAATTTATAATGTCAGTTTTTCTTCGATAACCTACTTATGTCGTGTTCTTTACATGCAAAGAGAACTGATCCTTAAAAAAAATCTATTTTGCAAAATTTAATTCTTGTTAAGTCAATTCCCCAGCATCAAAAGAACACCAAATTAGCAAATTAGGCGAATATGAATGAGCTACTGTAAAGAAACAAAATCAATCAATAATAATTTAATCAATAATAATAGTCAAAATATACTATACATTAGCCCAAGTCAATGTACGGGTAATCTGATATTATTTATGTAAAAGATAAGACTACTTCCCCCGGATTCCCCAAATCATTTTTTTTATGTCAAAACTTCAACGAAGTTAACAATGAATAAACTACCTGATTTTCTATAACTTTCATTAACTCCAAGCAACTTTTTAGCAAATCCATTTACCTTATTTCTTACATTGAAAGGCTTACCTTGAAGATTAGTCTCAAGACAAAGATTTGGTGGAATAACAGTATCACAGATTTATTTATGTTGATTTCAGAATTGAGTTGTCAAACTGCAACCAAGAATTCAAAAAGTTTGAGGTATTTTTAATTTGTAATTAAATATTTAAAAAAATTGAAAAGTTAAGCTTTATTATTTTTAGTATAATGCACGATATGTTCAATTCACATTTGTTTTGCAGCTTTCAAACCATACTTTATTATATTGCAAACCATTTGATTACAATCAAACCTAACAAGTACAATGATTTTTAACACAAGTAATAACAATTATTAGCATAGGCTGCGGACCAATTCTCGATTGAATCAATTGCTACAGTAAAACTCCAATCTAGGTGTTCGTGTTTTTTATAAATTAAATAAATAACCTCGTTATAAAACTGGAACTGCACACATTTCATGTTAGTACGGTTGTATATCTGAAGATGTTATTCTCAATTTATCTAGAAGATGAACATCAGTGAGAGTATTCCGATATTTATTTTTAATGTAACTTATTTTTTGAAACGTAAACTACCAAATGTAAGTACTCCCAAAATAAACTAATATTTTCAAGAGATTTTTTTAATTTGGAAGATTGACACGGTGGCAATCTGTTATAAAATTCCACTAAATTTAGCTGTTTGAATTCTGATCTGCAATTTAAACTTGATTGTTAATCTGTAACTTCCAAATGAAGTTCTTCTTTTAACTCCTCAATATTTATTAACAAGATTTAAAAAAAAAAATTATGTCATATTCGATATATTTGAAATCTTCAAGGCGATGGTGCGTTTAGACTTTTAGATCTTTATGTGCATCAACTGCAATGTCCACCCGCAAATGAATCTTTTACGTTATCAGGAATACTTTAACAATTCTTAAAATGTGCGAAATTTCATTTTGATGTTTGATTAATAAATAGCACTAATTTTTGAATAACGGAATTATTTTTCGTTTTTTTTTTAATCTGATTTTTTGTAAGACGAATATTAAAGTCAAGAATATTTTGGCCTCAGAATTAAAATTAGAGCGTGAAAATTAGCACATCTTTTAATCTCAATTGTCAGTATTTCCTATTAAGATTTCAATGTGGTCGACCTCTGCGTCGACAAAAGTCTAAATAAATAGTATGCAGGAAAAAACATGACATAACACAGTAAAACTTCGATTTAAAAGACCCCGATTTAATGGGTTTCGGACTTACTTTTCTATTATTTATCGTTTTTCAGACTACTCTTATCTGGGACGTGTAGTATCAAACACGGCAATCTCCATTTTTGCCAAATTGAGATATTTGAAGAAATCATTTTGAGATGTTTGCTTAGAAATTGAAGTAAAATTTGAAAGTTGGTGCTAGATTAAGTTTAAAAAATGGAGAATGCCGGCTTTGATATTACAAACGCAGATTTTCATAGTAATCAAAAGTAATTCTCTAGTTATCTTAGGTAGTCGTAGGAGTACGGTCGACTCAAATGGAAATACATAGAGTTTGCCGTGTTTGATGCCAATGAATTTTTTGAAGAACAATTTTTAATAACACGATTTTGTAGACATTTAAATAACGACAAAAATGACGTATCAAATTCATTTTAGCGAAAAATGGAGGTTGCCGTGTTTGATTTTATAAGTCTCATCTGATTGATTGATTTGAATGCACGGACAAGCTTATGAAGCAATAATCCCTTGTTATTGATGTGAACGCTTTCCCCACTGAAGACACCTAAGCACCATTACAACAAGGAGAGCACAACCACCCTCGACACTACATAATTGTGACACCATCAGGTTCACCCCTGGCCAGGTCCTACCGCTCGTACATAACAAAACCGAAGGATTTGCTACCCTTTCGTACATAACAAAACCGAAGGATAGGATAGGATAGTAAATAGTGACAGAATAGGCCCGGTTACAGACATCTAGGTATAGCCGATAGTTAGTATGTTTTAATTAGTAATATTTATAATAAATTATTAGGACAAGACAACACGCCTCCTTGAGGCTAGTTCCGATTCATTAAAAACCCTAAAAATAAATCCACCCTACTTCTTTTAAAACGATAAATTAGTAACTTAAAATTAAATTAAATTCTCTGAATTAAATTATAAATTAGTCTTTATATACCGCAACTATATTAAAAAAAAATAAAATAAAAATAAAAAGTGAAAAATAAATATTTAACAATAAAATTAAACTAATCAGCAAATGAAAATTAATATTTTCGATGTTTATTACTTATATAATTTTATATAATTTTAATGTTGTTTATGTCAATTTGCATTAAAAATCCAGAATGCACCAATAGTTTTGTTAAGTACAGTATAAGGGCTATTCACGAATAAGACTTGAATGTATTTGATTACACGAAGTATAAGAATCCTATTTGAATCGAATATATCTACATTTCGCTTCGTGTAGTACGTTATATACAAAGAGTATCACATTGTTTCGAGAATACAGAGAGAGTACAGAGAATAAAATCAATAATATTGTAAAAATAAATTAATAATACTACCATACTCCTAGTGTTCACTGATGACAAAGAATAAAAAATATCCGGATATTTTTTGAGCAAAAAACGAACGCATCAAAAGGATCGGTATATTTTTAACTCTACTTTTATTTGGATTTTTTTGGAGTTTTTTTGACAATTGAACATTATTTCTTTTATTGGCGTAAAAAAAACAAAATTTCTGGAAAGCTTCGATTTGAACAATATTTAAAAAAATATTAAAATAATAAAAAGAAAATGTGATGTTGACGTTTAAAATAAAAAAATTATATGTCAAGAACAAAAGTTGTTCACTCATGTCATTTCACTTTAATAACATGACGTATACAAATTACATCTTAATTATACTACCAAGATTCATCAATTTCACTCATCCAAGTATAGTAGTATTCAATTCTCGCTGGAATTCTGACAGTTCATGCGCAGAAAAAATACATAGGTTCCTTAGTTCGTGGCAAAAGTTTTCCAAAGACGTTGTTTTCATAGACGTGCAATTTTTCTTTCACCTGTTAATTTTCACATGAAATATGATTGCAATAACATAAAATCATAATCATTTTGAATGTTTTGTATATTGAAACTGAAATATAATACATTTTAATCATTATTTATTATTTTATTTAGGATTACTATGTAAAATAAATGCGACCCATCAAAGTTTTTATAATTTTTGTAACTATATTACTGAAGGCTGCGCAAAACTAAAAAAAAAATTGTTTTTAAGATCTGAATAAGACTATATATACATACATATGTACAAGCACTTTCTTTACAAAGAAATACTATAAATTCTATAATTTAATTAGATAAGCCCATAAATATAGTTTTAATAAAATAAATATAAAGAAAATTAGAATAATTAAAATTCTCTTCTGATTGGTTTAAATTATTTCCCCTAAATAAGCAAGAAACCTCAAAAATAAACACGCTCGCAGGCTATTTATTTTCGTAAATTCTTCAGTGTTTATGGTTATTGCTTGATTTAAAATTCCTTTTTGATTACTTGTGATTATTTTGAGTAAATTAAATTAATTTATTGTTTATACTTAACTTTATTGTTGACTGCCTTTAGTATAATCATTTTCTATGTGAATGATAAATTACGTGAAAATGAGCAATATACAAGCTTGCCCATTTCCCAAAATTTTGTCTATCTAATCACAGAAGATCGATTATTTAATAGCTAAGATATGTTAGATTTGACTGAGTTTTAAGGAAATCAAACACTACATAGTTAACATGAAACTGTTTTAAAACGTATCAAAATAATTTAATTTTAATTAATAAAACTGAAGAAAAAACTCAAACGACAAAAGATCTAACCTAAAGACTACGAATTCTCCATTTATTTCCGTTTTTTTTTAGTACTTGATTTTCAAAAAACAATTTACCGACTTAGCTTAGAAGGAAGACATTTCAATTAAATTTTTAATAGAAATCATTTGATAAATATTTGTAATAATCACAACAAAAATTGTATCTGTACCACTTTTTACAGAATATGTGAACAATATTTCAACATTTAGTTTGTTTTTCAAAAAGTATAGGGAATTTGTCTAGTTTCAATCTATAATTTTAACTCATGCCGAAAAACATTCTTTCTAAAATGTTTACGAAACACATGTAGCCAGAGTGAGGGTGTTTATATTTGACGTTTCTTGCTTATTTAGGGGAAATAATTTAAACCAATAAGAAGAGATGTCAAATTTACAAAATTACGGAATACGCAAATGCTCGTGGTGGTGGGCCTAATTTTTATTAAGGTAAACACAAAACTTTTGTATTTGATACATTATATTTCACAACGTTTTAACTCTAAGAAAAATTTAAAAAAAAACCTTTACAAACTAAAATTAAAAAAATTTATAAAATTACCAAATTAAAAAATGTGAAACCGTATAAAGAATTTTTTCTATTTTTTGGTGATAATAACTAAGATAATTTTAGACCGGTTTCGAACCTTCGTTCTTGGTCAGTTCAGTACAAATCTATTTAACTTTTCAAATTTTTTTTATATGTTTTTTAAAACTTATTCTATTGTTGTTTTTCTCGTTGCTTCGTCATAGTTGTAAAATCATTTCGAATGTTTTGTTTGTTTTTGTGTTCAGCTTGTCATTAAGTATCAACGGATTTTTTCTTTCTTTATAAATTTCGAGCTCTTCCATTCTGTCCATTATTTTTTTCTTCTGCATGCCTGTATATGTGTGTTTCTCATTATTTAAATGTTGCGCGTAATTTGATTTTAAGTTAGGTTTTTGGATGATATTTGTTTACTTCTTGGATGTGTTCTTGAAATCGGCCTAATTTTTAGTATAGCAAAAACCAACATAAAAGTCTTATACAGTACATATGTATTATTCTCTGTCTTGTATATAAATGATGAAAAATATACTTGTGCCGTTTACACATAAATAAATGCAACATATATTTTAAGAAAGAGTAGACAATAGAAAATACAACAATATGTTTTACCAATGTCAATGTGTGGGACAGTGAATTGCTAACTGCGTATCTAAATTACAACACGATTTGTAATTAGATTTATAAAAATTGTATTCACATAATTATTTTGTATAAACAGCACAAATATTTAAATTTTTAACCATTATTAAATCGGGAAACTTTGATTTCTCTTGCTAAAAAAACATGACATTGCACGATACATTTTTCCATAATTCTAAAATTTTAAATATTTATTACACTACTTAGCATCACTTATTACAAAAAACACATAAAAAATCACTAATTGCACATTGCAAATTTAAATAAAATAAAATAAAATTAAATTCTCGAAGAAGACGACAAAAACACTTTCCTCTTCGAGCGTCAACGACCGACCCGTTTTTCAGACTACTCGTATCTGGGAAGATATAACAGTTTACTGTTAAAATATAATTATTATACTGCTTTTTATATTCTTTCTTTATTTCCTTTTTAAAATGTTTAATGAATTTTGTTCTGGTTCTAATTGTAATGAATTTAGGAGAGGCGTTCTGAGAGTCGTACAGGGTCGTATGTGACCCGCACGCGGAAGGTACATCATTGGGTTAGAGGATCAGTCTAAATGTCTTAATGAAAATCTTCCACACGAAGGGTCATTTAGTTTTTTCTTTTTTAGTTTTTATGTTATTTTCTCGTTTTTAAATTCTCTTCAAATGCCAGTGTGGAATGGCACAAATAATCTTACTATTATTTCGTCTAAAATTAGATAGAGATATGTAGATTTATTCTTGTAACGCGGTAATTTGATATTAAAATCTGTGGATTAGAGGCCAAAGGCGACCGTTACCGCGTCTCTATTATGATTTTTCGAACTATACTTATAACAGTCGTTTTCCAATTTTGTCGGAGCAAGTAACGTCCGACGACCATTTAAAATCACCAGAATTGACAAAATTCATAGTCGTACAGACATCATATTTATCATTTTTATATGGCGCATTTTTTTGTCATTTAACAGCTAGGCGCATTAATAAAATAACTGAAGCTTTGCATATACTCGTACTATACTAATATAATAATTACTAAACACTTCAAATATTTTATGATTTTAATAACTGGGAGAGTGCCGATGAAAATTAATAAAAATGCCATATTATTCTATATTAGTTTATATACAATAATCAATTTAAAATTCAGTCACGCCAAGTTTTTAAAGTGGATTAAGAAAAGGCCAAAAATTTTCATTATAAAACAAAAATTTCTCTTGCAAAAATCTCATCAGTTTTGTAAATAAAATTCTATATATTCTATATATTTTTTATAAAAGAAAGCATATAACAGCAGGTATGAGCGTTAAATAATCTTTGCCCACGACTAACGTTGATTCTTCACTTACATATAATGATATCCATTATTCACTGCTAGTTTATCTAGTAGTCCCTTCCATTATTCACTACTACGAAATAAACATTTCATTTTTCAAATTTTATCTAGTAGTCTCTTGCCATTTTCATTATTATTAAACTGAGACGTCAAAATGTCGATAGAAATTATTTTAGGTTTATTTAAAGTATTTGATAATAAAATACAATTTGTTGTCGATCGTATTCTACTCGCATATAATGGCTGTTATTCACTCAGATGATTTACAACACTCGCCTATCGGCTCGTGTCGGTAAACCTCATCTTCGTGAATAACAGCTATTATTATATGCTCGTTGAATAATATACTATTGTCCACGACTAACGTATAAATTTCAACGAGCCTATAATTATAGCTGTTATTCACGAAGATGAAGTTTACCGACACGAGCCGATAGGCGAGTGTTGTAAATTATCTGAGTGAATAACAGCCATTATATGCGAGTAGAATACGATACTTTGTCCACGACCAATAAAAAATTGTGTTTTAAAATGAATGGATGAAAAAGCATTGACTTTCGTGTCAGTCGCATTTGTTTATTTTCTTTAATATTTTTATTTTTAATTAATTAATAAATCCTTTCAAAATTCTAAAACTGCGGATTGCAACACATTGAAAAATTCTAA
The DNA here is from genome assembly GCA_958295665.1 of Tipula vernalis. Classification (NCBI taxonomy): domain Eukaryota; kingdom Metazoa; phylum Arthropoda; class Insecta; order Diptera; family Tipulidae; genus Tipula; species Tipula vernalis. The sequence continues at coordinate 194,150,234 of OY282559.1, read as the reverse complement.
TGATGGGACTTTGGGGCCGAAAAAATGATAGACTTCAAGTAATTTGCGCCAATATACATCAAGCTCGGAAAAAATGACAAACCATAAGCGAACGAATGATGAATTTGAATGTTAGTGCCGTAATGCCTTGCTGTATTATTTTTAATTATGTTAATCCATCGTACGGTTCACAATCTATTATGAATGAGCTCATGCTCAAAATCGATTGTGTTCGCTTGTTGTGGTATTAATACAAAATTTATGTACATAAAATAAAATAAATAAATAAATAAAATATTATCAAATCCTTTAAATAAACCTAAGATAATTTCCGTCGACATTTTGACGTCTCAATTTAATTATAATGAAAATGGTAGGAGACTACTACTTAGATAAAATTTCAAAAATGAAATTTTTATTTGGTAGTAGTGAATAATGGAAGAAGGGACTACTAGATGAACTATAGCAGAGAATAATGGATATCATTATAATTGAAGAAACAAACGTATAATGAGTATATTATACGTTAGTCGTGGACAAAGTATCATATTCCACTCGCATATAATGGCTGTTATTGACTCAGATGATATACGACACTCGCCTATCGGCTCGTGTCGGTAAACTTCATCTTCGTGAATAACAGCTATCATTATATGCTCGTTGAATAATATACTATTGTTACGAGTTAAATTATAATTTTTCGATTTTACAATATTTCACTACTCATAAAAAATCCTAGAGTCGGCTCCCGAAGTCTGTTTATGCCATTGTTTTATTTGTGCTTAGGAGATTGTTTTTGTAAACGTTAGCATAGTTTTCCGTATAAAACAAAATTTTAATTTCTATTTAGACTCCACTAACTCTCGTCAATATGGGCATAATGCCACAATTGCAATCATTGCTCTTCAAACAGCTAACTACACTTTTTTATGATAAGTGAAATTTTGTAAAATCGAAAAATGGATATGGATAATGGTTGACTGTCATTGGTCATCAAACAGCCAACTACACTTTTTTAGGAGTAGTGAAACTTTGTAAATTCGAAAAATATCTGTTTGGAGACTAGTAAATGATATGTCCTCGGCTATCAAATTGCTACCTTGAAATTTAGTAAAATCAAAATTTGAAGGGTAGCGCAAATGTTTTGGTTGACACAAACAATCTACTAAGTACAAATAAAATGAAGCCATACAGGGAACTCAGGGGCCTTGGCTACGTTTACTTGCCGCTGGCTATCAAACAGCGAACTACACTTTTTTATGAGAAGTGAAGTTTTGTAAAATTGAAAAATCAATGTTTAATCAATGCATATACTGAGGTTGGGATTGCATTTTTATGAATGACATCAAACAGTCATCTCAATTTTTTTACTTTTAGTAATCTTTGACAGGTCGCGCAAACCTTTCGTTTAGAACAAACAATCGTCTACCATAAGTACAAACAATACGATGGCTTACTTACACTTCGCGAGCCATCTCCATGATTGTGTAGCGTTACACTGTACACAGATATTGTATTTTGACAATTGTCATAAACTTCACATTAACTAAAATAAACCAGACGAATTACACATTTTAGTAACTAAAATTAAATAAAAAATTAATTAGATAGTGAATTTGTTCAAGTATATTAGTAATAATAATTATTCACTGGTACCAGATTTCCACTAATAACATCATAACTAAAATTCTTGAGCTTGAAGAAATATTCTAGAATCGTTTATCTTTACGCTACAGTGATTCTCCACTAAAATCAAACGAAACACTCTAATTTGGTCTCCTTTTGATTTTGATGATATGACAGCGTATGTTTTTGTTTTCTGTATTGTGTAATTTTACTTAAAAACCCAAATTTTTACAGTGCTTGTTCTATAGTAGTTTTGTTTCGGTGCTTGCTCTATCGTCGTTGAGGATCACGAAAAATGACATTCAAAAAACAATGCTTCTTTTATTACCAAGAAATTAATTTAGATTTTTTTTAATAGACTTACATTTAATAACAGTCTATTATCTTTCACTTGAGCCATCAACCGTTCAAATGGGTTAAGTAGTTTCTGAGAAATAATATCGTCAAAATTTTAAGGACAAATTTTAAACGAAGAAATGGCGAACCGCATTGTTCCGAAGATCAGTGATTTGGAAGGGGGAAAAGATATGGGTTGAATTCTTTTATAAAGAACATTTTCGGCAGTCATCACCAAACCAAAAGGGGTCAGGACTAACGTTGTAAAATTTCGTGGAGAATCGCCGAATATTTTAAAATGTATTTATATATTGTATTAAAGGAGATTAGGAGAAGGTAAACCATAAGGTTTGGATTGGAATCGTTTGTCTGAAAGGAATATGCTCCCTTCCAGCCCTAGAATATATGCTACGAGAAAACATACACTGCTTTAATTCAACCCAGCTGGCCTTGGTAGTTCTTGTAAAAATCACATAGTGCAGAGAATTAGTTATCGGTGGGTAGCAGTGTCGGTTTTGTTTACTATCCAAAATGCACAAATGAGCGTAACACACCCGTACACATTTGTGGGGTGTACTTCACGTGTGGCCGAATATGTGGCTGGTAAATAGTTAATCAGGTCGGTCGTTTGGAAGAATTAAAGTTGAATTTATACAATATATGAGATAGCTAAGACACCTAGCGGAATTCTTAGCAATCGCTTATATTTCCTCTTTCCAAAGAGACCTCGTCTAGATAGATATATATCCAATATGTGAAAGTATGGACAATTTACTAAGTAGGCTGCACTCGCTTACGTGACATGAGGCAATCTCGAAAATTGTTTACATTAAACTTCACTCTGTTAGCACTGCCCCAACTGGTAATCCATTTTTTTTCTATTCGATAATTACATTAGATTAAAAGGCTTCGAACCATTTTTATGATTAAAGAAGTTGGTGGCAGCACTCACCTTAAAATCGTAATTTTATTTTATAAAATATTACCTTTTAAGCGCCTTGTTTCTCTAAAGTATTTTCATAAAATATTTTACTTCCCAAAACTACACCGTAATTGATTTTAATAAAAAAAAATTTAATAAACATGAATTTACATAATATTAAACACAATTACACACAACTCCAACTCAACGTCTCAAAATACATACATACATACATCAAACAAATGCAACACAAATGTCTTATACAACCCATGCTGTTCTCTCATATGACAGATATCATTGATAGATATCATAAAACAAATGTAGTCCGCGTGCTATTGAGCTTTTAAAATATTTAAATATGAAATATGAATATTTATTTTATGCCGTTTTTGTATAAGGCGACTTATTAGTAATATTAATTTACCCCAATTAACATTTTTATATCCAAAGTATCCGGACAGCGCGACTTGTATAGACATTTATGCTGGGGTGACATTTTGTACAATAACTTTCGATTTGTTTTCGATAATCCTTTTTCTTTTGTAACAAGAATAAATTTGTACTCTATTCGCTTTCTTAATACGCTTTTTGTAATGCGATCACAGTCTACTGCATACTTTCCCGTTTCTTTACATAGATAAAATAACGCAAACAAAAATTTGGATGACAAAGAATGATGAATAAAAGTAGAAATAGAATGTTGTTTTATTCGAGCAAGCTGAGATAGCTTTAGAAAATGCATTTAGATTATAAATGTATTCTTGTTACAAGAGAAAAAAACATTACCGAAAACGAATCGAAAGTGATGGTACAAAATGTCACCCCTATTTTTGCATCAATGAAAAACTACAAAAATATGCATATTTACATACAAGCCCGTAGCAAAACTACAAAATGTGGAAATTATATATATGTATATTGCAGTATTGGTACCGAATCACATTTAATTTTCACTAAGATGTTTAAACCATGATACATTTAGATTTTGCGAATAACTGAAACAGTCGGGCTTGTGTAGATATTTTTGTCGATTTTTATTAAATTAAAGGCAGTGATACCTGTTCAATTTTCGCAATAAAGGTAATAAAATTAGTCGCACCAAGTAGACCAATTTTAATGCCTTTAAGTCGCCTACTTCAAAACTGTCGACAGTAATTTTTTTGGTAATTCAACTTGAAGAAGAACTTGACGGAATTAATTTTTCCTCATCTTTTTTCTATAACCTTTAAATTGTGCATGTTCCACTGCCTCTAGATATTTTTAAGTAGTGATAGATGCTTCAAGTTTTTTTTTTTTTGATATGCTGCTTGCTTATTATTATTGTTATTTTCAAATAATAAATGCTTTTAATTTTTATTTATATAATGGTATAATTATTCTATTTTTTTGTAGCGGCATGGTTGTAACTATACTTATTCAAGTTAAACATTTGATTTTTATTTTAAAGTATAAATAAAATAAAAACAAATCTCTTTTCTATTTCTCCCTGTTACAGTAAATAAATTATTATTTATCATATAGCTTCAAAATTTTAATTTCATTTATTTTATTATGTTTATTTTATTTTCATTTCATAATTAATTTTTATTTCTATAATTAAACAAATATACTTACAGTTTAGAAGAGTCATAAAATTTCAATTAAATCTAATTCATACAATCATTCTTAGATGGTCTCCGTCATTACGAATGGCGGATGGAGGGCAATTATCAGATTTCATTGAAGGATTGGGACCAGGACAGTTAGTAGGTAGACAAGTATTAGGAGCACCCTCATTAGGTGATATTCAATTATCAATGTGTCATCAAAAAGGCTATTTAGAGGTAGAAGTTATAAGAGCACGTGGCTTACAGGTAACGTTTTATTATATTTTTTTATTTTAATTAATTAAGAGGATTTTTGTTTGTCATAGGCTCGCCCTGGTTCCAAAATTTTACCTGCTCCGTATGTTAAAGTCTATCTAGTGTCTGGGAAAAAATGTATAGCAAAAGCAAAAACCACAACTGCAAGGAGGACGCTTGACCCTTTGTATCAACAACAACTTGTCTTCCGTGAACCGTTCTCTGGATGTATACTTCAAGTAAAAACAAAAATTCCAATTAATTTAATACCCATTAATAATTTAACAAAATATTTTATTTTTACAGGTAACAGTTTGGGGAGATTATGGGAGAATAGAAGGCAAAAAAGTATTCATGGGTGTTGCCCAAATTATGCTAGATGATTTAAATTTAACAAATATCGTAATCGGATGGTACAAATTATTTGGCACCACATCACTGGTCAGTGGGCCTCCTAGTTTGGGGCTATCTAGGCGTTCTTCCATAGCATCATTTGATTCACTTAAACTTTAAAATAGATTAAACTTTACCAGAATCACGAGTTAAAATAGTTACTTTTTGTTTTTAAATATTATTTGTTATATTTATTTAAGTATATTTCTCATAAAATCTGTAAATATGTATAAATATGAGCTTATATATATATATATATATATATATATATATATATATATATATATATATATATATATATATTTATATATATATATATATATATATATATATATATATATATATATATATATATATATATATATATATATATATATATATATATATATATATATATATATATATATATATATATATATATATATGTATATATATAATCGCTGAAACTGCGAAATTTCACGTAACGTAAAAGAGCTAACTTCGTTGATGTCCTTTGATACGTTCATGAACTGATCGTATAATAAGTATATTTTATTTTTCTATAGCATCGCTCCGAATAGTTAAATTACATTGAACTTATAACTGCTTCGAAGCGTTCAGAATTCTAGCATAAGCCCACATTTAATTAAATATTGTTGTAAAAAAGTAGAAAAATTAAAACATAGAAGCAAAAAAAGAAAAATTAATTAGAACGATTAGTACTTTTGAAATATGTATTGCTTTATCTTCAACCCTTTGAGTCAAAACGATGTCACCGAAGCGATTTTTTAAGTTTCGCGAATAGCCAGAAGTCAGACGAAGCTTAATCAGCCGGAAAACCTTGCGATTGCGGAACGGTATGGGTCGAATTTATGGCCAAATAGTCACGTACAACCAATGTAGTGTGAGACGCCACATTAGCGCGATGAAAAAACCAAGATTTGTTTGTCTGCTCAAAATTCTGAACATACCATGATATTTGCGTGATGTTAACAAGACCTCTAATTGTCAACCGATGAGTTGACTGATGTTCTTCAGATCTTAGTAGACTGATGTTCATTGGTGGACATCGAAAGACGGCAAGGTCGTTCATCGTCTTCATCGCGTTCTCTGCCTTCTTTGAACAACTTAAACGAATGAAAAACACTCCCTCTGGGCCGTGCATTGCCAACAAAAGCATTTTCCAACATTTTCAGCCTTTTAAAAGCCAAAATTCCATTTTGGAAGCCAAATTTGAAGCAACTTTTTTGCTATAGTTAAAAAAGCAAAAATACACTTTTTTAGATGAAAGAAAATAAGCGTATCTCATTAACTAGAAAAGATACTGACTAGTAATTTGCTAAATCGATGTTTTTCGTTCTGTTTTGTTTATTTTCTCATACTTATAAGCGTAAAATTCAGATTAGCAGTGAAGCTATCTTGAGCATGGATGTTCGATAAAACTAATAAAGAGTGGAGCTTCAAAATGGGAATTTGAACAGTTCGTGAAACTATAAATGAAACTTTTGAGGTGATGCTATCTGGAGTAAATTTCTGTTGCGAAGCCAAATATTTTTCATGGATGCTCAATTGTTTATGGGTAGTTTGACGAGATGTAACTTTAGAAATGCCGCCAAGTAAAGAACTGCCAAACTCAATAATTGAGAATTAGAATTGAAAATACTTCGGTATTTTTGCAAACCTACGGCGAATCCTCAGAATATCAATAAATATTCCCTAAAAATTTAAAAGATGTCCTGGTATTATCAGCTGAAAAGGCCGATATATGAAGTTCTGAAAAAATTAATAAATTGTCACAGGTACTAACAAAATCAGCGTTATTGGAATGAAAAATAAATATAGCTTAAAACTCTAAGATTTACATTGCGGGAAGAAGATAAACAGAATAACCAGAATTATTTAAGAGAACTCTAATAAACCAAGAGGACAGATTACTCTTTGTGGAAAGTAACAAAAAATGTATAAAGGCCAACAAACTCAAATCTACACACTAGACTACCAACTGGAACTTGGGCGAAAAACGATGAGAGAAAACCAATGCTCTTGCTGCTCATCTAACGACAGTCTGCGCACTACACGAGGAAACAAATAATTTCGTGCTATCCGAGCAAATGAATGATAGTTTGTCCTTCAACCCTACATGATATAACTGGAAGAAAGTTAAGAATATAATTAAAAATTGCATAAGCCCCAAAAAGGCACCAGAACTTGATTTTATTACTGGAAAAATGATAAGGGAATTACCTGACAAATGCCCAAAATTAAATATATTCATATTCAAAGCGACTATGCGGACCTGTTATCTTTTTCAAAAATAGTCGTTGATTAAAATGATATATGTATGTATAATCTCAAAGATTTTCGAAAAAATGTTTTTAACGAAATTGAAACCAGTATTGGATGAATGGCACATTATTTCAGACCATTAATTTGGTTTCGAAACCAACAAAGAACCACAAAGTAATTACACAGAATTGTGAATGGAAGAAAAGCATCTTCTAGGAAAAGAAATATTTTTCTGTTGTCTTTTTGGATATCGTACAAGCTTTTGATAAAGTTTAACTAGATGCACTAATATATAAAATTATATAGCTTCTACCATGAAATTTCACCCAGTTCTGGGAAACTATCTTCTTGAATGGTTAATACAAGGTTAAACAAAATAGTGCAACTACTTGCTTATATTGTATAATATTAACGCCGTTCTTCACAAGGCAGCGTTCTAGGACCAATATCATACGTATTGTACTCAGCTGATTTACCTGTTACCAACAAAGAAATAATATCAACATTTGCCTATGATTCAGCTATCCTGCCATCAAATGATGTTTCCGGAGCTACCTCTAAGAATATTTGAACAAAATCGAGGACAGAAGGCACGATTCAGTGACTTCAGTGTTATGCACATAAAATAAATCAATTCACTTCAAATTCTTGCTGAACTAACCCAAATACCCACTACACCACTGGTATAAAAACTAAATATTCCTCAACTAACAAAGTCAAATACTTAGGTTTGAACCTGGATAGACATGGAAAAAACATTTTGAAGTAAAGCGCAACCAAATAAAAATAATGATTTCTAAAATGTACAGGTTGATGGGAAGAAAATCTAAGTTGTCATTAGACAATAAAGTTTTACTATACAAATCGATAATCAAACCTATATGTACCTATGGTAGTCAGTTAAGAGGATCTACCAGCGTGTCAACCATAGAACTCATTCAACGAATCCCATCAAAATACTTCGCAATACATTCGAAATAGTAATATAGCCGATGACCTTGGAATTAAACCGCTTCTTTCTTTGAACAATTAAAGAACTCTTTTCGAAATACTACTCAAAACCAGAAACACATTCCAACGAATTGGCCAAGGAGACGAGCATGTAAATTTTTTAATTGTATACCATAAGTATAATCTAAATTAATTAAACTATGAAAACTAATAATAAGAATTAACATTGGTTAAGACTTAAAAAATCTATAAAGTTTAGCTAAAGATTTGATTACTTCTGGGTAGTTTCCTCTCTAGTAAGATTCAAGAATGAAGCCACCGGCGGCATGTTCTAATTGAAGCGAAAATTCAAAATAAAACTATTCAAAACTAACTTTTAATAGCTAAAAATTATTTAGTACGTGCAAATGACAAAAAATTTGTAGATGAGGTAGCGAACTGGAAGAGCCACAATTTCAAAGACGACAAAAATTTAGATTTTGAATTCAAGCAACATAATGTACACATATACCTCTTGGAAAGTTGTTAAACATTGTAGGAGCTGTAACTGAAAAGTAATTAAAATAATGGGTTTTTAGGAACTCAGCAACCCTACGAAAAGATATTATATTCTTTCGCAAAGCGCATTTCGAGAAACGATTTTCACTCTTCTCCAAGTATACTATATGTTCATGACCTTGTAAAAATAAAGATGTTTCAGTGGCAGAATATTACTCATTTCGAATAATGGCAAAGACGAACACAATTTATATCGCTCCAGCAGCAAATATCATAGCGCAATCTGGATTCAATTTGGGCTTGATAAAATATTTTCAGAACCGCAAACAAGCAGTTGGAGCACAGAATATACATTTTTCTAAAGCAAAAATAATAAATTATTTAAGTCAGATGTAATACATATTAATATGTATGTAAAATTTAATGACACCCTTTGAATATCCTGATTTTGGCCACTCATAAAGAAGATATAATTTCTGATTTCTCTGTGAGACTTAGACGGATGCCTATAATAATTTAGATATTCCAGCCAAATCAATGGGAGACGTTTAGGAGACAAACTTTTGGGCTTGAGCTTATTCTGGTAGATCCAAACCTTGCACTAGATCTAAATCATGTAAAATAGTTATCGTAAACAAATTTAAATATCTTGAAATGTAACAATTTTGTGAAATATTTTAGTTATATTTGGCCTGTAGGTACAGTATATTCCACAATAATCATGTTGGCTCTTTGGCATGGGTAACTGAAGACACTACTTCAAAACGCTTTTTATGTAAGGAACACATAATATTGTTATTTATCACTCAAATGATCAAACTTAACTTTTTAATCAAATAGAAGGACCACTAGCCCTTTTATTTGAATAAAAGGACCAGTCGCTTTGTTAAGACGCTTTAATGAATCTTTAAAAAATGCGTATGTGCTACCTTACATATCAGTTCTTTAAACTGTTCATATACTACTCTATTACAAAATGACTCGGCTCCTATAAAATGAAGATCTGAATTAAACGAACTGGCAGCATATGTATATAATTTTGATTCTACTTAGCTCGAAATGTCTAAAGATGGCGGTTGTAAAGTACGGAGTTGAATCCGATAGATGACAGTAGTAGTTTTTTTTAAACATTTTTTTTTGTATCGAAACAAAAGTTTAAACAAAAGCAACCAACATGAATAAAACAGACAACTAGACATGAATTATACATAGAAAAAAAAAATTAATTTTTAATAATGTACCAAAAATTAAAAATTATTACAGCTGCCATTTTTAGAAATTATACCGTACTCAGTTTTCACGTATTAAATAAAACTCATATCGATAAATCTGCCTTTATCTTTGACCGCCAGTTTACTATGGCAAAATATAGCGGTAACCCTTACAGGTATTATATTTTTTTTGATCTGATGCTGTACGTTCAGAGAAAAACACATTATGTCATTATTTGATAGATCATTCCTCCTTCTTTTTAATTCAGCTTGTTTGCAAACAGTATTTAAGTAAATATGGATTTTAGGACTAGAATCGTGAACCGGTTTCGCAACAATTAAATGTTTTGAAGCAGTGGTGCTACGCTGCTAGGCGAAAAAATATTTAAAATATTTGTGGGTGCTTTAGAAACAATAAAATGTAATTATTATATGATCAATTCCTGAAAATATCATTTATTTTTTAAGAACTTAAGTGCATTAATTCCTCTTGAGGTCAAGTTATTAGAAATTTCGCATATACATATGTATAGTGGTGTCCCAGATAAAGCACTCGCCCTTCAGATCGTGACAGATTATACAATAAAAGCACCGTTGTACCATACATACAGTCAACCAAATAAGTCTGCGTACGCTTCTTTAGTTTATGAAAAACCGTAAAAATATATATCTAAATCTAAGTCGAATAAAAACCTTTATTGTATTGTATACAAACAAATATAAATACGTAGTTTCATTATATTTTGTTAATAATTTTTTTTATTTGAAATAGATTAAAATATACATTTTTATGATTTTTCATTTACTAAAAGGGCGTACGCAGTCTTATTTGTTTGTATGTTCATCTTTAATCAAAAATGAGATAATCGAGATTTATTAAAAAATTAAGAACTTTGTAAATCACATAAATTATAAACATGAAGCTGTTTACAAAATACAATCCGACTGAAAAATGTGAAAAACCCTAATTTTTTGCTAATTACACTAAACTTTCTTTAAAGAATGTACTCGTATTTTTCAAATTTTTGTTAAAAAAATACGACTTTGCAAAATCGTAGTAAGTTGCTAAATACTGGTTGAGAAATGAAGAATATTTCACAACTGATGACGAAATATTAATTTCAATACAAGATTGTTGATTGTTTACAATAAAAATTAAAATTAATTTAAATTTTACGGTTTAAAGACTTATTTTTTTATCAAAATGCAATAATTTACAGTTTTTTATCAAAATAAGAAGAAAATCTTGTATGCAACGCGTTACGAAATGTCATTTTGTGTAACTTCTGTTACACAAAGATCCCACTCGTTACAGCACAAAATGCAGCATTTCCTAACAGGTTGCATAAATAGGTATTTAACATAATTTTTTTTTGTTATTTCCCAAAAATTTCCTAAACTGGCTATACAATACCTGTGGTATATACCATACCAGTTACAATACATATTTTGTTTACAACAATTATTCCCCAGACAGCTTTCCTAAATTATTTTAATCCCCAGTTAGAACAGTAGAATTAAACAAAAATTAAAGTAGGGCTAGGGTTTATAAAGGAAATACATTGTTCAAAAGGTTTTTCTTAATCGGTGTATTATTTCACGTAGATTGAGAATTCTGTGAGTCCCGAGTTCAGCCTAATGAGGGAAAAGTTCGAAAAGGTGATTTTCATCTATTTTATATAAAATTTTGCAAATTTTTTCAAAATAATAAAAAATATTTTATTAATCATACATTTTTTAGAGGAAATTTGGATTGTAATTTTTGAACACCTTCTCGTTTTTAAGTTAAAGATTGACCTTTCATTTAAATAAGCAGCTAAGCAATTTATAACCGATCAACGCCTTGTTTGAGTAATTTGTATACAGTTATTGTTAAGTTGGTCATCGAATGTAGGTTATTAGTTAAAACTCTCTTAATCTCGATGTTGGCCAAAAATGTGATTAATTTAACATGCTTCGACATACGTAAAAACAACCATGTGTAAAATCAATCGTTGAATTGATCATCTACAATGGTCTCAATAGAGAGACGCGATGAATCAATTTTATCCCTAAGTACCTAATAAATTCTTTTATTGCTAAATTAAGAATTAATTCACAAACTTAGTTTTTAGTAAAACGTCCGTCGATTATTTTTTGATTAAAGACGAACTTGTATTGTGGATCTGCAAGATGAATGCATTATTGTAGGACACCGAAAATATATATATATATATATATATATATATATATATATATATATATATATATATATATATGGTATATATGTTATATATTATATATATATATATATATATATATATATTGGTATATATGTTATATGTTATATATATATATATATATATATATATATATATATATATATATATACATATATGGTATATATGTTATATATTATATATATATATATATATATGGTATATATGTTATATGTTATATATATATATATATATATATATATATATATATATATATATATATATATATATATATATATATATATATATATATATATATATATATATATATATATATAACATATAACATATATACCATATATATATATATATATATATATATATATATATATATATATATATATATATATATATATATATATATATATATATATATATATATATATATATATATATATATATATATATATATATATATATATATATATATATATATATATATATATATATATATATATACATATTTATTACATATAAATATATAATTTTATTTGTTTGATCCCGTTTATACCACTCACTGTAGATTGTTTTATTTTATACATTTGGTTATTTATGTAATTTTAAGGTAGTACCATTTTTTATTGTTTTAAACAAATTAGAGGCGCATTTTACAACGTATACTAAAATCTATCACTCTACCAGTCTAATTATTCATTTTTAATCGTAATTCCTAAAACCTTTATTTATTGATTTTTAACAATAAATACTGAATTTTTTTTAATTGGAAATAGATAATTTATTAATTTTGCAATTCTATAATTTTGTTTGTTATTCCCAGTTAAATAAAGTACACAATATATTAATAGTTTAGTTAGTTTTTTTATATAAACTAAACTAGTGATTTACTTTAAATAGACATTAATTAGTGATTAGATGGTACCAAACAGTATTCTTTATGTTAATTATTTTGAGCTCACTGACGTTCATTTTGCTGACGTGGTTAAGCTTCAGTAACAATATTGCATTAATAAATATTTATTAAATAAATTACTGATTCTATTAAAGTTAAAAAATAAATTTACAAATAAAAGGTACAACTTTTGATTGCTTTTTGTTATTAGATAGTTTCAATCTAAGATTTTTACGGCTTTTAAAGCAATTGTTAAAAATTAATTTAAGGTTCTCATATATATATATATATAAGCTAACTAAATTAAACCTAAAATTTGGTTAATTTTTGACAGATTATTCAAACCGTTTTGTAAATACTTAAAGTCTTCAAACAAAAACAAAGAAATTTTTTTAAATAATCATAACCGAATAATTTATCTTCAAAATCAATTTAAAGAATCATGTACCTTTCGTAACATTTTCTCGGCTATAGAACAAAAAACCGTCGTTATGTGAAGCGCATGTTGCGTCTAGTTAACAGTACGGTTAAAATTCTTTTTACTATTTCGGAAACCTTCTGTAATTCAGTTTTAAATAAGAATACTGTGTTTGATGTTCGAGCGATAGTAAAATTAATCAATAAAATTGTTGGAGTATTTAAAGTAAATTACAAGAATACAATAAATGTTTTTATTATCTAAAAAGTAATAATAATCGAAACAACAAAATAATGTTCATTTTTTTTTATACTAAGTATTATTCTTTTTCTTTCTATTTTTCTCCTATATTTCTACTTAAATTCTTCAGATAAAGGAAATTGCCATTAATCAAAACTTAGTATTATTCGAAAACTATGAAAATGATAACTGTGGATTAGAGTAAAAGAGGCATTCAATTTTTGTTTCTTTTTAATTCTAAACGATTCTAAAACCAAATATTGTTATTTTAATTATCAATGATTCCTTTAAGTAAATAAGGAAGAATATAATTCGGAAAAACTAAGTAATTTTTGATGAAATTTTTGTTTACAATTTGTCTATTTAAATCACGTAAAATAAAAATTCGATTTTGCGAAACCTTCTGAGCCCGTACTATTTATAAAAATGTATAGGTATGTCGAAATTAGTTCTGCATGAAAGCTTTATAATTTATTATTATAATTTTTACAGATTCTACAATAATAAAATTTGTAGGAACAAAATTTTTAATTAACTCCTTTTGCATGTCTGATTTTTGTTTGACGAGAAAATACTTTAAAACTTTATGACCCTAACAAAACCCTCGATGAAAATCCTATTAAATTTTGCAGAAATTTTGAAATTGTGAGTTAGTAATGTGTTAGGTTATAGGTATCTGGAAAAAAGATGTATAATTTTTAGAATTGAATAATTTTTGGAATACTGTTTAACCACTAATTTTGACGATTTTGTGGTATTCAGATAAATTAGAAATTTATTGAAAAATAAGATATAACAAAATATAATTTTTATTAAGTATCTCGTGCAAAAAGGAGATATTTGTTTGTTGTCCACGAGTTAATATTTTAGGCTGCTTAAGGATAATTTAATCTTTTAAACGTAATCTCTATACCAGAAATATTTGTTGAAAGAATAAATATTTGAATTCTTTTAATATAAGTCACTGATTTATCAAATGGTATATTATTTGGAAAGCACGTTGAGTACTTCTTATTTTATATTTAATTAGCAAGTTAGTTAGGTCTGAATAACAATTAAAGCCCTTGTAAATATGTAAATTAAACGTTAAAAAAATGAAAACTAACAAACCAGGATAGACTCTAAATTTATGGAGGATCCCCTTAAAGAATAAAGCTTTGGAAACAAAAGATTTCCTTTTTACATTTGGCTCACTCGTTCAAATATATTTTTAAGTTCGAAGAGACTTCAAAAAAATTTAAATTTGCCAAACATACCGTAATAATAAAGTGCCGAGCGTTATTCAGTATTTATGGTTTAAAAGTAATTTAAAGAATACAGGTGCAACAGTCTGGGTCACCACGCCTTAAGTATTTTTCTGAGGCTCATGTTTTATATTCAAAATCTAAAACTAATCTTTTGATTATTATTTCGAACTAGTTTCTATTTAATTTAAACTTCACTTTTTGAACTCACCAATTCATTCTTCAACAAAAAACGTATAGTAGTTCTACTGCACGAATTTACATTTATTATTCCTAATTTTTATAGTTTATACTCAAGAAATAATATTCTAAATATACATTTTATTTATTATTAATTTTAAATTTATTTTCCGCTTGTATGCACGATGCCAGTATATTTCAGTAAATCTAAATAAAAGAAATATATTGGAAAAGTATGCAATTTTTATTTATTCTATTTTGAATTTTAATCACATTACACTTATTTATTTTAATTTATTGTTATTATTATTTTTCAGGAATGATGTAATTTTGTCGAACAAATATTTCTAATTAATTCTCATAGATAATAGATGAGTTAGGATCGAGTTGTTTATTTCAGTATTTATCCCTAAATGAGCACATGTCAGCGAAAATTATATAATTTACTTAATGGATATTTATTATTTGACCAAATTATGAATTAATTATTAAAATTCACTATTTTAGCACAGCCAACAGTAAACATCGTGTAGTATTTTCAAAAATAAATGTAACATATTTTAGATTATTTTCAAAAGTCACATTTATTGTCACTGTTTAAAAGCAGTAAAAGCTTATCAAAGACCTGTACTTTATGTGAAAACGAAGTGAAACTGAATTTGCTAGTAGTTTTTAGTTTTCAGACATTTTCATTTGTCTCTTTTAAGACATTCTAAAACGGTTTTTTAATTAAAAATCATATATTATAAAATTAAAGCTAAATTGTAAAACATGCAGTTTTATCAAATTATTACAACACATAAGCCATAATTACATCATTCCAATTTTAAAATTTAAAACCAGAACCAATACCATCTTTATTGTATCTAAACAAAACACAATAATAGTTTTAGCAATAAATTTTCAAAACTTAAATTTGTATTTTTGATTCTCTTTTTTAATTTCAGTAAAATTTAAACCGAGAAAAGATCACCAAGTTTAATTAGATAATCAAATTATGTTATATATAATTTTCTATTATTATATTGTATTTATATTTATATTATATAATAAGGGTGGTACAACAACCACAGGCAAAATAACAACTTTCCTAAATTTTTGGAGCACTTGGATTTTATTGTTCTTTTCGATGAGCAAATATTCCACTAAAAATTTCAAGATATTCGGATCCGTTTACAATTGCTCCAACGAGGTTGAAGTTTTGGCATCTTACTCCATTTTGTATTTAAGCCAGGTTCCAAAGCGGAACACATTAATTTCAAAATTTTGATATTTATCGGTTCCCCTATTTGATAAAGATATAATGGAGAACTTCGGCTGCCTCGTTGGAGCTTTGAATGTAATCGAAATAATTTTTTTTTTTTAATTTGTTTTACTAATTATTAAATAGCTCTTCGTTTAGTTTGCTGTCAAAATTTACCCATAAAATCTTTATATACGAGCATAATAAAAAATTAAAATAAAGTTTTGCCTTTCGCACTCTAACAGAATTTTATTCTTTTCTTTTTTTCATCAGGGAATAGAGACGTATTATTCCAGGCCTTTATATTACTTTATATATTATTTTATATTATTATTCCAGGCCACCTTATATTAGTTAAAGTTCAACGCTCAAGAGGCAGTTCTAAACGTTATCGAATTTTTTAAAATTTATTTCGAGACATTTTCTCCTCAAAAGGAACAAAAATATTAAAGTGCCCCAAAATATTTCGATGTTCGAAACTAATGAACCGCTCTAACATATATAAATAAATATATGCTCCTTAAAAAAATTAAAGACCTTAATATTTTGAAACCCTAGCTATTTCTCAGACGCTTGAATTTTTTCCAGATTTTAAGTGTTTATAACTTAACAAAAAAAAAAAAAAAACAACGAACAATGTGTTTTCTTTAAAGTAAGCTACGTGCCATAGGAATTTCTGTGCGATAAATCCTTGAATAACTAACTATACGGTTTAAACAAAGAATAAAACATCTTAAAAACATAATATTAAAGCTTGAGTGTCAACTTTGATTGCAGTATTTCAGAAATTAAACAATTAAAATAACTCCAACCTGATATATTTGGTCAACAAACTTTGAAAGTTTAATATCTCCCCTAAAATTAAAGTTTAATATCTCCCCTAAAGGGCAGATGTCCTAGTTATATTTCCCAATTGAGGTCACCTAAACTAAAATTTAAAAACGACGTTTTGTTGAAGTTACGAGTAGATTTCTTAATTTACAAAATTATTGCAATTATATCTATAAAAATAAAGAAAAAATATATTGTAACAAATATTGGCACAGAAACCGAAACATGGTAGTTATTTTCCTTTCCTGGATCCGTAATCTTGAAATTCACCGAAAAAAGTCACCGGTGACTAGTGAAAGCAATTAAAATTTTCAAAATTACAAGAATAGGGGGGGGGGGGGTGCGAACGAGAAAAAGTATGCAACGATTCATCACACAGACATTTTATTATCAAGTTTTCAAAATAACTATTTCAGAATTGTATTTTACAAATAATTGCAATCTAGAGTTTTAAGCTTAGTTTCAAGCATCTGAAAAACAGTTATTCTTTCAGAATGTTTAGGAGATGCTTTAAATTTTTTGAGGAATGTACATATATTTATATAGAATGTAAATATTTAATTTTATATATAACAAATAACTTAAACTGTAAATAATTAAAACATAAAAGTATTTAATTGAACTATTTATAGCTAAAATGTACTTAAATAATTAAAAGAAATACTCAGCATTTTGATTTTTAATATTTAATAAATTTTAATAACTAGTTTGTTTTACTTATGTACTATAATTGAATAAAACTAACTAAATAATCTAGCTATTCAGTTTATTTTAATGAAAATATAATACATAATCGAAATAAACGAAAGTAAACATTACTTATAAATATTTGTTATTAATAAAATGTTTATATACGTATATATATATATATATATATATATATATATATATATATATATATATTATATATATATATATATATATATATATATATATATATATATATATAGATATATAAATATTTATATATATAATATATAATGTATATAATATATATATATATGTATATATATATATATATATATATATATATATATATATATATATATATATATATATATATATATATATATATATATAATGTTTATAAATTAAAAAGCCTTCCATTTATTATCATAACGTAAAGTATATAAAATAAAATAACTTAAGAGTATAACCTTTGTTGAGTTAATTAAATGTTATTGTTCTATTTATAATTATTATTTTTAAATAAACATCAATCTTTTGAACGGAATATGTGATATGCCGGTTGGTATGTATTTATGTATATTTAAAATAAATTATTTAATTTTACCAATAAGTTAAAGTTTTTTTTTTATAAATGCATATGTATATACAAGTACATAAAAAATATTATATATAATCGGTTTACAACAATTAAATTTATAACAGCTGCGCTACAAATTTTCTGGAACTCATCTTATTCTGCTTCAAATGGACATTCCAAAACGTGAGGACCAATTTTTTCTGACTCTTCTCGTGCCCATACCACTGCCTAAAAGTTTGAAATTACATAGAAAAGCTCTCACTATTTTGCAAAAAACTTCCTTTGTTTTTCTATATGTAATTTTGAAGCAAGATTTGATTAAAAGGTAACAAATCAGTCTAAAGTTTGATACTATACGTTTATTTATAATTTCTTCTATTAAATTTCTAAATAATACCAAAAACTGAAAAAAACAATATTTGAAATTCACCCACACAGTGAACGGAATTGACGAACCATTATACCGTTGGATAGTACTATGTTTGAGTTTTTCAATAAAGTATTTAACATCCTCAAGCAGCTTCAAGTTTTCAAGATTCATGCTTTAAGTAAAGTCATGAGTGAAGCGGATTCAATTTTAAGGCAATATTAAAACATTAGCCCTGCTACATTAGTAAACAAATTCTCCATTTGAGCGCTGGTGGCCAACCCACTATTTTGACCGCTTTTGAAAATCATGTAGGGTTGCAAATGATTCGGTTGGAACCATCCTTATCTAGGAATGCAAGAAATTACCACTCCTATAAAGATTCACCGTTTTGAGGTGAAAATTAAATTTTTCAATCGAATGTAACTATACAGCATTTCGTTGTAAAGCTTTTGAAGAATGCAGCACTCACTTTATTTATAAAGTTAGCCAATAAAATGTTGGTGGACAGTGTCGACGTGGAAATGTTTTGATTTAAGGACGAGAAAAACCTTAAACATATTTTACCCCTAACAAAAATCACCGTGTTGACGTGAAAAACCAAATTTTTAATCGAATATAGCCGTGTAGCTTGTTGTAGCAAAGGTTTTGAAGAATGACATTTTGTAAATAAACTTTAATTATAAAATTAAAAGTTATGGCGATGCTAATTGTTTGCAAGTTTAATGTTGGCTCAGATCTCAGAGCCATTCAGAATGCTACTAGGAAACTCATGACTTGAGAGTCCCAGATTAATTAAGATGCTATTCTCCAAGACAAATATTGTTTTTTCCTTTCACACATGATTTTGATTCGCAATTTAACCTTCTTCAAGGAATTGGTTGGCACAAAATTTATTATTTGTTAGTGTACTATATGGTATACATATAGTATATGCTTGATAACCAGATAGTAATTTAAACACTTAATATCTTCGGTTTGCTTCAAATTTTCTACCGTCTAAGGCAATATCTCAAAAGATGTATTTTTAAAAAATTTCAAATTGATATTGATTGAACTAGAGATGGGTAGCTTTAGAATGCATATAGCCTTCAATTTGTTCTGTTCTGTTTTGAATGAATTTTAGTGATAAAAGAAAATTATGATTTAAACTTCATTTTGCTCAAAAATCTCTTAGTTCATAGTCTAAAAGTATAGAATTTTATAACCTGATATCCGCCATTTTTTTTGGAGATTATTATTATCTTATGGGCCTCTCTGAAAAGTGGAGTTTTTAATTTCCAATTTTATATGATGCTTTCAGGTTAGTAGATCAGCCGTCAAATGTTTTTGATTCAGTATTTATCCACTTAAAATTTCAGGCAGTAAGTCGTACACATGAGAACATCTGAGTTTTTGTATTCGTAACTGCCCTAGACCGCGATAGCAATTATTCGCATTTTGGAGATTTAAAACGAAATCTTGTCAAATTAATGAATTAGATATGTTAGACAAAGATGTCTTGAAATAACAAAAACCAACTTACGAAATATCTGTGAGGTTTCTTCGAAAACTAGTTCTGGGTAAATTTTACAGTTGGAGAAGTTACTCAGAAAGAACAACGCATTTCGCTAAAGAATGTTTGGAATGTATATTTTTTTTATTATTTTTGAAGATTAATTCAAAACTTTGACGGAATTTAATTTTAAATAACCAAGATTCGAATAATTGCAATCACGATCTAGTGCAAACACGAATTCTAAAAGACGGATATCGTATTGAAAAAATAAACATTTATCGTTATATCTTTGGTTTACCAGTTCTTCCTTATGAGAACAAATACATATCTAGAGTTCAGAAAATCCTAAAGAAATTCAAGGAAACCTAATGTACCCTGAGAGTATTTGCGTTTGGTGTGGTTTATGGTCTGGACTCATTTATTGGTCAACTCTTTTCGAAAATGCAACTGGAAATGTGCTTACACTAAGGTTATTCTAAAAATTTGATGGTATGGATTTCGACACACAATTGGCTACAATTGTAGCATTGAACAAATATTATTTTTGATTGGAATCGGTTATACTTTATTCAAAAGGTGTTTAATTTAAAAACAAACAATAAAATGGAAATTGGACAACTCTGTACGTTTAATATTTTTTTTTCACCCGTTGCAATGAAGCGATGATGGGGCAAATGACTACTTTATAGAGGGAGCATGTAAATGAATAACAAAGTGAAAATTAAAAACAATCAAAAATATAAACATACGTTTGAACTTTATAAAACAAAAATTGCTGATACAAATATTTCTTTTTAGGTCTTATTTTATTATAATTTTAACTATTATTTTATTATAATCATAACATTTTTTTATTTTATTTTTTTTTATTTATTTGATTTTAAACTTATTTTTGTTTATTTTTCAAATCTCCGACGTTTCGGTGGTATTTTCCACCATTCTTCAAAAACAATAAAAAAAATTCTTTCCAAAAATTTGGAAGCTATTTTCCAAAAATTATCTATAACTAACTTGATTCAACTTTTTTTCTGTATATAATCTAAAATGAAGAACTTTTTAATAATTATATAAAATAAAATGAAATTAAAAAATAAAAATAACTTATAAATGTATTTAATTAAATAATATGTTGTCAAAGTAATTTAACAAAAATTTGGAAACTTCCTGGACGTTTATTAAATTTTGAGAGTTATGTTGAATTTGTTTTATGTGTATACTTTCTCTTTAACTTAGCCTTTTTGTAAGATTTGGTTCCTTATTCAGTTATCAATATCGTCTGACAACAAATGTCTACTTTCACGTAACTGATTCGATATTGCACTATGTGATAATATATGATGATTGTTGGTAAACCCGTTTTTTTAAATTTAGTTTAGTTTGCCCAATATATTCCTTTCCACAAGAGTATTTTAATTTATAAACTAAATTGGATGATAACACGAATTTGGTCTTTTAATTATGTAAACAAATAATTACCTGAACTTCGAAGTGCTCTGCGTACAACTTGTATATTGTAATTTTTTAACACAATTTTAGTTTTTCCGAAAAGAATTTTAACCTATGGTGGTTAAAAAAATTTTACGAGTACAATTTAGACACTACGCCTTTTTAATGTTTCCTCATAGCAATATTTTTTGGATACCCGTTGTTTCAAAGTCATATTGACACACCCAATATATATAAATATATATATATGTATATATATATATATATTAATATATATATATATATATATATATATATATATATATATATATATATATATATATATATATATATATATATATATATATATATATATATATATATATATATATATATATATATATATATATATATATATATATATAGTATATATATGTATATATATATATATATATATATATATATATATATAGTATATATATGTATATATATATATATATATATATATATATATATATATATATATATATATATATATATATATATATATGACTGTTTCCATTATATTTCAGCATTTTTTTGCAGTTTTCGAAATCGACCTCAGTGATTTCTTTTTTTTTATTTTTGTCGTGTTCCTTATTAAAAATGATTGAGTACCTAGTTTTTTGTTATGTTATATGACCTTCGGTTGACCCGTTATACGGTTTTGAAATTGTGACGTTTTCACATTTTCGGGATTTTTTTTTTAGTGGTCACGTAAAATTGTTTTATTTTGAGTTCTGTATTACTCATTAATAAGAACAACACTATTATAGAAAGGCATTGAACCATTCTAAATTAATCAATAATTTGTTTTGTAAAAGGACCGTTAGTGAAGCAGTTATAATACAACAAATATTGCCAATTATTTTCACCTGTAGAGGGCGCAGCTAACACTCCATAAAAAAGTTTGATATACCATCGGAAAGGGAAAGGTTCAGCCTTTTCAACAAGTGTAAATTTGTGAATGGACAGTGCCTAATTTGGTCGCTACAAGGCTTAAATTTGAAAAATGAGTTTTTTTTACAATTTTTCTTATATAAAAGTTGTGTACAATAAGTGAAATTGTCAAAATATGTGATGGTTGGTGGTAAAAGTTGTTAGATAGTAAACTAGCCTTTAATAAAAGCGCTACTTTGTAAATAGATAAGGCTTACGATCGTCCGGTTCATAGTTACAAACTTTAAATTAACGTTTCGACTAGTTTTTCACACTAAAATGAGACAATATAATGAAATAAGTAATTGTTTGTGACTTTTAAGATGACTAATACACTAATATTACCAATAAAATTCAATTATTTTGATATTTTCAAAACCAATAGGAGAATGTTCAATCTTTTCAGAGAATATACATTTGAAGATGGACAACGAAAATAAAAAATTGGTTTAAGTAAATATATAAAAATTATATTCAATATAAACGTTTTATTTTTAAACTGAACTTAGATGTATGATATCACTATTTGAGAACATTTTGGTTTTAATAAAATTTTTATCATCGTTTGGCATTACTTGGTGCATTTGACGTGTCTGCTTTATAGTACTAAGCCCAGAAAATCGTTCGGCTAACTTCTTTTTGGTTTTTGCAAATTCCGATTTAGTAACATATTCGAAATGTATAGATTTTATGTTACTTTTGTATTTACACCATTCATAAAACTCTCTCGGTGTATTAATTAGGCTTTCACCAACACTTCTTAAAGAAGCTGCTCTAGCTTCCCTCTTAATGGTACCTCCAACACCATCTGATGGTCCCTTTCCGTGGATGGTAGCGAAAAAATTCCATTCACAATCAATATTAAAATCTTCATAGTGATAGTTGACGTTGTTAAAGTTTGTTTTGTTCTTGAACTGCGAAACAGCTCCATCCGAAAAATAATAAAATTTCCGTGGGTTCGGGTAGTTGGTCCCATCTGTTCTCAGAAAATTAATAAATTTACTCTGAAAACCAAATACCGCTACAGTATCATGCGTTTTCTCTCCTGATATTATTGCATATGATAATATACTAAGTTCTCCTTCCTCTGTTTTGAAGTATGCAACAATTGGGAATAGCGTTGCTTGGTGCGTGTAATAATATGCCGCTTGAACCTCGTTTTGGGTTATGAACTTATAATTTTCCGAAAAATCCATTATTACGACATATTCTCCCAATTGTAGAGTTTCTTTCACTGACCTTAAATATTTGGATTGCTGTTTGGCTATAAAATCGTGCTTCCGCAGTACTGATAGACCAAACGTTGAATATTTTGAGAACATTTCAAGAAATCCCTCAACAGAAGACGTGATTTTTTCTAGTGTATATGTGTTTTCACCAGATACCCAATAGTTATAGGTCAATTCATCCAGGTCGCTAGCGTCCGCAACAGCTTTCAGTGATTGTAGAAAGTTCTTTTCGAGTTTGTTACATTCTTTACAATGTCCTGTAAATAGAAAATAAACTTTAAGTTATATTTTTATACATAAATACGGATAATAAAAAATATGTACCTTCACAGCAATCCCACGTCACGTTTTGACAAGATACTTTTTTAAGTAGCTCCGTTTCATTCTTAATAACAGGATCATGATGCAAAATGTTTGATATAACTGGACATAACAAATTATTGTTTTGATGAATAATACACACGCATACATTGTGTGTTCCAGCTTTCCCTGCTAATACGCATTCTTTTGGCCGAAGCTCAGCAAATTTAGAGAATCCGATCGCCTTGAGAGGATGTGTTTCTACAAACTTTTGATATGCCTCCGATAAATTACATAAAACAAGTAGTTTCTGTTGTTTTATTCGTTCGCCATCAGCATTACGAACCGAAACGAAATCATTTGCTCCAGGTAACTGCCGACTGATATTCATACTTTTATAAAATTCTTGAACCAAAGTAATCGTTTCAGAAGAAATTCCTGGTCTTTTGTGTCTTTGACCGGGAAAACTGCCATGACCCTGCTACTTGACTAAATGCTTTGCTTTTTCAACCATGTAACGGGTTGCTCCGAACTCAGTCATAATTTTAATTGCCGACCAATTGTCTGGTATTAAAGTTAGAAGATGAATTTTATTTTGATAATTTTTCTCGCGATGAAATGCTACTTTAATGTTATCAAGAAAGCTTTCTCCATCCGTATCACGATCTGGCTGAACGTTATTTTTAATTGATGGCACACTTGGTATTGGAACTTGTAGTACCTTTGTACATGTTAATTCTACTATTTTTTGAAGCTGCCTCTGCATATACTCTGGCTCGGAGAGCCGTTGTTGTTTAACAGGTGATCCGCCTAATCGTACACAGATTTCCGAAAATTCAGTTTGGTAAACTGCTCTACTTATTTCAGTTGGGGGCGATAGTCTTTGTGATTGATCTGGAGTACTGTCAGGCGAAACGGTAAACTGGCATTCGCTTAATCTATATACCTTGATATAACATCTATCACAAATTCGTTTATTTGATATATCATGGTTTAAGAATTTTTTAGCATTTTCCGCTATTTTTGCACTAACACTTCTACATCTAGATCTCATATTTTTATGTTTTTCCACATTAAAAGGATTACAGCACTTAGGGTTAACCATTTTTTAAATATTTTTTAAAACACTAGTTTCTCAATAAATCTCTAAGATACGTTTCAAGTACACTTCCAAAACTAATTAATTTATGTAAAAATTTGGATGAGTATTTATATAAACCTGAAACAATTAATTGTTTTTTTACGCCTATATGATGGTTTTCAAGCATACCCCACCATTTACGATGAAGCCTGTATAGTAATTCTATTGTATTTTAAACAGATAAATGACAAATCACATCTTTACCTGTCGTTAATAAAATCTGTGCGAAATCTTGTTTAAAACTAAAAAATGGGAGTAAACCCCAAGCAAATACATAACAGGTAAAAAATAATTTCTGATGGTTTGACGGTCAACTCCTTTCGGTCAGCAAATAATCTAGTATTACTCATTTTTCATTTGAGAATTGAAATTTATTGGTAATTAGTGTATTAGTCATCTTAAAAGTCACAAACAATTACTTATTTCATTATATTGTCTCATTTTATAGTTTAGTTTTAGTGTGAAAAACTAGTCGAAACGTTAATTTAAAGTTTGTAACTACGAACCGGACGATCGTAAGCCTTATCTATTTACAAAGTGGCGCTTTTATTAAAGGCTAGTTTACTATCTAACAACTTTTACCACCAACCATCACATATTTTGACAATTTCACTTATTGTACACAACTTTTATATAAGAAAAATTGTAAAAAAAACTCATTTTTCAACTTTAAAGCCTTGTAGCGACCAAATTAGGCACTGTCCATTCACAAATTTACGCTTGTTGAAAAGGCTGAACCTTTCCCTTTCCGATGGTATATCAAACTTTTTATGGAATGTTAGCTGCGCCCTCTACAGGTGAAAATAATTGGCAATATTTGATGTATTATAACTGCTTCACTAACGGTACTTTTACAAAACAAATTATTGATTAATTTAGAATGGTTCAATGCCTTTCTATAATAGTGTTGTTTTTATTAATGAGTAATACAGAACTCAAAATAAAACAATTTTACGTGACCACTAAAAAAAAAATCCCGAAAATGTAAAAACGTCACAATTTCAAAACCGTATAACGGGTCAACCGAAGGTTACATAACATAACAAAAAAATAGGTACTCAATCATTTTTAATAAGGAACACGACAAAAATAAAAAAAAGGAAATCGCTGAGGTCGATTTCGAAAAGTGCAAAAAAAATGCTGAAATATAATGGAAACAGTCATATATATATATATATATATATATATATATATATATATATATATATATATATATATATATATATATATATATATATATATTATATATATATATATATATATACATATATATATATATATATATATACATATATATACATATATATATATATATATATATATATATATATATATATATATATATATATATATATATATATATATATATATATATATATATATATATATATATATATATATTAATATATATATACATATATATATATTTATATATATTGGGTGTGTCAATATGACTCCGCCCTTTCTCAATTGGTGTCGTTTTTTTACTGCTTACGTAAACTATAAATGTGCAATACTTGTATTTTATAGTACTTGATGTCAGCTATCAAACGCAGTATACGACATTTGGTTGAAGTGTAAACAAATAATATTTTTAACTCTTTCAAAATGTCGAATTTTATTCCAAATAAACATCATTTGTGGGAAGTTTTATTACATTATATTATTGCAAAGAAAAGTGCAGCGGAAACTTTTCGTTTGCTTGTGGAAATTTCCGGTGAGCATGCTCCATCGAATACAGCGTACAAATAATGGTTTCGACGATTTAAAAATGATGATTTTGGCATTGAAGATAAAGAGCATGGAAAACCACCCAAAAAATTTGAAGGTGCTGAATTGGAAACGTTATTGGCTGAAGATTCTTCTCAAACACAATCAGAATTGGCTGTAGCATTAAATGTTGATCGATCAACTGTTGCAAAACGTTTATAAACAATCGGAATGGTTCAAAAAGCTAACAATTGGGATCCACATGAATTAAAAGAAAGAGACCTCGAACGTCGAAAAACCATTTGTAAAATACTGATTCAAAGACAACAAAAAAAGGTTTTCTGCATTAGATAGTTACTGGAGATGAAAAATGGATTTTGATTGAGAATCCCAATCGCCAAAAATCTTGGGTGAAGCGTGGTGAAGCTGGTGCATCGCAACCTAAGCGAGATATCCATTGCAATAAGGCTATGATCTGTATCTGGTGGGATCAGAAAGGTGTGGTATATTATGAACGGCTGGAATCAGGTGAAACTATCAATGGCGATGTGTACCGACGACAATTAATACGTTTGAAGCGAGCTATAGAGGAAAAACGACCAGAATGGGTGAATAGACACAACAAATTAATTTTTCAGCATGACAATGCAAAACCACATGTTGCAAACGTTGTGAAAAATTATTTACAAGGACATGACTGGGAAGTTCTACCCCACCCGCCGTATTCACCAGACATAGCTCCTTCAGATTACTACTTATTCCGGTCGATGAAGTCGTCTCTTTCTGAACAGCGGTTCAGTTCTCGCGCAGAGATCGAAAATTGGCTTAATGATTGGATCGCCTCCAAAGACCAATATATATATATATATATATATATATATATATATATATATATATATATATATATATATATATATATATATATATATATATATTGTTTTTTTGCAAAATATAGAATGCATATAATAAAATCGAGCAAAATTCAACTCTCTGATAATTTTAAATTAATCAGAGAATTAAATTTTGCTAAATTTTATTGGATGTATATTTTGCAAAAGAAAACAGAAAATTAATTTCATTTGATTTAAAAAAATTGTTCTTAAATTTATTTGAACAAAATTTAATTTGTTTCGAAAAATCGTTAATTTTATTTAAACATGTGTTAATTTGGTTTGAAAAATGGTTAACTTGACTTGAAAAAGGTATATAGTACAGTCATACCCCGTACAACGTCCCCCCTCATAACGTCGTTTCGCTTTAACGTCGTTGGTAAAATGCGAACAAACCTCGCTCTATTTTCGCTGTGTTTCGTTGTAACGTCGTTTAAAATACCGTCATACCTCGCCTAACGTTGCTAATTGGTCCGACGTTAGGCGAAACAACGTTATAAGGGGCAAAGTATGTGTGAAGACGAATAGACGAGAAAATTTCATTGTTTTTTGTTTTTTTTGTTTGTTTTTTGCCTTTTTTCTCAGTGTTTTTTGCATTGCTTATTATTTCAAACGACGTTACAACGAAACACAGCGACGATAGAGTGAGGTTTGTTCGAATTTTACTAACGACGTTACAGCGAAACGATGTTATGAGGGGGGACGTTGTACGGGGTATGACTGTAATAAGCAAAGCAAAAAAACACTGAGAAAAAAGGCAAAAAACAAAAAAAAAAAACAAAAAACAAAAAAAAAAACAAAAAACAATGAAATTTTCTCGTTTATTCGTCTACACACATACTTTGCCCCTTTTAACGTTGTTTCGCCTAACGTCGGAACCAATTAACAACGTTAGGCGAGGTATGACTGTATATGGATTATATACATTTATATTTACATTATTTATTACATCGCCCATTTTTTATGCGGAGGAATACTGTGTCTCAAAATGTCTGCTTTTCCACTAAAAAGCAATAATATGTGAAGCTTGTCCTTTCAAATAAATCCTGCAAAAGTTCGAAGTAAACTGAAGTTTGTTTACAAGTCTTTCAAAGTTGTTAAGTAATATCATCCCCAATTTTCTCCCATTTTTAAGAAGTGTTAATATTTAGTCCAAACTAAAGCTTTTGGCGTTTCTTCCGTTCTGCTATTGTTTCTGAACAATTCATACATTTGTGCCGAATTATTGTACAATGTTTATTAAAATCAGTTTAATCCATTCATGTCCGATATGTTCTAGTTGTACAATATTATTATCGAATTGAGAAAAAACTACAAAAAATGTATTTACAATAAAATCAAAGTTATTAAAATAAAAGAAAATCATATAATTCCTAATTCAATAAAAAAAAAAAATATTTTTAGACACAACTAAGCTTTAACCTGTCAAAACCAAATTTATAAATTGTGCTAGCTTTGGCGTTTAGCCCAATAATGCCCTTGCTTATGGTTGAACAAATATTATTTGACGTCCTTATATTTCAGACAATGTATATCAATACTTGACTGCTTGAGTTCTGCTTACCCCATTACGTCCCAATATGAGATATGACATATGTACACAAATCGGTCATATTTAAAATACCTGTGTCTCAGTCGAGAACGAGTGGACTGTATTTTTTTTATAATGCTGGTTGCAAATTAATTTACCAAAAAAAAAAGATTTTGTCTACATTCACGATAGTTGTGTTGTTTTATTTTAATTTACAATTTTGAGCAGGCATCTTGTTTCTTCTTTCTCTGATGGTTGGATTACAATTAAATTTATGTCCAAAATATTTTCTTAAATTAAAATAAAAAGAGAAGAGAATATTACGTTATTTGCATGAAGTGCGTTATCATTGCATCAAATTTGCATCTGATAATAATTAATGCTATAAATGAGCACATCTGAAATTGGCGTAAACACATGGCAATCAATATTTTAGATTACAGCTAAATTAGTGTGATCGATTGTGATACAACATAAATAATTATTTAGGTAATTTAACAATATACGAAACTATAAGAAGTTAATTGTTATATACATAGTGTAACATTTTCTTTTTCTTTTCAGGTATCAAAGAATATAAACAACTTCTACGAGATGACATGAAGATATGTTTACATTTTATCAAAACCATCCAGTTCGATATTAATTGATAAATTTCTTTTTAGGGGCTTTCAACTGGTTCTGGATATTATCTACTGATCTCAACTTTTGCTTATATTCTTCAATAAAGTTTTAAATATTAATGTAAAGTAGTTTTATTTTGTGTAAGTGTAATGTCGATCTCAAACATCGCGGCCGCCTTGAAAGTCGCCAGATTTCTATTTACAGGCAAACGACATAATTTATTTATTGGTCTTTGAATTTGTCCTTGGTTGGTTTGGATCTCTACTACACGAACTCGATTATCTGTTCCAGGGAATACTTTTCTTACCCTGCCCATTTTCCACTGGCTTACCAGAGGGTTCTCCTCCTTAACGAGCACCACATCATTGACTTGCAAGTTCTCCTTCGTTTTATTCCATTTAACTCGGCCTTGCAACGACGTAATATACTCCTGATGCCAACGTTCCCAGAACATTTGCGTCATCTTCTGTATGGCATTCCAGTGATTCAATCTATTATACGGCACCTCGGTGATGTCCGGCTGTGGGATGATGGTAATGGGGTGGCCGATTAAAAAGTGTGCTGGCGTTAGTGGATCGATTTCATCCTCCGCCAATGCGCACAATGGTCTCGAATTCAGCAGCCCTTCAATCTGGACCAGTAATGTATGCAGCTCTTCCTGGATAATTACCTTAGTACCAATTACTCTCTCCATGTGTGTTTTTTGCCGACTTCACTCCTGCCTCCCATATTTTCCCGAAATGAGGTGCGTGCGGTGGTATAAAATGCCAGACGACCTGATGACTATTTAACATGGAATGGGAAATAAGATCAATATTATTTTTAATAAACAGATTTAATTCTTTGATTTTTCTGCTTGCTCCGCGAAAATTACTTCCATTATCGGAAAATATGTCTGTGCTGACACCTCTTCGAACCAAAAATCGATATAATGCGCCCATAAATGATTCAGTTGTTAGATCCCCCACGATTTGGTGTAAAAAAAGCCAAATGTATGGCTTTGGTACTTAAGCAGATAATGCAACATACATATGATTTTTGAGCTCGTTGGCCCCTGCCGCGTCTTAGGTACGTGTAGATAGGACCCGCAAAATCTAAACCGATTTTTAGAAATGGACGGATCAATTGGATTCTTTCTTTAGCCAAGTTATCTATCAACTGCCCTTCGGTCCTTGGTCGTTGCTTGATACAAAATATGCACTTCCGGATTATTGCCTTGATCAGGTCCCTTGCTCTGACAATCCAAAACTTACGTCGGATTAAGGCTCATGAGTAGCGAAGCTCCGCAATGAAAATGATTGATATGGTACTTCCTGACGATCCTTTTAGCTACTTCCGATTTGGCTGATAATATGATGGGATGGAGCGTGGCATACGGTGCAATCGCCTTCTCAATGCGTTCTCCCACTCGTAATAATCCATTTCCATCTATAAATGGATTCCGTGATTTTAACGCATTGCTTGATAATACACAACCAGTCTTTTTGATCGCTTCGATATCTTCCTCGAAAACTTTCGCCTGTGCACATCTTAAAATCGTATTCTCGGCTGAGGCCCATTCAGATCGTGTAGTAATTCTGGACGCGAGCTTGGAATGTGGGCATTTTAGAAAAATATATTTTTTGATGTATATTATTATACGTATCACCTTGTCGGAGGTGGAATATTTTTCTACTAATTGTTCCACCAGAGACTCCGTCGTGTTTGCGCAGCTTGTGATCATGACTTGGATTTTTTCTCTTCGATCTTAATTACTAGTTGGTTCGGCTTTTGTAGAAATTGGCCACTGATCAGCTTCTAATTGCAGGAAACCACCAAAGCACATGATTTTTTAGTTCTGTAGGGCTTAGTCCTCTGGTAGCACAATCTGCTGGATTTAGTTTGGAAGTTATATGACGCCATTTCGAGCGTTGCAGCACTTCTAAAATTTCGCTAGTTCGATTGCCCACGTAACTTTTCCATTTACGTGGTGGCTCTGCAAGCCAATCGAGCACAATTG
This sequence comes from Tipula vernalis, assembly GCA_958295665.1. Lineage (NCBI taxonomy): Eukaryota > Metazoa > Arthropoda > Insecta > Diptera > Tipulidae > Tipula > Tipula vernalis. The sequence continues at coordinate 194,117,989 of OY282559.1, read as the reverse complement.
TGGAATCTGTCCATCCAAAAATTTGGTAATCTGGTACACTTAGGTGTTGCTGGATATGTTTGATTAGCCGCACTAACAACAATGCACCGTTAAACTCTAAACGCGGTAATGAAATGTTTTTCATTGGTGCAACCTTCGATTTTGCAGCGATTAAATTAGTGACATAGCTGCCATTGTAATATGTTCGAACGTAAACGGTAGCTGTAAATGCCAATTCACTCGAATCACAAAATCCGTGTAATTGGTATTCTGGATTAGTTACACACAGCCATCTCGGTATTGCGTGAGTAGATAGATCGATAAATTCGCTTCGGATTTTTATCCACTTGTCTTGAAGTTTGGTTGGTAATTTGTCGTCCCATCCTACATCTACCATCCACAACGCTTGGAAGAAACATTTAATTTTAATGATGAATGGAGACGCCAAACCTAATGGATCAAAGATCCGACTAGCTTCGCATATCCAAGAGCTATCAGGTGGTATATACCGTTAGTGGTATTTATCTCTAGTATCGCCACACAGACTTTAAGTTTCAACTAGCACCAGTGTACGAAAAGGCATTTTATGTGTACTGAAAATTATATGTCTTATCTCCATGATATGGATATGGCCTATTTATGGTTCATTAGATTATCCAAGACCTATCAGATGGTCTATACCGTTAGTGGTATTTATCTCTAGTATCGCCACACAGAATTTAAGATTCAACTGGATGCAGTGTACGAAAAGGCGTATTATGTGTACTGAAAATTATATGTCTTATCTCCATGATATGGATATGACCTATTCATGGTTCATTAGCATATCCAAGACCTATCTAATGGTATATACCGTTAGTGGTAGTATCGCCACACAGAATTTAAGTTTCAACTGGATGCAGTGTGCGAAAAGGCGTATTATGTGTACTGAAAATTATATGTCTTATCTCCATGATATGGATATGACCTATTCATGGTTCATTAGCATATCCAAGACCTATCTAATGGTATATACCGTTAGTGGTATTTATCTCTAGTATCGCCACACAAAATTTAAGTTTCAACTGGATGCAGTGTACGAAAAGGCGTATTATGTTTACTGAAAATTATATGTCTTATCTCCATGATATGGATATGACCTATTCATGGTTCATTAGCATATTCAAGACCTATCTAATGGTATATATACCACCCACACACACCATTCGCTGACCGTTAGTGGTATTTATCTCTAGTATCGCCACACAGAATTTTAATTTCAACTGGATGCAGTGTACGAAAAGGCGTATTATGTGTACTGAAAATTATATGTCTTATCTCCATGATATGGATATGACCTATTCATGGTTCATTAGCATATCCAAGACCTATCAGATGGTATATACCGTTAGTGGTATTTATCTCTAGTATCGCCACAGAATTTAAGTTTCAACTGGCACCAGTGTATGAAATGGCATTTTATGTGTACTGAAAATTATATGTCTTATCTCCATGATATGGATATGGCCTATTCATGGTTCATTATATCATCACCGCAATTATTCCTTGATCCTTCCGTGAATATAGGACGAACCCATTACCTGGGACTCTTCCACTTCTTTTTTTCTGCCAATTTGGCTACATTTTTACATATAACTATAGCAATTGCAGCCTGACTAATATTTTTGGCATAGTGTTCATCCATATTTAATAATTTTAAAATTAATTTAATATTAAAAATATTTAATAATAATAACAAGTCAAAAAATGACACAAAATCTCTATAGCTTTCAATTGTTATAAAACATTAATCTAATTCTAACATTTACTGGGAGTATTTAACTTATATAAACAAACAAAAAAATTTCCGACTGTAAAATTTACAACTATTCGGTCGAAACGTACACTAAATCAATTTTTTATTTTGACATTGTAACGTATGACCCGGGTCACCTTGACTCAGCAATGGTAAAATGCTATCTTACCGAGTAGCAGCCAGCGTTTTTATAGGGCAGGTTATTACCACCCACACACACCATTCGCTGATCGGTCATAATACAAAACAAGTAAAATTAATTCCGTTCCTTACTCTAAACGTAAACCAAAAGAAAATAAGAAAACTACTCTACTAATGAAGTTATGGCCCAAACTGTATACACCGTTTATGCTGCTCCCATCATGATACAATTTGACCTTAATATATATTAGCCATGTTATACCGAGAACCTATTTGGTATCAATTAAAGGTAGAAAAAATGAAGAAGATCGCAACGCTATAACTACTTCATAGTACCGACTGTTATTTACCGCACTATATGTATTAAGTTTCGCGAAGTTGAAATCATATTATCACAAAAAATATTTAATCAAAAAAATAAATTAAATCGCACAACTAAATTATTAAATTAAATAAAGGAATAAACCCCAAAAAAATCAAAACCAAAATAATAAATTGTAATAATTGAAGTTACTTCACCAAATTGAATATATTTGATCAACCCCGTTTGTCTTGTCTTATCACCAAACTGACCTTCAGTTCTATGTTCTCGAGCACTTCTCATGAATCATTATAATCGTCGGTAATTTTTGCTTCACGAACTGTAGTTCTGCACATATATGGTTGACGGTATAACTTATGCCAATACCCAACATTCGATAATTATCGACCGTTATGGTTACAAAGTAGTATTATGCTTTACTAATAAAGTCCGACGAAACGGCTTTTCTGGCCGATACCTCAGACAACCCATCGGATACTTGAATTTTAATTCTCACCAAACAGTAAGCCCTTTACCCTATATTCACATCCAAACTAACCCAAAAACCAAATTAAAGTTCATAATTGACACAAGAGCCAATCAGAGCTTCATAGACCCAAAATTTATTATCCCAAATAATATTCAAAAAATCGACCCCATTAAGGTGAAAACACTTTTCAAAGAACATTCCTTAACGGAACAAATATTAATTCCAGGATTGAAGGAATTCAAAACAAAAGAACCAATGAAATTCCTACTTCTCAAATTTCATAACTACTTCAACGGACTTATTGGTCTTGACGTAATTAAACAACTTGAAATTAAATTGATTTTTCCTAGCCCCACGCTGGAAACCGATAAAATTAAAATACCCTTACTCTATAAACTGGAGCCCCGCATCGTACATTGGCTTTATACCGCAGTAGTCAGACCCATACTCTTGTATGGGGTAATAGTCTGGTGGCCTGCTCTGGACAAAACTGTCAACCAAAAGCAGTTGACCAAAGTTCAGAGAATAATCTGTCTGTGGATCAGTGGTGCACTGAGGAGCACATCCACTCAGGTACTAGAGACTCTGCTATTTTTGACTCCTCTAGATATCTTGGGGAAACAGTTGGCAGCTTGTACTGCCATATGGCTGAAATCCATCTTAATGTGGACCTGCAACAATACAGGGCACTCATCTATTTTTTGCAATAAACAAATTCCCAAGACCGACTATACTGTCCCATCACTATCTTCTGACACAAAGTTCCGGACTAGGATCCCATCCAGGGAGGACTGGATGATGGGTGCAGTTTTGGAACCAGGAGTTATAAACTTCTTCACTGATGGTTCAAAACGGGACGGGAAAGTCGGGGCTGGAATGTTCTGCGAGAAACTTCTGTTAAATCTCTCCTTCCGTCTCCCCGACTACTGTAGCATTTTTCAAGCTGAAGTAACTGCCATAAAGTAAGTCGTAGACTGGTTGAGGTATAATGTAATATCAATTTGTGATATTCGCATATATGTATATGGACAGTCAGGCTGCCATTAAAGCGCTTCAGTCACACCTCCTCACGTCGAAAGTAGTCCAGAACTGTCTCTCATCTCTTAACGAGATGGCAGATCAGTTCAACATCCACATTTTATGGGTCCAGGACATTTTATAAGTACAGGGAATATGAACGCCAATGAACTGGCTCGACGTGGTACAACGGACCACTTCTCAGAAAGCAGAAAGGATATTGAAATGTCTCTTGCGGTATGCAAACTGCTGCTTCAGGAAGAAGCTAGCAAGCTGATGAATGACAGATGGTCAAGTATCACTTCTTCCGTAATAACTCGGCAGGTCTAGCCAAAGTTGGACTTGGCGAGATCCAAACAGCTGATCTCACTTCAGCGAAGTCAGATCAGTGTGGTTGTTGGAGTGGTTACGGGGCACTGTCTCATAGGGAGGCGTGCGAGTAGACTTGGTGTCTTCTCACATGACTACTGTCGTAGTTGCGAGGACGAAGAGGAGGAAGAGACAGTACATCATCTTTTTTGCACCTGCCTTCATCTGGCACGAAACAGACTAAAGTTTCTAGGGGCACCCCTCTTCAAGGACCTGACGGACCTCTGTAGGATGGACGTCAGGAGTATCCAGCGTTTTGTTAACAGCTCAAAATAGTTCCAATGAGTTGGAGGAAACAATTATTCGTGGTATGGCTACGGACCATTTTTATGTCTATGCCTGGTCCTAGTAGACCGCCACCCAAACCTAACCTGACCTACTCTATAAACCAAAATACCAATCCCCTGTTTATAAAATACCACCAAAAACAAATTGGTAATAAAATTACCTGTCGATGTAGAAAGTGAACAAATCTACATCAAACCTATAAAAGTTAATGAACATACGATACCAGAAGAATTGTATACTTCTCATAACTGACATGTAATTGTAGAAATTATCAATTTCTCGAACGAGCAGCAAACTGCTTTATTCGAGCAACCGATCAAAGTTGAACACTCTGAAAATTATCAGATCGAGGTTAATCATTCGTTAATAAGTTCTGACTCTCTAACTACTAACCAAGATATTCTAAGCTTAATTCAAACTTCTCACCTTAATACGAGAGGAAACCAACGCCATTGAAAATCTATGTGTAGAATTTGAATCTATTTTCAAAAGGAAAACCCAGCACCTAAGTTTTACCAATCTTGAAAACACAGTATCGATCTAAAAAATGATAAGCCAATATTCACGAAGTCATATCGATATCCTCATATTCACAAAGACGAAATAGGCCAACAAATAGACAAAATGCTACAAGGAGTTATCATTCGTCCAAGCTACTCCCTTGGAGTAATCCTATTTGGATTGTCCCAAAAAAGAGTGATGCTAGTTGATTGATTGATTGATTGCGATGTACGATCAAGCATTAATTAAGCAAGTCTCCCGTATTATAAATGCGAATACCACACCACTATACCCATGTTACACACAACACGACACCATTCTTCATGAAGCCAAACATATCAATATTCACCCGTAAAGAAAGGCGCCACATCGATAACCACATAAGTCTAATTAGTTGTGATATCCGCCCCTGGCCAGGCCGCCGTCGTACACCTTTTTACATATAACAAGATCGAGGGATGGGAAAGGAATGTTAGCAACAAAGACTCAACCCGGTTCCAGCACCTAAGTAGTTGATAGTTAATAAATTTGTTAGTAATATATTTTTTTAGTAATTTATTTAGCACAAGGCATTCAATTTAAAGTTCATCTACTCTGCTCCAACCTTGTAAGAAGACAACATTGACAACACAAATTTTTCCTGGTGCCGCAAACTCTTTTTTCTGAAAAGCTAACAACCTATTATTATTTCCTCCACCATTTTTTCCATCGGCGGTTGTGAGGTCACCCAAATTTGTACTAATTGTAGGTAGTGTTGCTTGACGTTGTTGTTGAAATCGTTGCGTCTCTGCTGTCCCTGCGCTACTTCGCCTCCATTTTTTTTTTTTTTTTTTTTTGTATCTATCATCATGTTCCCATGCGGTCACCCAAATTTGTACTAACTGTAGGTAGTGTTGCTTGACGTTGTTGTTGAAATCGTTGCGTCTCTGCTGTCTCTGCTACTCGCTCCATCTATTACCAATATTTTTAATCGGGACATCGGGAGAAGGTGCCTCAGCCATTGTTTCGTCTGGAATTAGAACCAGACAATAATAAGGTTAAAGGCAACCATGAAATATTTGACCTAAAATATCTACTGTATACAGAAGAGTTACAATCGAGGAACCCAGGAAAAGAAATGGGCCGGTACAGTGTGTTAAGTGTCAAGAAAATGGGCACACTAGAGCATATTGCACTTTGAACCTTTTTTGTGTTATATGTGGTGAACACCATAATTCAAAGGTTTGCAATAAAGCAAAAAATGAAGCGTCAGTGAGAAAATGCAGCAATTGCGATGGAAATCACAGAGCTAATTAAAGAGTGTGTCCAATTTATCTAGAATTGAAAAGGAGAATCAATCCAAAGCAGCGAGCAAAGCAACGAATCCTTAATCTTCATTCTTCAGCTAGAAAAGAAGCACGACCAGAAATTCTAAACACAAACGCTCAAAATGGAAAACATTATCCAACTGTAAACGGGAGCGTGCGTACCGCTCCTAAAGTTCAAGCAAGTGAAGAGGGAACATCTCAACAGCTTTAAATAAATTGACTAATATGATGCAAAGCTTCATGGTGATGATGGGGAGAACCATGGATCTAATGATGCAGAATATGAGCACGCTGATGCAGATAGTCGTAAAAATCCAGAAATGACCATCATCAAAACAGCCATATGGGATGCAAACGGTCTAGCATAACATAAAGCGGAGGTACATGATTTTCTCACTGAGCACAACATTGACATAATGGTAATATCAGAAACACGCTTCACCAAAAATAGCTATTTCAAAATTAATGGGTATTCTATTTACGACACCAAGCACCCAGATGGTAAAGCACATGGAGGCACTGCTGTATTGATTAAGCGAGGATTAAAACACTGTGAACTTACGAAATATGAGAAAGAACATATACAATCAACGAGCATCTGTCTGCAGGAGTAGTCTGGAAACTGCGTCATATCGGCAGTGTACTGCCCTCCAAAACATGCTATAAAAAAACTCCAGTTCTTATGGATTATTTCAGCCAGCTGGGTAATAAATTTCTTGCGGGCGGTGATTACAACGCTACACAAACTCATTGGGGTTCCAGATTAACATCGCCGAAATGCAAACAACTTTATGATGTAATAGAGGAACAGTCCCTGGATTATTCATCTGCCAGTAGCCCAACTTACTGGCCCACGGATAAAAAGAAAATTCCTGATCTAATTTAATTGACTTTTGTGTAACTAAGGGCATTCCACTTACATATGATAAGGCCACCGATTGCTATGATCTGTCTTAAACAGTGTAGTGACATCTGTAGTAACAGTGAGTACCGATGTCCTAAGGAACGAAATGCCGAACCATCTTACAAACAAGTAAACTAATTGGGATCAATATAGGAGGCTAGTCGAACAAAAGTGTCTACTCAATATTCCTCTGATCAGACCAGCTGATATTGATGCGGCGGCAGAAAGTCTAAAAGATGTCATGACATTATCCGCTGAAAGGGCTACACCCGGCATAAGCAGTTCGGAAAAAGTTAATAAACTGTAACATAATATACTGGAACTAATCCAGGAAAAGCGAAAAATTCACCCTCAATGGCAGCAAACAAAATCACTGTTATTGAAATGGAAATTAAATCGAGCTATTAATGCCCTAAGATGTGCTTTGAGGGAAGACGAAAACCAACACGTAAAGAACTATTTAAGTGATCTCTCGGGAACCGAGAGGACAGATTATTCTTTGTGGAAGGCAACAAAAAATTTAAAAAGGCCAACAAATTCGAATCCACCGATTAGACTACCAACTGGAAATTGGGTGAGAAGTGATTAAGGAAACCCCAATGATTTTGCTGCTCATCTAGCAACAGTATTCGTCCCACACGAATAAGATAATTATTTCGTGCTACCCCAGCCAATGGATGATGTTTTATCCTACAAACCTATAAAATATAACTGGAAGAAGTTAAGAATACAATTAAAACTTGCATAAACCCGAAAAAGACACCAGGACATGATCTCATTACTGGAAAAATGATAAGGGAATTGCCGGATAAATGCATAAAATTAATAACATTTGTATTCAACGCGATCATGAGAACCAGTAGTATTCCTCAAAAGTGGAAGATATTTTTGATCACAATGATACATAAGCCAGGGAAAATGAAACGCAAATCTCAACATATCGTCCAATAAGCATGCTGCCCACGATCTCAGGGCTATTTGGAAAAATGTTACTAACGAAATTGAAACCAATATTAGAAGAACGGCGCGTTATTCCAGACCATCAATTTAGGTTTCGAAACCAACATGGTACTACAGAGCAAGGAAATGCAATTGTAAATGAAATCAAAATCGCCTTCGACGAAAATAAATATTGCTCTGCTGCCTTTTTGGATATCAGACCAGCTTTTGATAAAGTTTGGCACGATGGACTAATTTACAAAATTAAAGAGCTTCTACCGAATAAATTTCACTCAGTTTTGGAAAACTATCTTCTTCAAAAGCAATACATAACAGCGCAACTACTTGCTTAAATGATATTAATGCAGGTGTCCCGCAAGGCAGCGTCTAGAACAGGTCCTAGAGACCAATATTATACTTGTTATACACAGCAGATATACCTGTAACCAACAAAGTATTAATATCAACATTTGCCGATGACACGGTCATCCTGGTGTCTCACACTAATCCTGAAATTGCCTCAAAGGAATTACAGAATCATTTAAACAAAGTCGCTGACTGGCTGAAGGCGTGGCGAATAAAAGTGAACGAAAACAAATCAACTCATGTCACATTCACGCTGAACAAACTGGCTGATGGGAAGAAAATCTAAGTTGTCATTAGCCAATAAAGTTCTACTTTACAAAGCGATAATTAAACCCATATGGACATATGGTATTCAGTTATGGGATCCACCAGCGCTTCAAACAGAGAAGTCCTGCAACGATCCCAAGCGAAAATACACTTCGCAGTATTATCAAAGCTCCTTGGTACATTCGAAATAGTAAAATACATGATGACCTTGGGATTAAAACCGTTAAAAAAACCATTAAAGAATTCAGTTCGAAATATTACTCAAAACTAGAAACACATCCCAACGAATTGGCCAGGGAGATACTAAAACAGCGACGATTTAGGTGACTGAGAAGAACAGATCCATTCGGACTGATGAACCTGTGAACCTGTAAATTTACTAATTGATTATGTTATACTTACAAGTAAAATCTAAATTAATTAAATTGTGAGCACTAACAATAAGTATTAACATTGGTTAAGACTTAAAATATGTAATAATTTTTAGCTTAAGATTTGATTACTTCTTGTGTAATAAAACCATTGGCAACATTTAAAAAAAAAAATCCATGTGAAACCTCCATCATCTACGTTAAATCACATGCAACAATGTTCCGAGTCCACATGTACTATTGTGTTCTGTGCAATTAAAATTCACATTCCATTCTGCGCTGTTTTGCATTTCTAAAGATGTCAGTCAGAAATCGACGAGAACAAGTAAAAAGTCTTGAGCTATGTTTTAACTATCTCAAACCTGGTCTTCTGGTAGACAAGTGTCCATTGATTGTAAGAGTCATGTAAGATTTGCCATCTAAAGCACCACACTTTGCTGCTATGAGCATTAGCACTTCCAAAGCACCTTCCACGACAAGCGACGATAAGGCTTCGCCACTACATTCAACTATTCCAACGTCGTCCAAGTCTGCTACACTAACATCCGTTAAACAGAAATCGGAAACTACGCATGTGTTCTTGGCTAAAGCTTTGGTGCAAGTTTTAGACAAATGTAGTCACCCCATTGTGCGACGGGCATTATTGGATTTCGGATCTCAAATGAATTTTATGAGCAATTCATTTGCATGAAGGCTGCGGCTTCCACTAGAACAAGTATCTATCAACATTGGGGGAATTGGTACCTCATCTAAACAATCTTCTTCCAGTGGATGTGTTAAACTACGATCAATGGTAACCAATTTTGCTACTGACCTTGAGGTATTATTATTATTATCATTATTGGAGGGCCATGTGGGCGATCAGGAACCTTGCACTGCGACCTAAAAGATCTATTGTGCTGGACCCTGCTTAATTATCCGTCCAGTCAATATTCGGTTCTTAATGAACTTGATAATACTGCCAGCCGGTACGTGATACAAACTATCTGGGCTTATTGCTCTCCCTCCTAGATCTTTACTATAGTATGTAGTACCTTGAGGTATTAGTTCTACCTGTGATCACGAATCTTGCTCCAGCCGTGTCGATAAATACTACTGGTTGGTCCTTTCCAGGCAATCTACGATTGGCTGATCCAACTTTTGCAAGCGCCCAAAATATCGACCTGCTAATTGGAGCGAAAGTTTTTCTTCGATTTATTCAAAGTCGGTCAAATCAAATTAGGAGACAATTTGCCGCGTCTTCAAAACACTGTCCTGGATTGGATTATATCAGAACGTTTTTCATGCAACCCTTCAGCTGCTAGACAAGGACGTTAAAAGTTTTTGGAAACTCGATACAATTGCAGAAGGCTCCAAATTAATTACTGCGAAGGATTACCCATACGAGAAACATTTTATCGAGCAAGTCAGGCGCGATGAAACGGGTAGATTTACCGTGAGATTACCATGTACTCATAAATCTACAACCCTGGGCGACTCCTCCATAATGGCCATGCGCCGCTTTTACAATTTGGAGAGAAGGTTTTGTCGAGATCCTGTACCTCAAGCTGCCTACAAATCGTTCATCGACGAATATTTAGAACTCAAGCCTATGGAGCTAGTACCACATGATGAGATTCCAGCATGCAACTACTATCTTCCTCATCATTGTGTAAAAAAAACAGAAACAAGCACTGGATATTCGTTAAGCGAATTTTTACGGTGGAACCTGTGGTCCAAAATGAATTAGTGTCTGTTCCATGTCGTTTTAGGTCACACAAATATGCATTCAGTGCAAACGTTTCGAAGATGTATCGCCAGATACTAATGAATGAAGAAGACTCCAAATATCAGATGATCTACATACCGTGTGCAATTGACAATTAAGAGGAGTTCCTTGCAGCTAGCGATGCAATTCCACATGACGTGAATGTCGATGATATGTTAACTGGCGCCAATTCTATAACTTCTATAAAGGCGTCAATAATGAAGGTGCTTTCTACGTGCGGGATGGAACTACGAAAATGGTGCTTCAATTCACCACATATTCTCGCCGATATTCCCCGGAACATCATGAATTTGTTAACGACGACTATATAAAGACATTGGGGATTTTCTGGCAACCACAAAGAGATGCCTTGCAATTTCGTGTACAACAACGGCTACCACACATATTGGCAGACATTTCGACAAAATCTAGTGGAGCTGAATCTGTTATCCATTCCACGGTTCTCATTTGAAGATATTGCTCCGAGTGACGTAAAAGAACTTCATGGTTTCGCTGATGCGAGCGAAATCGCATATGGTGCAGCAATTTACACCAGATGTGCACAACCGAACGGGTGGTTCCATGTGCAACTTTTAAGCTTTAAGTTTAGAGTAGGCATTACTAGCATTACTACACAAATCTACGATACCACGCTTGGAACTAGCGGCGGCATTCATACCATTGTTAATTTTACTGTCAGTGTTATAATTTACTGGACGAATTCAACAGTTATCCTCCATTGGCTGAAATCGTCATCCTCACATTTGAAAACATTTGTGGCAAACAGAGTTGCACCAACACTAGTATTGACCAATCCACAGCAATGACACTATATTGAGTCGAGACAAAACCCCGCAGATGTCGTGTCTCGAGGAAAAACGCCAGCAGATTTGATTCGATATTATTTATGGTTCGCAAATATTACAATCTTCAAAATCCCCATGGCTTACATCGAGAACTCCATCTGTTTCTGACCATAAATACTGCAAATACAAAAGGACTATGACTTTGATAACTGAAACAGAAATATAACAATAACCACCAGATTCATGAACAGCTAAGACTTCGAAGAAGGTTTCCAATGTATTCTCCATCTCGTTAAAGCGGAATGATTTCCGGATCTGAAAATTTGAAGGACTTTGTCATACACTCAAACCAATTGAGAAGTCTATCGCTCTTCCTTGATGCGAATGATTTGATTCGAGTCGGTGGAAGAGTGCAGTTTTCCTCACTGCCATACTCTACGAAAAAATTTTCCAAAACTCTGCTTACGTATTTTCACAGAAAGTATCTTCATGTTGGTCCTCAAGCATTATTGGCAACAGTTTGTGAAAATTTTTAGCCAGTTTTGAATCCATGGTCAAAAATTAGCAACCCAAGTATTTCGAGTAATTCAATGGACTTTCGCGCCACCACGATCTCCTCATTTGGCAGCCGGTTGTGAAATCGGCGAAATTTCATCTGCGTCGTGTCATGGGGAACGAAGTCTTCACATACGAAGAATTAACCACACTGTGCAAACAAGTGGAAGACATTTTAAATTCTCGGCCCATAACACCACTCACTTCAGTTCTGCCTGTTCAACTACCATACCAGAACGTAATATCACCGATGAATCCATTGGGTACAATAAACGATGGCGCCGCATTCAACAAGTGAGTCAACATTTTTGGACCATGTGGTCCAAAGATTACCTACAAGAACTCCTGGATCGACGGAAATGGATTACTCAACAACCAAACATACAAATTGGTCAAATTGTGCTGATTGAGGATGACAATCTTCCTCCCATGGAGTGGTAAATGGGGAGAATTATCGCAGTAAACCCTGGAACTGATGGTTTAGTTCGCGAAGTCAGCGTTCAAACCGAAACAGGCGGCTTTCAACGAGCCATTTCAAAAATAGGCTCACTTCCACTAGAAGTTGAACTCGACGAGAGTTCAAGGCGGGGAGAATGAACACGCATAAAATAGCAGCATCATTTTCAGCTCCACCCTTTATTGATAAAAATTTATAAAATATTTTTTTCTATATTTGACGGTCAACGAGCATTACAAATGTCAATATAGTGCAATCCTAACCAATGAAAATTAAAACCTGACAAATGTAAATTAAAGCCTAACAAATATATAAAAAAAACTTAAATAGATGAATTAATAAAGGCCTATATTTATAGTTAAAATATAGTTAGGTGGCCAACTATAATTTAACTATAAATATAGGCTTAGAATATAATAATTATAACTTAGATTTAAGTCAAAAAAAAAAAGACATTTTTTATTGTCTTCTCTGCGCATCCGTCAACAGCGAAACATCGTTCAATAAAAAATCAATAATTAATTAAATAAACCACCATTTTGAAAGTATACAAAATTGGTTTAGCTTTATTATTTTATTTGCTTTATTTATTTTTTGATAAAATTCGACATTCTTCAGCGGTCGAGGCAAAAACGCTTGCCCTCGAAATATTCACATATTTTGATTAATATTCATCGATACACATGCACATTAATCTTTATCGATCAACTAAATTAAAATTTTTTTTGCACTTATATTTTCTTCGCCTGGAATTAGTTATTATTACCCTCCCTGTGTCATCTCAGCAATAGTCCTTATAATTGTTGATATGATCTGCTAGAATCACAAGGCTTTGCCTTGTCAGTTCACTTTTAATTTGGCATTGCTTAAGGACATCGGAACGACTCAAAAGTTTTGCCACATTAATATAAAAATTAACCGAGTTACTCGTACTGTGAGTTTTTCTTGTGATCTTAAGAATCGTGAATTATAATTTTAGGAAACTTCTGTCAAAATGATAAAAATTGTTATTGTGCACATAGCGTTAAATTTAAATTACTGGTTTTTAGTTGTTCATCCAGAAATTCTTTTTAAAAATTGCAAATACTTTGTCGTTTCGAAACAGTGAAAATGGCAAACAAAAATTGAGCGTATATGGGGGAATTTTTTTTTTGCTCGAAATTTGTCAATTGAGCTCGTCAAGAAAACAGTGACCTAACGAAGTTAAAAATCTCAGTTTTTTTTTTGTTTTTTTGAAAATATTTGTTGTAGAGTGAGAAAAAATTAAAAAGATATTGCAATTGCAATTTCATTGTCGCGAGATAACGGGTTTTAAACTCCGTTAAGCTGCTATTTTGTTGACGCGGTCAGCTGACAAATTTCACGCAGCGACCGGTAGGAGTAGCTAAAAATTGTATAGAAATTATGAGACAGAAATACGAAATTGATGATTATGGTAAGGTCTAAAACAAATATATTAAAATTGTGTTTCGGTGAATAACGAACGACCAGAAAAAAGTTATACATCATCCGGCATTTCGAAACCATCGAGATCCAAACGAAAAAAAAACGCCTACTTTATTCAAACAGGAAAATATAAGAAAATTCAAGAAACAAATATATCTATAAGCGTATTTTGTTGACCAAAATTTAATTCGAATTATTTTGGGTTTTAATTTTTCGCAAATGTATGTAATCGTCAGAACGTAGTTTTTTTTGGTTTCGACGTATAAAATTTAATCTCTCGGAGATCATTTTCGCCATCATGTCGACACGATACTGGTTAAACAAATTCTTGAACAAATGTTTTTGATTAATATTATTTGCTCTAACCATGAGTCTGTACAAATAATATTGCATGCAAGAGACCATTTTGGTTTGCGCTCGATTTGGATTATCTTGTTCCGTTATGGTTAGGTAGTAGCCGTCTTCTCCTCTAATAAACATGAGGGGGTACTGGAGCGAATCGTAGGAGCGATGCAGCTCAGAGACACGTTTTAACTGCCCCGTTTTGGCAGTGCAGGACGATGTCTTTTGGTCCCTTATCCTCGTCTACCAGATTTATAGCCACTTCGTTTATGGTATGAACATTAAATCTACCGCTGTGTTGGTTCGCTGGTGCTGGGTCAGCATGAATCACTAACTGAAAATCATCTGTTCCTCCTCTGGATCTATTATCAAGATTATATTTTAAACTTTGGATGTAGCAATTGTTTCCTTGCAGTCATTTTTGAAGCAATGCCATCAAATCTCGTTTAAAGCTTGGCATAGTATTTGAGCAAAGTGATAATTGATCAGCGTCCGAAGCAAAATAAATTTGTAGGAACTGGAGATTGTTATCAATAGTTAGGAGCAAATGTCCAATTGAACGGTAGATCTGTCCTTGAACTTTAAAAGTGGGCTTGAAATTACCTTCTCTTACTTTTTTAGCACCAAAGGAAGTCATTTGGAACAGAGTATTATACTTTTTTGTGTTGTTGAAAAAATGTCTGGAAAGTGGATGTAATCCCAGAATTAGACTCATGATTGGTTCTGGCCGTTCCTCGAGTTCTGGAAGTACCACTTTGCCCCCAGCACAACAAAGTCCAGGTGCCTCCTTAGCACATTTTTTTGCATGGCAATGGTTACAAATTGTATCCATTTTACCAATTAGTACGATTAGTACGATTGGTATGATAATGCAGACCTGA
This sequence comes from Tipula vernalis, assembly GCA_958295665.1. Classification (NCBI taxonomy): domain Eukaryota; kingdom Metazoa; phylum Arthropoda; class Insecta; order Diptera; family Tipulidae; genus Tipula; species Tipula vernalis. The sequence continues at coordinate 194,102,720 of OY282559.1, read as the reverse complement.
ATCCAAACAAATTTTGATATGGCGCTCTATTCCGAACAGAACGTTGACGCTGATCTTATAGTCGTTCTGTTCTTTGAGGATTCGATTCGCATTGTCTATTGATAGTAGATTGAGTTTGATTTATCTGCAAACGTTAATCTCGCCCTACGCTACTTTCTCGAGCACGACTAAATGAGTTTGCTGAACTAATTTGAGATAGACGAATTTTACGCTGTTCTTGAGTTTCATTGAGTCTCGAATTATGTACTCTGCTCGCATGATATGTTTTTCTGCCTAGTTTCGATTTTATTTTCCGCATTTTTCTAGAAGATATGTATTACGGTGTTATTATATAGTTTTTAGAATTTTTCAGAGTTAGATACAACTTACAGTTTTATTTTACAGTAGAACTTGCACAGTTATTTATTTTACACACAATTAATAGAAGTTTCTAGCAATTGTTGAACTAATTTATGTTTCGTGAACAAAAAACGATTGAATTTCAAAAAGTCTAAACTAATTGTTGATTAGTTTATCCAATCATTCATAGATGGGATTGGAAGCCACACATCTTTTTAAATAAATTTAGTTAAAAAGTTTTAGAATTTTTCTTGTGCTTTTTATAGAAAACTCAAATAAAATGGCAATTCAAATTTTAGTAACGTCTTAATGTATTTTGATGAACAACACTGATTAAAAATTAAAAAATCAAATTTCATAAATGATTATATAAAAACACCATAATTTTCGAATTGATGAACAAAAAACGATTGAATTTCAAAAAGATGAAATGTCATATGCATTTCTTCTGAGTGCGTTTAAAACCAGATTGTTTTATTATTTGCCACTTTTGTTTTCGCTATTGAACATAAGATGGCATTAAAATGAATTAAAGAGATTAAATATTCGGAAAGTTATGACATTTAGGCGTTAACAGGTAAAATAAAAATGCGTATTATTATTTACTAAATTGTGTTTTTATTTTATAATTTAATATTTGCAATTAGATACAAATTATAATGAAATTGTTTAAAAGTTACCGATTTTACTAATCTTCGTAAAAAAATCTAAAGACTTATTTTAATTGTTTGATTGTATTAGTTTCTAAAATTAAATGCTTTTCTCGTTCTTACTGAAAATTGAAACAACTTTTCTTCTACGATTTTCAAATAGTATATAGTAAAACTATTGAAAATGCAAATTATAGCCAAATATTTTCAATTTACGGTGTATTTCATTCATAAAAAAATGAGTCAAAAGCCAATACAATAAACTTTATAAAATGTACAAACCAACAACAAAATAAAATAAATTGATGCGTAGAACCAAAAACTATAGTAGATTTCATAGAGACGTCTCGTGTCGAATAAATAAACATTCAAATTAGTTGGGTGTAGAAAATACCTATTTGGGTGTAGAAATTTTATTTCGAACAATACAGTGAGCCGCTACGCAATATACTTAAAACCACAAAAACATAATTCTCTCTTTGAGTAAATTTACTCTTCAACTAATGCGAGATTGTTTTGAGCGAGGTCAAAAATATGTATTCAGAAAAATTTTCGTGTGTTAAACTAGTTAGTATGCGCTGGTCTACAGTCACCGGTGAGCATGATTCAAGCAAGGTTAGCTCGATGTTTCGAGTCACGTGTTCGTGACGTCACACAATTCTGCCACGTGTTTGTAATAAATAGAGAAACAGCGAATCCGGCTGTTCACAAGCAGTTAACACTGCAACACATCATTTCCTCGTTTCTTACCTCTTTGCCTATAAACTAACGGGAGGGGGAAAGTAGTTTTTTATAGGCAAAGAGGTAAGAAACGAGGAAATGATGTGTTGCAGTGTTAACTGCGTGTGAACAGCCGGAATGAAACATTTTTGTGTTTGTTTTTATTTTTCGTTTTTTTACTTGTTATTGGTTGTAATTTAAAGGTCTCCTTTAATACTAGAGTTGAGTGTCGTCATAAAACAAAAAATGATCATTTGTTTACATATTTAGAGCTAAACTGGTATTAATTAAATCACGACCGATGAATAAAGGGAATATATGTTTGTTTTTTTTCTTTATTAACAAATTAACGATGGGTTTTCATTAGGTTATGGGTTATTTATTGTGGCCAATCAGCAATATAAATTTGAATACGATACTGACTAAATGTGGGATTCTAAACTGATTTTTAGATTTCTATACTATACATAGTATTTCTCACCCGTGATGAAATTTGACTTGCATTATGGAAATGGGATCTTCAAATGAGTTTTAGATTTAGTTCTGGAATATGGCCAAGTAGGATAAAACTAGCTATTTTTTAACCGATTATGATGAAATTCTAAGGAAGAATGAAGGAACTTGTCTATTTCTTGAACAATTTTGATGAAATTCGACACGTGCGATAGAAATGGGATTCTAAAATGATATTTAGAAGAAGTTCTGGAATATGGCCTATTAGGAAGGATCTCGGTTAGTTCTCAACCGGTTGTGGTAAAATTCGATTAATACGAAGGAAATGGGATTCTAAAATGATGTTTAGAAGAAATTCTTGAATATGGCCAAGTAAGATGGAACTTGGCTATTTCTTAACCGATTATGATGCAATTCGAGTTGTACGATGGAAATGGGATCTTCAAATAATTTTTAGATGAAGTTCTGGAATATGCCCTATTAGGATCTAACATAGGACTATTGCTTAACCGATTATAATGAAATTCGACACGTGCGATACAAATGGGATTATAAAATGAAATGTAGAAGAAGTTCTGGAATTAGTTCTATTAGGAAGGGACTCGGTTATTTCTCAATCGATTATGATGAAATACTACTTGTACGACCGGAAATGGAATCTTCAAATGATTTTTAGGTGAAGTTCTGGAATATTGCCAAATAGGTTGGAACTTGGCTATTTCTTAACCGATTATGATGAAATTCGACTTATATGATGAAAATGGGATCTTCAAATGATTTTTAGATGAAGTTCTGGAATATGACAAAGTAGGATGGAACTTTGCTGTTTCTTAACCGATTATGATGAAATTCAAGTTGTACGATGGAAAATGGTTCCTAAAATAATTTTTAGATGAATTTCTGGAATATAGCCTAAATTGGGATCAGCCTTGGCTATTCCTGAATCGATTATGATAAAATTTGACACGTTAACCAACACATAATCAACATAAAGTTAATAACCGATTATGATGAAATTCAGGGGATCAATTCTCGTTCTATGGAAAAAACTAATGGAAAAAATGTTTCCATTTGGTTTCCATCAAGTGTTTTTCATTTATAACATTTCACATAACATTTCACAATAAGCGATTCTCGATGTCCAAATGAAAAAGAACCGTGGAAAAAAAGCTGAATAAGTTGTTTTCATAGCTAACTACACTGTAAACGGACATTTTATCGAGTTTCATATAAATTTTCGCTAGATGATACAGCAATTGGTTTAAATATTAGCTAAATAAATGATAAAGTAGATTTATTTAATCAATTTTCGTCATTGCCTGTCAAAATAACCCTGTTAAAGTTAGCCGAAAGTTTCCAGCCGAAAATGAAAAGTCGATAAAGCAGATTACGTTATTGACATTCCAGCCGAAAATAAATCAGCTACTAGAGTGTTATGTCTGGAGATGGATTGCATTGATGTGACTTATTAATAGCTATCGCAGAAAAAAAAATTCAGTTCAAGTTTCCCGTGGGAAACCTCGGAAAATTCGATTTTCCAAAAATTTATATAAAATCAGCCTCTAGAGTGTAATGTCTGGAGATGGATTGCATTGATGTGATTACTCAATAGCTATCGCAGGAAAAAAAATCAGTTCAAGTTTCTCGTGGGAAATCTCGGAAAATTCGATTTTCCAAAAATTATTAGAAAATTTGTACAAAATCAGCCTCTAGAGTGTTATGTCTGGAGATGGATTGCATTGATGTGATTACTCAATAGCTATCGCAGAAAAAAAATTCAGTTCAAGTTTCTCGTGGGAAATCTCGGAAAATTCAAAAAAGTTTCCAGCCGAAAGTAAGAAATGGATGAATAAAATCAGCCTATAGAGTGTTATGTCTGGAGATGGATTGCATTGATGTGACTTGTCAATAGCTATCGCAGGAAAAAATTCAGTACAAGTTTCCCGTGGGAAATATCGGAAAATTCGATTTTCCAAAAATTATTAGAAAATTTGTATAAAATCAGCCTCTACAGTGTTACGTCTGGAGATGGATTGCATTGATGTGATTACTTAATAGCTGTCGCAGGAAAAAAATTCAGTTCAAGTTTCTCGTGGGAAATCTCGGAAAATTCGATTTTCCAAAAATTATTAGAAAATTTGTACAAAATCAGCCTCTAGAGTGTTATGTCTGGAGATGGATTGCATTGATGTGATTACTCAATAGCTATCGCAGGAAAAAATTTCAGTACAAGTTTCCCGTGGGAAATCTCGGAAAATTCAAAAAAGTTTCCAGCCGAAAGCAAGAAATGGATCAATAAAATCAGCCTCTAGAATGTTATGTCTGGAGATGAATTGCATTGATTTGATTTATCAATATCTATCGCAGGAAAAAATTTCAGTACAAGTTTCCCGTGGCAAATATCGGAAAATTCGATTTTCCAAAAATTATTAGAAAATTTGTATAAAATCAGCCTCTAGAGTGTTATGTCTGGAGATGAATTGCATTGATTTAATTTATCAATAGCTATCGCAGGAAAAAATTTCAGTACAAGTTTCCCGTGGGAAATCTCGGAAAATTCAAAAAAGTTTCCAGCCGAAAGTAAGAAATGGATGAATAAAATCAGCCTCTAGAGTCTTATGTCTGGAGATGGATTGCATTGATTTGATTTATCAATAGCTATCGCAGGAAAAAATTTCAGTACAAGTTTCCCGTGGGAAATCTCGGAAAATTCAAAAAAGTTTCCAGCCGAAAGTAAGAAATGGACGAATAGAATCAGCCTCTAGAGTGTTATGTCTGGAGATGGATTGCATTGATGTGACTTGTCAATAGCTATCGCAGGAAAAAAATTCAGTTCAAGTTTCCCGTGGGAAATCTCGGAAAATTCGATTTTCCAAAAATTATTAGAAAATTTATATAAAATCAGCCTCTAGAGTGTTATGTCTGGTGATGAATTGCATTGACGTGATTTATCAATAGCTATCGCAGGAAAAAATTTAGTTCAAATTTCTCGTGGGAAATCTCGGAAAATTCGATTTTCAAAAAATTATTAGAAAATTTGTATAAAATCAGCCTCTAGAATGTTATGTCTGGAGATGGATTGCATTTATTTGATTTATCAATAGCTATCGCAGGAAAAAAATTCAGTACAAGTTTCCCGTGAGAAATCTCGGAAAATTCAAAAAAGTTTCCAGCCGAAAGTAAGAAATGGATTAATAAAATCAGCCTCTAGAGTGTTATGTCTGGAGATAGATTGGATTGATGTGACTTGTCAATACCTATTGCAGGAAAAAATTTCAGTTCAATTTTCCCGTGGGAAATATCGGAAAATTCGATTTTCCAAAAATTATTAGAAAATTTATATAAAATCAGCCTCTAGAGTGTAATGTCTGGAGATGAATTGCATTAACGTGATTTATCAATAGCTATCGCAGGAAAAAATTCAGTTCAAGTTTCTCGTGGGAAATCTCGGAAAATTCGATTTTCCAAAAATTATTAGAAAATTTGTATAAAATCAGCCTCTAGAATGTTATGTCTGGAGATGGATTGCATTGATTTGATTTGTCAATAGCTATCGTAGAAAAAAAACTCAGTTCAAGTTTCCCGTGGGAAATCCCGGAAAGTTCGACTCTCGGCTGGAAACTTTTTTGAATTTTCCGAGATTTCCCACGGGAAACTTGAACTGAATTTTTTTCCTGCGATAGCTATTGAGTAATCAAATCAATGCAATCCATATCCAGACATAACACTCTAGAGGCCTATTTTATACAAATTTTGTAATAATTTTTGGAAAATTGAATTTTCCGAGATTTCCCACGAGAAACTTGAACTGAATTTTTTTCCAGCGATAGCTATTGAAAAGTCACATCAATGCAATCCATCTCCAGATATAACACTCTAGAGGCTGATTTTATACAAATTTTCTAATAATTCTAATTTTGTATATTCTTCTGATTTTCCGATATTTTCTACAATGTTTTACACGTAAATTTATTTACAAAAATTTTTATTTAGATCTATGTATCCTATTTACTTTCGGCTGATAACTACTAAATTTTTTATTTTCGGCTGGAATGTTATATCATAATCTGCATTATCGGCTTTTTACTTTCAGCTGGAAACTTTCGGCTGGGATTAGACAATCTGCATTACTATTTTGTATACTTCCGGCTGGGCTCACACAATCTGCATTATCGACTTTTCACTTTCGGCTGGCAACTTTCGGCTAACTTTAACAGTATGTCAAAATATAAAATAAATTATACAAATGAACACACTATTTTTAAAACTTAACTAAACTAAATATTTGGAGGCTTTTCTTAAATACGCGGAATAGTTTTTAATAGATTTAGTTATTAGTTAAGTTTAAAGTGAATCATATTATAGTTTCAATGCACATTTAATGCTCAAAATACAAATTTAGTTTTTATAGAATTTTATTTCCTTATTTAAGATGTTCTCACCGCGAAAATGGTCAAAGAAAGTTTTATTCATATGAAAAAATGTTGACATCATTTTTTCCTTCTCAAGGAAGATGAATCGGAAATGTGTATTTCTCACTGAAAATAGTTTTCATTATACTTCTCACGGAACGAGAATTGACCCCCAGCATATGTATACGATGGAAATGGCATTCTAAAATATTTTTTAGAAGAAATTCTGGAATGCGGCTAATTCGAAAGCGAGTCGACAAATCCAATTCAGCATATAAGATTATAAAATAGTTTGTTGATGTTCTTTGAGGACTTCGTCTAAAAATCATTATAAAATCACGTTTCCAATTTACTGCGAAAGAGTTGGTAGTGCCTTGAGCCCCAGAACAGATTGCATACATTAAAACCAAAAAAAAAAAAAGAAAAAAAAAATCTTATTACAATCCCATTTCCTTAGCCCATGCTGAATTGCAATTAAACAGTTAAAAAGTGGCCAAGTTCCTTCCGAATTAGCTGTGTTCCAGAACTTCATCCAAAAATCATTTTAAAACCCCAAATATATCATACATGATTAATTTCATCAAAATCGGTTCAGAAATAGCCGAATTCCTTCAGAAGAAGCTTCAACTAAAAATTATTTGAGAATCCCATCTCGACGCACATGTCGCATTTCATCATACTAGGTTAAAAAATAACCGAGTTCCTTCCTAGTTGACCATATTTCGGAACTTAATCTAAAAATTATTTTAGAATCCCATTTCCATCGTACAAATCGAATTTCATCACAATCAGTTCAGAAATAGCCGAGTTCGATCCTACTTGGCCATATTCCACAACTTCACCTAAAAATCATTTGATGATCCGATTTTCATCGTACAAGCCGCATTTCATCATAATCGGTTGATAAATAACCGTGTTCCTTCCTAATTGACCACACTCCAGAACTTCTTCTAAATATCATTTTAGAATCCCATTTCTATCGCACGTGTCGAATTTCATCATAATCGGTTAAGAAATATCCAAGTTCCATCCTACTTGGTCATATTCCAGAACTTCATCTAAAAATCATTTGAATATCCCATTTCAATCGTAAAAATCGAGTTTCATTATTATCGGTTAAGAAATAGTCAAGTTCCCTCCTAGTTGGCCAAATTCCAGAACTTCATCTAAAAATCATTTGAATATCCCATTTCCATCGTACAAGCCGAATTTCATCATAATCGATTAAGAAATAGCCAAGTTTCATCCTACTTGGCCATATTATAGATAGCCAAGTTCCACTTTACTTCGTCATATTCCAGAACTTCATCCAAAAATCACTTTAGAATCACATTTCAAATTTCATCATAATCCATAGTGAAATAGCCAAGTTCCATCTTAATTCTAGAACTTCATCCAAAAATCATTTTAGAATCCCATTTCCAACGCACTTATCAAATTTCATCATAATCGATTGAGAAATAGACAAGTTTCACCACACTTGGCCATATTTCAGAACTTCATCTAAAAATAATTTTAGAATCCCATTTCCATCGTACAAGTCGAATTTCATCATAATCAGTTTAGAAATAGCCAAGTTCCATCCTACTTAGCCATATTTCCGAACTTCATCTAAAAATTAGTTTAGAATGCCATATTTCGTTAGTATCATAATCAAAATATCAAATGTATACTCCTGGCTTCGCACAACAAATAATCCATAACGCAATGTAAACCCATGTTAGTACCATAAGCTGCGTTATTTTATTCGCTCCGGATAGCTGCTATCGAGAGCCGTCATATGAAAAGTGGCTCCCGATAGCGCTCTGTATAAAAAGGTAGAGCCAAATATTTTTTATATGAAGTTTTTGCTAAACAATTAAATTAAAAATGATAGGTTGATGTTAAATAAGTTTAGTTTACCAATAAATAGCGCGTAAAATTTAAATTTAAGCATTGACCAGCGAGTCTTTAAGCATCCGTAATAAAACCTTACAGAATTTAACGAAAATATATTGTTAAGGAAATTTTGACAGATCGCCCAGCGAATCCGTAACACGATTTGACAACAATAAACAAGGAATATTCGTAATTGTATTTTGCAATAATTGTTTTGTCACATTATACTACATAATATTTTATGTACATATTTGAAATATATATAAAACATTATTTTAATTAATAAAACATAAATAGGCCATGTTTCATTGTTTGACATTTCTTCCTTCAGTTTGGGCGGTAATTTTCGCTCTTGTTAAAGAATGTTAAATGACAATTCAAATTTAACGAAACTGAACGAAAAGTTGTTAAAGTTTCGCTGGTCACTAGCATGCATGTTCCTATGGTCGCATTCTTACTTAAATTTCTTAAAGACTCGCTGGTCAATGCTTAAGGCATAGAAAAATGACGGCTCTCGATAGCAGCCTACCGGAGCGAATAAAAAAACACAGCTAATATGTGTCTGTGTCGGTACGAGTAGGAACGGATAGGAAAGGATAATATAAATACTCCTATAGAAAATATATGTAACAATGTTTTTTTTTTGTCTGACACGATACGAGTAGGAACTGAAAGGAACTGATAATATATTGAGATACGTCTAAGAAAACACTTGTACATATTTTATATTTTCAAGAACCACTTCAATTAAATCTGTGATTCTGTGCACTTGATCTATGGTAGGTATAATGTCTCTCTTCGATCTACTACTGATTCTACCATCTTGAGTAGTGATTTTCAAATAATTTTTTGATTTTGAAATTCTATGTTTTGTTAGAGTCAATATCACCTCTTCCTCTTCACCACCTCTTCCTCCATGGAACGTAGTTGAGTCTGAACACTGGTTGGTTACTTGCAGTAATTTTCGTAATCCTTTTTCTGGTAGTGCTTTAACTACAAGTGCAGTGATTAGGTTATAACCAGGGGATTTTGGTGAGCTTAAGTTGTCAATAGTCTAATCTTTTAGATGTTGTAGTATTGCAGGTTATCGAGGTTTAGTAGTTCTTGGGTGGTATTTAGTTATTAAAAATACTCGATTTTTCGCATTTAAGTGGAATTAAAATTTTCAAAAATTGACGCGAATTTAAGTTTATTTTTTTTATTTAAAATAAATTTTATTTATTTACTTCATGTAATTACAATCTAGTCTCCTGGACTAATGAGCAATTTGTTTCTGACTTAATTTACTAACTAACTTAAATTAATCTATGGCTTTTTCAAATTGGCGTTCCATAGTGTCTGTTAAATTGAATTGAAGTAAACCACATCTTTGTAGTGGATTTTAGATCAGCACAATGCTGTTTAAGCTGATAATCACACCAGCTCAAAAGTTTTAATTGTTTTAAGTCTGCCTACTAAATTCGTGTTGCTTAGAAGCTGAGTTGGCTCAATGTTCACATGTGGCGGAGCCTTTCTTCATGTCTCCGCACTTTTTCCTGGATTTCATTTTAAATGAGGTTCACTTTAAGGTACCTATGGAGGTCATTGTTCCTGACATACCAAGGTGAATTTTAGTTACATTTAATATTAATTATTTTCCACCTCCGATATTATATTTATTATTATGTAGCAACAAAATAGATTGAGACAAATATTATGCGTCTTTATTAAGTTTTTAATTTTGTGTAGGTATTCCTTATTTCGTTTGCCTTACTTTTGTTTTTTTTTATGTGTGTATAAATATGGCGACCGTGCTATATAATAGCCGTGCTATATAATATATAAAGTTTGACGATGATTGTGTGCTATGTGTTCTCCAATTCGAAAATGAATTATTTGGGGTGAATCGTTTTTCTTTATTTGGTTTTTATTTTATATATGTACACTGAACGACACGTCAAAAATATTAGTTGCGCTAGTAGTAGTGAGATGGCACTAGAAAGCAGTTGAGAGAAATTTGAATGTATAGTTGATCAAAGAAATTTGAAATGTACAGTTGATTCAATATATTCCAGTGGGAATATTTATTGTTATTCTGGTGGTTAAACCAATTTATTTATTTTAATGAGTGAACCGCTACAAGATCTTATATTTTGGTTAATTCCTTTATTTCCTGGAATTTTATTTTGAAATGTGTTTTCAAGGTAGGCTACAAACAATGCAGTCTTTTCTTTGGCATTTCTAGTTTAAGTTCCATCGTCATTCTTATATAGGAGCAATTTGTACTTTAGAACTTTTACGTCCTTTAGATGCTTTCCAAAGGGAATAATCAGTGTCCATGTTGCAAGAAATGTCGGCTAGGTATTCGCTAAAAGATTTGTTCTTGATTTCTAAACTCCCTTCATTGTAAACAAATGAACATAAATTATCTCTAATTTTAATTACATTATTACCACCTAAAATGTGAATATTTCTTGATGGTTGAATTGAAGGAAGATTTGTTCCAATATTTGTTTCGGTCCTCCACAAACCTTTATGTGTTGTATGGTGGCTATTCTCCCAGTCGGTAAAATTCGGGGGCGTATAAAATGTTTGCTTTGTTGTTCAGCCGAAGCAAATTTTGGGTTCTGTTACGAAAAATGGGCTGAGAACTTGCCACAGAACATCATGCGAACAATTTCTTTGTCTACTTTCCAGTAAAGTGCATCCCTGAGAAAGGAATCTGTAAGTAACTTGCAATTATCTCCATTATTTAGTTAGCATTTAGTTAATAGCTTATAAACTCAAAGTAACGTCAAAGTGAAACCAAATTCAGCATTAAATAAATGCCAGGAAGTCTCCGCCATTTGTGATCGAATTAAATTTAAAAGCATAAATTTCCCGAGTAAATTCGCAGAATATTTAATAATTTTGGAGATCATTGAAATAGCCAACTCGATGTCTTGTTGTGCGATTTATTTTTCATACGCCACAACATCTGTGTCTTTTATTATTCCAGTTTCACCGTCAGTCCCAAACACAAATTTTATTAACACGAGCTATCGCCACTTCAGTGTAATTGACAAGTTGTGTTGCAGTTTCGCTAGCCGACCTATCAAATTTTACGTAAGAAAAATTTCGCTAGTTGGCTCCCTAGTTTTCCTCAAACAAAATGGGATATCGCAAGATAATTACAATTTTGTTAATGAAATACAACTGGATCAAAAAAGCCGTGAGTCACTGTATATTTCAATTTACTTTTGTTTTTTGTATGCATGTGTGTATATGTATTGGACGTAATTGGACAATTTACTACTTTGACAATTAATGGGTCAACTTTGCAATACTGGTTTTTTTTTTATTCTCACGGTGCGGTGCGGTTCATTATTTTTGTTTGTCTGCTTTGATCGTTTTCTCTTGGAGAAAAAAGGACAATTTGCACTACACTGCTCGGTCTCAATAAAAAAATAGGCCCAAAGTTGAATTTTTACGCGTTATTACTGATTCATTTATAATATTTTAAGGATGTTTATTATTTACGGTAAATTGTAAAGTACAGAGAAAAGTGAACCCGAGAACAATTTGTGCACTTTATATACAAATAATGTAACAAGGTTTATTCTACCAAACCAACTGTATATCCGTAAACTTAAAGAATAAAGTTAAAAATCGAAATGCTTATCAATCAGGTTCAACACCTACTACATCAACAAGTAATTTAATGAACAAATTGAATAATTCGGTGAAAGCGCAACATACTGTTTATACGGTACAGACCACCAATGGCCTGTTAAACGTTAGTAAGTAGTCTATAACAATATAGTAGCAGATTGTCGTGCACAGGAAACCGGTAGCAGAATGGTTTTTTCTTTACTACGGTCGATCGTTAACCTTCAAAATTGATGATATGAGTAAAACGTAACCTCAAAAATATATTTGGCTGGCGGTTATATTTTAACTCCTGTTCAATTATGCAACAACAACTAAAGCATTTTCATTCTTAATTCAAACAAAGTTGTGCACACAAAAGCCCATATTTAATTATTCTAGCATCTACTAAGATTGAGAAAAAGATTCAATAAACTGTCCAAGCCAATTTTTTTTATTGCGAAATGTACTTATTTCTTAGCTTTGAGTATGTCTTGGGTTTACAATTTTATGTTCATTTTGTGTCTCAATTAAATTCAATTAAAATCACCAAGTCGATCATTTATCTAGTCTAAGAAATTTAGTTATGTATAAAAATATTTCTTGTTAGCTTTTATTATTGTTTCAATCATAATATTTGGCCATATGGATTGAATTTGATTATAATTGATTATATTTTAATAGAATTGCGTAAATTTTATCTTTTCAAATTAAAAACTGTATCTTTTCAATTTCATTGTTGGTTAGATTTTGTTCAGTTCGTGTCTGTTTTCTGTGGTGATTAGAATAAATATAGTGACGAATAAAATCAATAAAATATACGTTTGGTGCAGCTAATTAATTAAGGATACAACATTTTTAACGTTGGTTAAAAATTAACTGTGACAAATATAAATTATGTATATAAGTTTTAGTTCGGTTATGTAAGTGACAGCTGTATTTTTTTTTTTTTTTTCAAAATATGCTTAAATTACTGATGTAAAAGAATCGTGAAAATATTGAATCAGCACCTCGAATCACATCTTGCAATATTTAGTGATCTAGATCAATTATTATAAACTTTTAAAAAAAGTAAGATTCTTACCAGGATAGCGATTCCGACTGTGTCATTTTCATTAGCATTATTTTTAGCCTTAGTTTAGGCAGTAAAGGTATTAAAAAAATATTTGCGTGACTATTACTGAAAATGTAATAAAACAATTCTTTTGTTATAAAAGTCGTGTTTTCCATGAGAACTGCACTAGAACTCGATAAATTTTAAATCCCTTTTATTCTATATAAAAAGAAAAAAAAAAAATGAATTCATAAAGTGCTAATGTGTAGTGCATTTAACATAAATATACATTTAAGTTGTTACAGCAATAACTAACTACAGTTATAGCTTATTTTTTAGTTACACTTGATAAACCGATGAATTTATCGAGTATAGTTGCGTGTAATGACGTCAGCAAGAAATAAGAAAATGTAGATGAAATAACTGAAGGGGGAAATTTTTTAACTTAAAATGTGTATTTATGTCAAATACACTACATATTCGCGCTTTATGAATTTTTTTTTTTCGGTTTACATAGAATAAAAGGAAGTTTAAGTGTATCGAGTCCTAGTGCAGTTCTCATTGGACAAGGCGGCGAATTTGTACAAATTATTTTATGATCGTTGTTTGAATATACTTATACTGCAATTAACAAAACAAATTCGGTCAAAAGATCCAATCTTTTAGTGAAATTGTCTTAAATTAAAACCGACATTTCCTAAATATTCTGTAATTCGTTCTAAGGGGTTCATAAATGTATGCAAGTTATTGATCATTTATTGGAAAAACCCAAGTTAATGAGATTTGATCGCACGTACGACTTTAGATAAATTCTTCTGGAACTTATTCGAATTTACCATAAATAATCATTTTCAGAAAAATGTTTAGTTGGTTCAGAAAATTGAATTTAAATTTTTTCGGTTGGAAAAACATATTTGGTATAGAAAAAAAAATACAGAAATTTCCAGAAGATTTTAGCTCAAATAAAGCAGAATTTGGAAATAATTGTGAAAAACTTTTTTGTTTTCGTTTTTCTATGTATGGGTTTGGGGTTTTATTAAAGAACAATAAATTCAAGAATTTTGACAATATCAAGGTAACTCGTGTCGTGCTATAAATATAATTTAAAAATTGTAAATAAAATGTGCAGGGTGTGTCAACAAAAGTGTGAGATGGAAAATTTTAATATGAAAACCCTAGTCTTAAAATTTTTAATTTTTTCACTTATTTATGGTCGTCTTTCGAAAAGAAAAACATAAACGAGGTGTAAATATTCGAACATAGAAGCCTATTTGACGAGAATTCTTCCATCTCCAAAATAGAAAATCACATCATTACACTTCTCTTGAGTCCAAGAAACGTGCTCCTGGGCCCAAAGCAAACGTTTTTTTTTTCACTCGTAATGTGAACTCAGGCTTCTGGACTGGTTTAAGTGCTTTCAAACCAGCTTTAACAGGTCTTTTTCTCACTAAGCTGGCTGAAGTTGGTTCGTTGCTCGCTCAAGATCCCCTCTTATGTCCGATGAAGTTTTAAAACGGTTCCGACGACATTGGAATATTAAAAATTCTAAAATCTCTAAATATTTATCAAATTCAATGAATCAGCTTTCAATGAATCATCGCTGTAATAAAAGCAAATGGCGGTCCAACAAAATATTAATATTAAAGATAGAATTTCTATAAATCGGTAAAAAAAAAAAAAAAAAAAAAAAAAAAAAAACAAGTGTTTAATTTATTCCATTACTTTAACTCCAATCAACGTATTTTGAATATTTTGGCATTTTTCGGGTTTTCCTCTTAAATTGCTGGTACATTTTGTTTTTCAAAAAATTAGGTCATAGATGTATTTAAAATGAAACAATAAGCCAATTGCTTTCAAAAGTTTTGTAATTTTAGCAAAAAAAGACTCCAATTTGTAATAAAATATGTTTGCCCAATTTTTTTTTCCCAGCACTGTACATCGAGTTTTAATATCAGAATGAGCCCGATTCTGAGTTCAACAATTTTATGTTTATAACAATAATTTTATCGTTCCAGAAAATAAAACAAAATATTTTATTTTATAAAATTTTTAATTACGGTTTATAAATTGTGTATTTAATTATCAATACATACTTGGATTATTAATGTATAGGGTTAGTCCAATGAAGAGTCCGATTATAATGCAGAAAATAGTTCAATTCTAATCAACCTATCGAGTGGTTTATGGTAATATCTATTCAACATTTTTATAATATCGTCACAATGGTTATTTAAAAATCAAAAACAACAACAATATATATATATATATATATATATATATATATATATATATATATATACATACATATATATATATATATATATATATATATATATATATATATATATATATATATATATATATATATATATATATATATATATATATATATATATATATATATATATATATATATATATATATATATATATATATATATATATATATATATATATATATATATATATATATATATATATATATATATATATATATATATATATATATATATATATATATATATATATATATATATATATATACATATATATATATATATATATTTATATATATATATATATATATATATATACATATATATATATATATATATATATATATATATATATATATATATATTATATATATATATATATATATATATATATATATATATATATAATATATGTATATATATATATATATATATATATATATATATATATATATATATATATATATATATATATATATATATATACAGTTAATCAAAAAAGTATTGGCACACTACGTTTTCTTGAACATATAACCTACTTTCAAATATATTTTATAAAATTGTTCACAAAAAATGTGCATAACCTTTTCGCAAAATGTGTGTACATCCATTCTTTCTCATATTTAATTTTTTGTTTTGTAATAGGGGTTTTCCCTGAACAACAAGTTTTGTAAAGAGAAAAAATAACATCAAAAAAGTATTGGCACAGAATTAGTATTTCGATTGTTATTGCAGAGTTCAGTTGTGCTAAAAATTATTTGTAAAAACTTTCTGTAGGCCTGTGCTTGTTGTTTGTTAGAAAAATTATATTTTATAAAAATTAATGATTTTTTGGTTTTCTTTTTAAAAAATCACAATTAGAATGACTAACGGAACGGAAATATCTTTAGAAACGCGAAAACTTATTATTAAATTATATTTAGAGAAGAAATCATACCGTGAGATTGGATCCATAATAGGAAGAAGCTATTCCAGTGTAAGAAATATAATTATAAAGTTTGGAAAGACAGCTACATTGCACACAGAAAGACGGTGTGGGCGACCAAAAATATTTCCACCCAAGGAACAGCGGATTATCGTGATCACCATAAAAAAAGAACCCAAGTATTCGGCACCAAAAATCTGCCAACAGATATTTCAATCAACAGGAAAAAAATCAAATCCCCGAACTATTAGAAATGTGCTCTATCAAGCCTGTTATCATGGACGTTCTGCGAGAAAAAACCACCTATTTCAAAAATAAATAGTTTGAAGCGCCAAAAATTTGCTGAGAGACATGTAAATGAGTCTGACGAATATTGGAAAAATGTTGTGTTTAGCGTTGAAAGCTAATATAACATTTTTGGCTCAGATGGGCGTTCCAAAGTGTGAAGAAAGAAAAATGCAGAATTTAATAAAGAAAATATTATTCCAACCGTCAAACATGGTGGTGGTAACGTGATGGTGTGGGGGTGTATAAGTTCTTCAGGGGTTGGTAATTTAGTTTTTATTGAATCTAATATGGATAGATATGCTTATTTAAATATTTTATAAGAAAATTTAATTGAAAGTATTAAAAAGATGGGATTAGATGAGAAAAGTTAGATGTTCCAACAAGACAACGACCCCAAACACACATCAAAAATAGTCAAAGAATGGTGCCTTTATAACATCCCCAAGCAGTTGCATACCCCACCACAATCTCCAGATTTAAACCCAATAGAATACGTTTGGGACTTATTGGAAAGACGTATCGGAACACACACAATATCCTCGAAAGAAACTTTGAAATCAGCGTTATTAGAAGAATGGAGTAAAATCAGTCCTGAAGAGTTGGCAAAGTTAGTACTCAGTATGAAAAATCGCCTGCAAGCAGTTTTGAAATCAAAAGGAGGTCCAATAAAACACTAAATATTTTCAATAACTGTAAAAGTGGCAGTAAATTTGATCAGAAGTTTATAAATGTGCCAATACTTTTTTGAGAATTTTAGTAATCTATGTTTATTTTTTCTTTATTTTCCTTTTGTTTTTTTAAATTATTAAATAAGTTTGAGTATAAAGATGTGCCTGAATACGTTTCTAAATATATTATGAAAAATTGTAATGAATTATATTGATCGACTTTTTTTTAAGCAAAAATAAAAAAAAATGAAGGTGTGCCAATACTTTTTTGCTTAACTGTATATATATATATATATATATATATATATATATATATATATATATATATATATATATATATATATATATATATATATATATATATATATATATATATATATATATATATATATATATATATATATATATATATATATATATAACACCCACGGCTCAATATTGATCTTATATTGATCGACTTTTTTTTAAGCAAAAATAAAAAAAAATGAAGGTGTGCCAATACTTTTTTGCTTAACTGTATATATATATATATATATATATATATATATATATATATATATATATATATATATATATATATATATATATATATATATATATATATATATATATATATATATATATATATATATATATATATATATATATATATATATATAACACCCACGGCTCAATATACACCTCATTACGATGAATCACTTAAGAGTTTCTCATTCTCGCTTAAGAAATGAGCTTCTATGTTTCGAATGTTTACGTTTTTTTGAAAGGCGATAAACGAGTAAAAAAAAATTAAAATTCTGACTAGGGTATTTATATTAAAATTTTTCTTGTCACACTTTTGTTGACCCTGTATTTTTTATTTACAATTTTTAAATTATATTATTGTTCTTTAATAAAACTGTTTCATAAAAAAGTTTCATTTTTTCACAATAATTTCCAAATTTTACTTTATTTGAGCTAAAATCTTTTGGAAATTTATTGAATCTACAAGACAATCAGAAGTCAATTTTTTCTGTACCAAATATGTTCTTCCGACCGAAAAAATTAAAATTCAATTTTCTAAACCAACTAAACATTTTTCTGAAAATGGTTATTTTTGGTAAATTCGAAAAAGTTCCAGACGAATTTATCTAAATTCAATCAAAAAATTTGGAAACCGCGAAAAATGAACGCCAGCAGTATAGTTCCGAAAGGGAATCACCTTATTAACCAAAATTTTACAATATTGATAAATTCATTTTAATTTAAATGTATGTGTGTGTTTGTATGTACATATATTCAAACAACGATCATAAAATAATTTGTACAAATTATAACTAAAGAAGTTTTTTATTAAATTTTCAGTAATAGGCACGCAATTAATCATATTTTTTATACACTTTTACTGCCTAAATTAAGGCTAAAAATAATGCTTAATAAAATGATCGAAAATGCAGTCGAAAACGCTATCCAGTTTTTCATAAAATGTGTCCCTTTATAAAACTGTCAAAATTATAATTATCCGCAAAAACTCTTTGAAAAATCATCGAAATTTATCAAATAATTTTAATAATATTATTAAGAATTGCCCTTATTGCAATCGTTGTTCTTACCATAATTCGGCTTAGTTCCGGAGAACCGTCTTATTAACCTTCTCTCTGTGTATTGGGGTCAAATTGACTCCAATCGATTTTAAAATTTAAAAAAAAATCTTATTATTTAAATGGCTCTTGCCTTGTAAGATAACCTCAACTAATATCTTCTACAAGCAATACAATGAAAAGAGGGCCCAAATTACTTGTAAATTTGATAATTTGGTAGTTTTTATTTACTATCCCTATGAAATATATGAACATATTTGTGGCGTCAGATTGGCCTTATACATTAAATAAGACTATTTTAACATACATTCCGATTTAATTAGAAAGAAACCTAAATTTTGATAATTCTTCAAAAATTGGTACCAGAATAATCGACCTGAATCTGATCTGTGCCGAACATTGAATGTTGTAATTCTCAGATTCTGGTTGTAGAACCTGATTATTCTAAATTATAATTTCGATATAAATAAAATTAACTTATTTTAAACGATTTCGTTTTAGTTGCTTACTTATTCTAGTCCAAACATCATGGTCTCTATATGAGGAAAATTATGCATTTGATGATTACAGTCCATGTGGACGATGGCGTCCAGGCGATGCAGATTTATACACATTCGATTTGATACGTGAATTCAAATTAGATCGATCTGAGCATATTTATGAATCGGTTACACAAGTAATCGGATCCAGTTCTATTCAAACCGCATATAAATTACAGAGAGAATCAAATTTAACAATAAGCGCTTATGAAGCATTCCCCACTGGGATACCACATCAATTTTCATTTGAGTGTACGTTCCGGACACCTAAGCAACCAACAGTTCCGTGGTATCTTTTTCATTTGACTGATTCATTTTCACGATCACAGTTACATATAATCTTGAATCCAGCCAGAAAAACTTTAGAACTTGGATTACCTGATTCCGAGGGTCTAATTCAAAAGGTCGAGTATTACACAATCGAGGTAAGAAACACAGCGCTTTTTATTCGCAAACAAGCAAACACCGCTGTTCAAATTGTCTTTTTGTTGTTTAGCTATTCGATCGAGCCTGGCATAAAATATCTTTAGGCGTCTCACATGATCAAGTTATTTTATATATTGATTGTCAAGCAATACCGTATAACAATCAAATTTATGCACCACTTGAGCCTAGAGCATTTTTTGACGCTTCAGGTGGATATCTAAGCATCGCGAAATTGTTGAATTCTGATTATTCAGTGCCGGTAAAAACTACCTAAAATACAAATCTGGACAGAAAATATTCATAAAATGTTCTTTTTATTGATTCTAGATTGAACTGCAATGGATGGTAGTTGGTTGTGACTCATCCAAACCGCTTAGAACTGATTGTGAAGAAATACCCTTGTATATTTCGGCACCAGGAGGACCATCAAGGCCTTCTGGAGAAGGGCCAGCGCTAGAGTTGACTGATAATTGTGACGTAATATGCCCTCAAGGTCCGCCAGGTTTCAATGGAACGGATGGTACCCGAGGACCAAAAGGATTTACAGGAGAACGCGGTCAGAGAGGAGAGCAAGGTCCAAAGGGACAGGAAGGCCCACGTGGACCTCGAGGATATATCGGACAGAAAGGTTCTCGTGGAGAGTCTGTTTCTTTAGCGGAGCTATTTGCTAATGGAACTATTTTGTTCAAAGGGGAAAAGGTAAATGAATTTAAAAAGATTACGGTAATTTATCGGAGGTCTTAAAATTATAACGGGTCACGTATGCTTGTTTTCTAAAGAATATTAATAATAAGGACAGATTTTCGTAACATTAGTAGAAATAGAAGAAATCACAGTTATTCATTGGCTATCCATAAAGTGACACCATTTGGTTTTGGACTATAACAAGACAAGGAGGACTTATTTCCTCGTGGTTAGCAGGAAAAATTTGGATATTAATCTGTAAAATGGCAAAGCGTATTTCAATTTCGACCATTTTTTTAAAATGTTGACATACAAAAAATCTACATTCTGTGTAATCGACACAGTGCGGAAAGTGGCCGAGAACTTAACGAATTTTTATCCCACGTAGTTGCTTTGAATTTGTTGTATTCTAATTTACATTGCCGCCTATTTATTAGAAATGCTTATCAACATGGATAGTATAAAAAATAATTACTTATATGTTTATCATCAGATTCTCGTTTGCTGAGATTTTTTAGTGAAATGAAATTTGTTTTTTGAGAAAATAAATCCGGCATGTATGAAATTAAATGTCAAATTATCTCATCACGGAATTTAAAACTGGAATAAAATTATTACATGGTGCAATTTTCTGTGATAGGCATATTTACAAACCAAAATAAATTCTGGGTCAATATTCCTAAACAAACGGTAAATCGTGTGTTTTTGGCGTTGATTAAAAAAATCGACAGTTCATCAATAAAATACTTTTCTTTATCTAAATAATTCGCGAAATCTTACATCGGACATAGTAAAAGAATCGCTACAATCAGTTAGTCGTCTTAGTTGTTTAATACCTCCACCTCCTCAGGTTCAAATAGTTAATCCCGAATTCGAGATTATGTAGTAATTTTTTTCAGTCGGTTACTACACGAAATTAACGCTTTCAGGATTACAGCGATTCGTAATTGTAATCATAATCTGAGAGTATCGTTAATCTTTGTGTCTGCCCATGGTTTACGTTTATTACATCGTATTTGTTTAGACCAACCAACCGTTATTTAATTAAATTTTATTCAATTTTACTATAAGCTTATAATTAGTTTACTTTCGATTTAATAAAATTGCAGGCAATTGTAATTCAATATTATAAACAGCAAACCAAACCACAAAAGTAATTAACTACATAGTCATTCGATTGACATTTTATTCAATTTAGAACTAGTACTAAAGAATTAATATTGCAAAAAGAATGAGGATACGAATTTGTGTAATGAAATTATTCAATGAGAAACTGAAGTTCGAGGTCTACCTACTCTATGGAAATCAGTAGTAATTTTCTTGGATGCTTGGATTTAAAGCAACTGTATCTAATTTTTTTTTTTGCAGTTTTTGATTCAAGCAGCATTCACTTGGAGATATTAATTTGAAATTTAATCATATTATTATCTGTAGACAAAACATTATACCTTGAAAAAAAATTATTTAATTTAGACCAATTTTGATTAAAAAAATTGACAATTGTAAAAGTAGGAAAAGCGCCTTTTACGGAAGATAGAAAAATTGAAGCGGATACATACAAATTGCGATGCAACTATTGTAAACGTGCTATCAGCGCTCCTGCGGAAAATAGAAAAATGAAGTAGATACATAAAAATCGAGACCCTCCAATCGTCAATACATGAACATTATTTATTATATTAAGATTTCTTAATTAGGTTTTATAGATTAATTTAATTTAAAAGAATTACGACTTAACCCTTTGCGATCAAATGTCATCATACAAGGCGACAGCACATTTCTAGTCTAGGTTGAATGTCCGCAAAGGCGACAAAAAATAATTTCATTATTATTCGGTATAACATAAGGTTTTTTTCAAGTTGACAATTTTTTGTTGTTACTATTGTGACATACACTGTATAAACCGTTTCTTCTCAATGTCTAATTGAGCTGAAATTTGGCTTAGTCATCTATCTTCGTTGACACATTAACTCATTTATGACCATTTTTGGATCATTTATCCTTGCGTAGGTAACATAGTAGGCTTTGTTTGTATGTGTGTTCACATGACGTTCACGTCAACACATTGTTTTTCTAAAGACTAAAAAGAGTAAAATAAAAAATAAAATATTTTAAAAATATGCTTTTAAAAACCCGGGAACATTAGAATTTTTTAGGACTAAACATAAAAGAGTGGGGCGCCCATAAAATATATGATATCTACAAGATATAAGTACCTTCAATCAACCAACAATCTTTAGAAGTAAAATATCTTCTGGCGCCCCACGCTTTGATTTTTAATCACCAAATTCCAATATTAACGGGTTTTTAAAAGCATGTTTTTAAAATATTTTTTTATATTTATTTTTTATTGTTTCATGAATTGCAATAATTAACAATACCAGTAATCATAGCGCAGGCATAGAGAGATCACAGTATGGAAAACACTATACTTGACCAAGCTTGAAGTTCACTTGAAAAAGTCCTCTACCGCAAAGGGTTAATATGTTGTTTTAATTCATTTTAAATTAAAACAAGATTGATATAATAATTTAGAAAAACATTATTTAATTTAAAGGGATCCCCAGGCAGTCCAGGAATGCGGGGAATTGATGGTAAAAATGGATCACATGGTATTCCCGGATTAGGAATTAAAGGTGCCCGAGGAATGCCTGGAGAAACAGGAGAGAAAGGATCTATTGGTGAAAGAGGGTCAACTGGAATAAAAGGCGATAAAGGAGACGTAGGACCACAAGGTCCTGCCGGTAATTATGGAATTGATTTAGTAGGGCTAAAGGGTTCTAAAGGCGAACAAGGAGCAAACGGTACAATGGGAGAGAGAGGATTCCCGGGAGAAAATGGAAAAGATGGAATACCAGGCCCTAAAGGAGAGCCTGGTGAACCGGGTTCTATTACAATAAGAAACGATGGTGGTTCACTAGACGTTTCAAGTCAACGAGGAGCCCCTGGACCAGAAGGCCCACGTGGACCACTTGGGCTTCCAGGAGATAAAGGCCTCACTGGGGAAAAAGGAGACGAAGGGATACGTGGCTTGCCAGGACAAGTAGGTCCTATGGGCCAAATGGGAAACAGTGGCCCAATTGGACCTCAGGGCCCTACAGGAGCACCTGGTGTTAAAGGAGCCGAAGGTAAAATGGGACTTCGAGGAAACCCAGGAACACCTGGAATACCGGGTGAAAGGGGCCAAACAGGCCAAACTGGTCCTCCTGGGCAACACGGCAACCCTGGATTGCCTGGAAATCCGGGACCTCCAGGTGGATCTGGACCAAGCGGCCCACCCGGAACACCGGGAGAATGTCCAGAAACATGTGGGTCACACAGCACAAATTTTGTTGAAGGAACTACAGGAGCCCAAGGTGTCCGAGGGTATCCGGGCCCTGCAGGATCACCAGGAGAAAGAGGAA
Organism: Tipula vernalis; assembly: GCA_958295665.1. NCBI lineage: Eukaryota > Metazoa > Arthropoda > Insecta > Diptera > Tipulidae > Tipula > Tipula vernalis. Next base: position 194,078,819 of record OY282559.1, on the reverse strand, counting down.
GTTCAGGTGAAAGAGGTCCAGAAGGGCCAGCAGGTTTAGCAGGCTTACCAGGTAAAGAAGGCCCTTCTGGTATACCAGGTAGTCCTGGTTATCCTGGTCAACCAGGGCCACCAGGAAATCCAGGTTTATCTGGTCAAATTTATACAGAATCAGATATTCGAGAAATGTGTTCATCAGTGTTTAACGGTAAATAGACTAATTTCTTACCCTAGAATCTATTTAATGATTATTTTTATTCAAGATCTTTTATCACGGCATCAATTTGATGGTGTACCAGGACCACCTGGTCCTTCAGGAAGGTCTCGTCCTGGCAGACCCGGTGAACCTGGACCTCCTGGATCAGAAGGACCTCCAGGTTCACCTGGACGTATTGGTGATCGTGGATTTCCTGGAGTGGTTGGTGCCCCTGGACCGTTGGGCCCTGCTGGCCCGAGAGGTGAACAAGGCGAAAAGGGAAATCGAGGAGATGAAGGTCATGGTAGGGATGGTTCACCGGGTCTTCCAGGCCCTCAAGGATTACCTGGCCAAGAAATAGTTGGTCCTCCTGGACGACAAGGAGATCGAGGAGATTCTGGGTCTCCGGGATCCCCTGGTGCAAGAGGAGCAGCGGGGCAACCCGGTATATGCCCCGACTGCTCTTATGCAGCTGCTGCTCTTGCGTCGTATCGTTTTCCTCAACAAAATAAAGGACCAAATAATAAAGGATGACTTTGCTTCCTTTTCTGTATGAATAATTAAAATAAAATACAAAAAAATTAAAAAAAAAAAATCGTTTTTCTTAAATTGTTTCAAAATTCAAAAATATTTCTCTGCCATCTGTACCAAGGAAAATTAATTTCAGAATACAAATATTTTCTTTTCATATTATTTTTTCCTTTTAGCAATTTTCATCCGAACGCATGCGTATAATTTGATATTAATAATTGAGGGAGAAAAAAGCTACTTTCGAGTACAATCATACGACAAAAATAAAAAAGGATAAAATTGTATCCATTACTAAAAAACTATATAACAAACACGTAACAAAAACATATCATTAAAAATTGCCTATTTTAAATTATAATTAGTAAAAAAATATAATCGTAATTTAAGTAAACATATAACTTTAAGTAAATATTAAACAAAATTAAATTATTGTGTGTGTGATATAAGGAAAAAATAATTTTTATAATTTTGATTTGAAGAAAAAACTTCAAAATTTTGCAGTGTTTTCCATTGATGTGTGTGACATTTTTCCAGTTCATTCGAAAATTGTATCTCTTTTTCACGAAGGAAATTCATATTAAAATAGAGCCGTAAACATTCCAAAAAAACTTATTAGCAAAACTAACAAATCCAATGTTAATTTTTTTTTATTAAAATTTGATTAGAAAACAAATAAAATTTTGTTTTGAAAAAATTAGATATTTTTCCGTCATTTTGGGGTGGAGAATAAAAATGTTTATCTTTAATATGTATTAGTAGTTCTCTATGTATGTGTTTCCTTTTTCGGGAATCCATATTTGATTATGTTAATAAACAAATCTAAATAAAACAGTGTGTGTGTGTGTGTGTATGTTTGTGAATTTAATAATATAATAGCGTTCGAAACAATAACATTCATTTTAATTATTATAAATAATCACTGTTGTAGTAATATTGTCTGAACTGTAATTTATGTGCAGTGTATTAGTTGTACATTTGAAATATTTTGTTGTTTTTTTTTGGTTTTTTTTTTTGGTTGAGAATCTTATATGTTGATAAACATCAAACAATTGTTTAACAAAACTTCAACAAATGAATTAAAACGGAAAAATTGAATTAATTTGTAAGTATCAATTATCAGTCATTAATGTTTAATTTGCAGCAGAACCGTCTTGTCAACATTTATTTATTTATTTTTATAAGATACAATAAAAATAAAACAGGATTAAAATTGACTTAAAAATATTTTCAGGTCGGAGCATAATGTTGCTTCAACTTATGTTTAAAGCTGTCTTACAAATGATCGAAGCTCTCGTCGATTTGCTAATATTCTTAGATGACAGGTTTTACATCCAGTAAGATATGATTTTAACCGCTTCAGGTTAACGTGGTGCGGTAAATCTTGGACGTAATGTCATTCGCAAAAACATCCTTCCACATTATAGAGCGACAAACTTTTTTTTGGATACTCTAAATATTTCTGATATATAGTATTCGTCCTAAAAAGGACACTAGACCTTACCAATGTTTACTTTGGAGTAAAACATCAAATAGAAAACCATCAAATAATTATTTAACAAAAATTTGTCAAACGAATTAAAACGAAAAAATTTAATTAATTTGTTAGTATTAATTGTCAGTCGTTAATATTTAATTCGAAATAAAATTAATTGTGTTTCAATTGAAAACGTTGACAGCAGAATCCTCTTTTATCTTGGCAATTGGCGTTCAACAATTTGTGAGAGTAAAATAAAACGCAAATTGCTTAAATTATACTAATTAAAAGAATCTATAAAAACCACTGCAATTGTTTTATGTTTTATCTTAAAACAGTAGCGCCTCTTAAGCATTTTTCATAGTGGCAGCGTTAACGTAAACCATTGTACCTAACCCGTTTTGCTATGATAACATCTTTATAAATTTATTTCGAATTAAATCATATTTCATCATCTTACTAAGAATACTACTTAGTTACATAATTGCATCACTACATCAAAGCTTAGTAGTTTTATTGAAAAGTAATGCGAAGGCCAGTTCAATAAGTTTACATTTTCATGAAAGTTTTTGTGGTTGGTTTCATGGTTGGTGTCAGATTGGTAGTTTTTGTTGTTGGTTTTTTTTCACAATATTTAGCAAAGAAATCCTCCTGCACCTTACAAAAACTCGCGCAATTTTAGAAAAACCCCAACATTTCTACCAATATTTTATTGGCACTAACCAAATAAAGTGACTGTAGCGGAGCAACATCGAAACCACGCAAAATTTGTCTAAGCCTCTCACATATTTAAACATAAATAATTTTTGGTTGTTCTCATAAAAAAAAAAAATATTTCAACACATCGATATTATAATTTTTCATTTTAATTTTAACTTGTTTTTTTTTTTAATAAAATTATTCTCAAATTGATTGTGCAATATATTAATGCACGGTTTAATTTTTAATTCATTATATTTATATTATACACAACATTTATGTTGTAACCAAAAATATATTAAGAAAGAAAGAACGATCAGTTTAGGAAAATAAAAAAAATTTAAGTTTTTATTGTTGTACAACATTATGTCCAAACCAACCACGAAACTAACGACGAAAACATTCATGTAAACTGATACAAAGAATTCTTGTACTAGTTGCTGAATAAACCAAGTCGAAAAATTGTCAAGCTGCTTACTTTTGGTTGAGGCCCCAATCAAGACATGGGGCCTTATATCAACAAATTTAAATCTTGATAGGGCATAATTTACTTTGTCCACGACTAACGTATAATATACTCATTATACGTTTATTACTTCAATTATAATGATATCCATTATTCACTGCTAGTTTATCTAGTCGTCTCTTCGTCCGTTATTCACAACTACCAAGTAAAACTTTCATTTTTGAAATTTTATCTAGTAGTCTTTTGCTATTTTCATTATAATTAAATTGAGACGTCAAAATGTCGACGGAAATTATTTTAGAATTATCTAAAGGATTTGATCATAAAATACAATACATTTTATCGGCCGTGGACAAAGTATCGTATTCTACTCGCATATAATGGCACTTATTTATTGTACTCGCCTGTCGGCTCTTGTCGGTAAACTTCATCTTCGTGAATAACATCTATCATTATAGTTTGTTGAATAATAAACTATTTATAGAGTCCAGTTACTTTTGGGAATATCATTGTAGTACTTATACGATATTTTACGGTTGTACAGAGCGAATTTACGTTTTGCGAATAGAGACAATATACTCAGGCTTGTATGGGTGTTAGTGTTAGTTTTGACAGATCTCTTATATAATACTAACGTAAATTTCATTCAATATTAATTATTACCAAGCTAAAGCCGAATTTAATTACTCTCTGCATCGTGAAACTACGAAGAACTACTTCACACTTTAAAATGAAATAACCGTCGATTTTTGTTTATTAAATTGGTTTAAAAATAAACTGAACTAAACGTTTGCTCAATTTATTTAAGTCAAATGTATACATTATTTCATTTCAGTTTGATTGTGTTTAGATCAATTTGATTGATTTTGTGCGTACTTTAATTTAGGATAATTCGGAAATTTTTTTAAATTTAAACAAAAAATATGGCTGACTTCATACCAATTCGGAATTGACCTTCATTTCCAAAATCCTCTCGTACATTTATTTATAGTTTATTTTTATTTTAAATAGTTTATGAAATAAAACATAAATAAATTTAAAAAAAAAATATTAATAAAAATATTGATTTCCTGAAGGTATACTATATACTAAATGTTTTACTCTGTTGTTGTAATATGGTAAAACATCAAAACCAGCAAAACGCAATCGAGCAATACACAATGTGCACCAATAATGGTGAATTCGTTGTTTATTGGAATAACTTTAGAATTTGTTGGTAATTAATTAGTTTCTTTTGAATCCAACAATAAGGTGTTGAGTTAGACAACATAAAATAATGTTAATGTTTTTTATTTTTGATATTCTCGGAATGGCAAAAATAATTCTCAATTATCCAATTGAAAATAAGTTTTGAAAAAGAACACATTTAAACTATTTGCAAAAATCATATATATTTGTGCAATGGCTAATAAATTATTTCCTTTGCTTTAGCTATAAGGTTTAATTAAAAATACTTTTACTTAATGCAGCTGATTAACTGCTGTAAGCCATTCAAAAATGAATATAACTCCGTGATGTTGGTAAATAAAATGGATCACTCTAGTGAGATGTTGCGAAATAAAACGTACTTTTATTCATTACTTTCGTTTTTTATTTGAATTGTCCAGATAAGACCAACAATTCATTTTATTGGCGAATCACGGAGGTAAGTTCGTTGGGCATCAGTGGTTCTAGTGCATGAAATGAAGTAACAGAAAAAACTATGGCTAAAATCACGGAGTCTACTGCTTGTCAGTTAACTCAGTCAAATTAAAATGTTTTAAAAAGTAATGTTTATTAAACTATTGACTAACTAACAACTATTGTCAATAGGATATAACTGACCAAAAGACCTTTTTATATCATTCTAGAATAACAAAAATAAAACTTTAAGTTGGCTTCACAAAAAAAAAAAAAAAAAATATGTCCTGAGACAAAAAAATATTAGGCAAAATTGGAATATTGGGAATAATTTTGTTAGTAAGCCATGCTAAAATTAGTTTAATATATTTTCAACTATGTACTAACAAAAAATTAATTTTATTTTCCCTTTTTCTTTTTATTGGGGAGCAGAAATCATCATCATCAAAATAGACTTTCCAACCGACCAGGAAAATTTCCGCCCTGGAATGCTCGGAGTTCGTAATTATTTCATATGGCAATCCCATTTCTTTTTTGACATCTGTAGTGACATAAATATTCAGTAAAAATACACAGTTCAACAAATGCTAGAGATCATTTAGCGCTATTATGGAGATTCAAATTCTGAGATTATTTAGAAGAGGTTTATCTATTTTTAAATAAATGATATCCACGCTCTGTCGTCGCAATTCCGCAGCCCAGACCTAAAGCTTTTCGATCGTTTGTAGGATATAGTGCAAATACTATTAATAGCCACTCAGTCCCCACCAAACATCCTTCAGGACATAGATTTTCGTCGCAAAATGAGGATTGATTTGAAAATTACCGGCAGACAATAATATTGGTCAATGTGTGTATGTATTCGAATATGAAATTTTTTATTGTTTTAGTTTTTCATTTAACACGTTGCAAATAAGAGAAATAGCATGATGCAAATAAGAGAAATAAGCTCAAAAAAGAACGGTCGACAGAATTTATAAAATGGTTGTACTCTACTCATGTTCTGTCGTCGCCATTCCGCAGCCCAGACCTGAACCCTTTCGAAGGCGCATACATGAGAAGATTTAAACACAATTTTTTATATACTTTCCGAATTAAAATTTCTAATTGTCAATATATATAAAACAATAAATTAATCACACATTAAAAAATTTTTAATACTACGAAATAAACACAAAATTATTATATGATCTAACATTCATTAATGTGATAGTACAATTTTTGTTATTTTTGGAGTACCGGTTTCGGACGTTCGTCCTTCCTCAGTTCCTAATTGACTATTAACTTAATGTCTAAAAATTCCCGCGTTTTTATATGCGACCGTTAGCCTTACAGTTTATTCTATCTACTGTATAAAATCAAATCATATATCTTGTTCGCTTTGGTGTTTGTTTTGTCATTTAATAGTAAATTATTATGCCTTTGTTTTTACATTTGAAGTTCTTCCAGTCTGTCCAGCATGTCGCCTTTCACCATACGATGCATTATATATAAATTTGTGTTGATATCAGTGAATGTATGGTTCTCCTTATGTAGATGTTGAGCATAAATCGATTTGAAAATTATATTGTTGTGTGCATGTGTTAATTCCTGTGTGTGTCCTTTAAATCTTATTGCAAACGTTCTCCCAGTTTGCCCTGTAAAATTTGGGGCAATTATTATAAATCAATTTGTACACACCGCAGTCATCTTACAATTACGATGATGAACTCCACATAATTACGCATATAGCCAAACAGAACGGATTCAATGAAAATATGATACATAAACTCAACAAAAAAATCCTAAATAAAATAAAATCACAGCATTTATCAACCATGTACGGCACAGAAGATGAAATCACAAAATTTATAAGAACATCATAAAAACACAAGTAACACAATAAGAAAGGTATTTAAAAAATGTAAATACTTAAAACCAGTCATAACATGCAAAATAAATTAAAAGAAAAACAAAATATAAAAGTTGACAGCGGTGTGTACAAATTGATTTGTAATAATTGCCTCAAATTATACATCGGCCAAACTGGGAGAACGTTTACAATAAGATTAGATAGAATAAATTGTAAGACTAACGATCGCATATAAAAACGTTAGATTATATAATAATTTTGTGTTTATTTCGTTTGCACAATTTTTTAATGTGTGATTAATTTATTGTTTTAAATATATTTTGACAATTAGAAATTTTAATTCGGAAAGTATATAAAAAATTGTGTTTCAATACAATTGTAATAAAAGCCACAGAAATGTGGTGGAATTGCACCATTTATACAGCAATGAGAAGATTTCGGATAAAAAATGTACACCACGAAGTTAGCAAAATATTATGATTTTCCATAGAGTTGCGAATATTTAAACTTCAAAACCTAATTTCTATGTATTTTTTAAACAAAAACTATTAATTTTATTTAAAATGTCCACATTGACATGTCTTTTTAAAAAACACAAATTTTTATTTATACAAAACAAAAATATACAAATTTTAAAAAACACTTATGGTTAAAATTATCTTTCTTAATGTGAAAATAAAAATAAATTTGAATTAGGAATACCGGTTTCGGATTTCATCCATCGTCAGTTCCAGTAAATTTTAACTACTGAAGTTTGCATTGTAAAAATTTCATGCAATTACCTGTACAGAATCATATCGTACAGTTTATTTGTTTTTGTGTTCAATTTACATGTCAATGTGGACATTTTAAATAAAATTAATAGTTTTTGTTTAAAAATTACATTTTATTGTGAAAAAAGCCACGGCGTTATGAATAATATGGATTCCTTCCATTTTTATTGTAACCTAATTTCGTGGGGCACATTTGTACGCATCCTCAAGGCGAGCTTAAGCACCAAAATTTTGAACTGATTTCAACCGACTCACTCATTTTTGATACTTACCATCATGAGAAAATACTATATACCAATCCAACAAAAATATGACGGTATACAATAGCAAAATGTATATAGTATTACAATATTTCTAAGTCAAATAAAACTTTATTCACTTCAATCGAAACTTTTTCCATATATAATAAAAAGTTTTCTAACCCAATTCAAACTTTATCTAAAAACTATAAGGTAATTTCTGATTCAAATAAAACTTTTTAAAAAATGTATAAATATTTTTCCGAGGCAAATAGAACTTTTTAAAAAACTAATTCATCTTTTTCAAATTGATTTAAAACTAAAAATTTTTTCGGTCCGGTCCTATTTTATTATGAAATTTACAGGTTGGCATTTATTGTATAGCCAATTGTTGTTGAATATGGTTTCTAAAATTTAGGCAATAAAAGTAATAAATCTCATATAAATTTCGAATTCGGTTGATATCTGTCTATTTCGTGCAACAAAAGGATACAAGTAAGTACCAAAAATGAGCTCAAGTGAAGAAGAGGTCGATCGTCATAGAGGAAGATACGCCAAAATAAATCTGCAACAAAGGGAAATATTTATTAAGCAGTACGAAGAAGGTAAAACCATTGCCGAAGCTGCCAAAATTGCCAATATTAATGAAAACTCGGCCAAAACTATTTTATATAACTATAAGGCAAATAATGAGAAACTAGTCGTAAGAGGCAGAGGAGGGGAAAAAATTAAAAAAATTACTAACGACATGCTAGAATTTATTGAGGAAATAGTCGAAATGAATCCCTGCTTAACACTCAAGCAAATCTCTGCAAAGGTCGCCGAGAGGTTTCAAATAACGGTGTGCATTCAGACGATTAACAACGCACTCAGTCGTCTGAAAATTACATTAAAAAAAGCTAGTGTGGAATTTGACCGTTTAAACGATGAACGGACAATTAATTTACGGAGGGGCTACGCGATGTTTTTCACCCAAAATGCGCCGCAGAACAGACAAAAAATAGTTTTTATCGATGAAAGCGGGTTCAACCTACATTTGAGGCGGTCAAGAGCCAGATCAAAGGTTGGAACATCTGCAGCGGTAATAATACCCACTGTTCGCGGAAGAAACGTCACCTTAATTGCGGGAATTAGCGTAGAAGGTGTTGTCCACACAAATATTTTGGCGAATCGAACTGCAATTCCAATAAATTTTGTGCGTTTTTAAGAGAGCTTATAAGCAAATTAGGAAGTGACAATGCGGACGAAACATGGTTGGTAATGAATAACGTAGCAATCCACAAGACATCTGAAGTAAAACTGATCACGGATGGTACAAACTACAAACTAATCTATCTTTCGCCTTACTCACCTATGCTCAACCCTATAGAACATGTTTTTGTTAAGGTAAATTACTGCATCGTTATGTTTAATTTACATTTAAATATTTTATTTCATTACACTTTAGGTCAAAGCTAGTGCAAGGCGTATATTAAGCGAAACCCGTGACGAACATATCTTGGACGTTATTGCTCGGTCAGTTCAAACTGTGACCCAGAATGATTGTAATAACTACGTTACAAATATGCTGATGACGTTACCGAAAGCCGTCGATCGGCAACCTCTACATTGAATCAAATTATACATGGATAATAAGAGATATGTATAGATACGATATATGGTAGATACCATATGAAAAAACAAGTTTTAATTAAGTTGGAATACTATAAGTTGAAGTTTATTTAGAAATATATTTATTTGAAATAAAAATGGTTTTAGTTGTTTTTGAAAAAGTTTTATTTGAATTAGAAATAGTTGCATTCGTTTTAGAAATAATTTCGCTTCTCTATGAAAAAGTTTTAATACATTTGGAAAAATTTGTAATTGAACTGGATAAAGTTTTAATTGACTTAGAAATAATATATATACAAAATTCTCATTACTCAATATTCGTTATGAGTCCAAAATGCAAACGGCTAAAATCTTTAGTTAATAAAAAAAAAATCCTGTTTTAATCTTAAATCGGATACCAGCATTATACACCAAAATAAAGGTAACGGATGTTTGTTATGTATATATCGTCATCTCAGTGTTTAAGTGATACTAACGTATTTTAGTAATTTTGGAGCTAAACCGGCAATTTTACGTAAAAATATAGACCTGATCGTCAAATTAATCTCCTATATAGTTATTTAAGTAACACAAATGAATTTTAGTCAATTTGGAGTTAGGACCAGGATTAAAATGGATTTGTAACACTTAATTACTGAGGTGACGATATGTTACGGTTAATGTGCATAGAGCGGCGAATGTGTAAATTTGCAGGTAAATGTGCATATAATGCATATAATGCCTGCACTTTGGGTAATATGAGTTCAACCTACATTTACCTACTAAATTTGAATAATTTACACATTTGCCAGTTAAAGTTGGTAAATGTGGTTAAATTATTTAATGTAGGTTATTTATGCTAGTGCACTTTCTGTAATTAAGAAAGAATTAAGATGAAATTTCACTGTTTCACTGTGTCACTCTTCTGACCGATTATGATGAAATTTGACATAGGCGATGGAAATTTGATTATAGAATGGTTTTTGGATAAAGTTCTGGACTATAGCCAATTAAGATTGAACTTCGCTGTTTCTTGACTGATTATGATAAAATTTGACATGGGTGGTGGAAATGGGATTTTAAAATACATTTTAGTAAAAGTTCTGCAATAGGGCCAATTAAGATGGAACTTTGCTGTTTCTTGACTGATTATAATGAAATGTAACATGACCGATGGAAATTTGATTCTAGAATGGTTTTTGGATAAAGTTCTGGACTGTGGCCAATTAAGATTGGACTTAAAAATTTGATATGGGCGGTTGATGATTTTTTGACAAAGTTCTAGAATATGGCCAGTTAAGATAGAACTTCGCTGTTACTTGACCGATTATGATAAAATTTGACATGGGCGGTAGAAATGGGATTCTAAAATAATTTTTGGACAAAGCTCTGGAATATGGCCAATTAATGGCGAGTAAAAATGGAACTGGCTATTTATTAACCGATTATGATTAAATTTAGGCAAGTTAGGAGGACGTAAAGGCATTAACGAAATTTTATTATAAATATTTAAATTGATAGAACAAATTCCACCCTTGTAGTACGTTCACATGTCCTAATTATCTGTCTTTTTATTGTGATATAAATAATTTAAATGGTTTGTTCAACACAATGCCATCTGTGATTTGAACACAGAATAACCGATTTAAATTACACATATCATTGCGCGTTTGCACGTCCGCCAACTTACTGTTGGCAACATGTTGAGTAAATAATCATGTTATTTTCTGAATGCAAGATCGGATGTAATTTTTTCCATCAGTAAATTTTCAATGACAACATGTTATGGGAACTAAAAGCGCCCATTTTGTTGTGTTTAATATTTATTTACCCGAAAATTTAAATATTAAACCTTTTATTAAATTTAAATCTAGGGTGTGATTATGTATCTCTCGTATTACGAGTTTCGAGAACTAGAAATATGTTGATAAATTATCTTTAAAAAAATTCTTATCTTCTATACTTAAGCGGTTGTATGAGTAAAACAACAACAACGAGTCGCAATTACGACAACTCGTAATGTCTTACATATAATCGCGTTTTGTCGCAATATTTCGTAAATCGAAACTCGTAATGCTTACATAATAATGCAAGTTAGTGTACAATAATTTTTATAAGTAGTTTCATTAAGAATAGCCCTAATAAAATTGTGAATTAATTTAATCTTGATATAACGTTGAAGATTATACTAAACATTTTCAATAATAAGTTTCATCCTTCTTTTTTCTTTTAATAAAATAAACCGTTGACCTCTTAATAGATTGTGAAATTAGTTCATAAACCGTTCACTAGTTTCGCTAGTCTGTGGACAAAAATGTTTGTTTACGTTTTTTTATATGGAGTTTTGCTAAAAGCAGCTATAATAAAATTGAGATAAATTGAATGAAAAAAGCCACGATATGAAGTTTAAATTAATAATAATAATTTACAATAGATTAATATATACGTGTATTTTGATAAGGAAATAAAATCAAATTTCATCATAGTCGGTCAAGAAACAGCGAAGTTCCATCTTATTTGGCCATATTCCAGAGCTTTGTCATTTCTACTACATGCCATTTCTACCACCCATGTCAAATTTCATCATAATCGGTCAAGAAACAGCGAAGTTCCATCTTAATTGGCTTTATTCCAGAACTATATCAAAAAATCAATTTAGAATCCCATTTCACCCGCCCATGTCAAATTTCATCATAATTGGTCAAGAAACAGGGAAGTTTTATATTAATTGGCCATATTCAAGGGCTTTGTCCAAAAATCATTTAAGAATCCAATTTTCATCGCTCATGTCAAATTTCATCATAATCGGTTAAGAAATAGCAAAGTTCCATCTAAATAAGCCATATCTCAGAACTTTGTCCAAAAATCATTTTAGAATTCCATTTATATGGTCCATGTCAAATTTCATCCTAATCGGTTAGGAAACTTTGAAGTTCTATCTTAATTGGCCATATTTCAGAACTTTATCCAAAAATCATTTTAGAATCCCATTTCCAAAGCTCATGGCAAATTTCATCATAATCGGTAAAGAAACAACAAAGTTCCACTTTAATTGGCCACGTTTCAGAATTTTATCCAAAAATCATTTTAGAATCCCATCTCCACTGCCCTTGTCAAATTTCATCATAATCGGTTAAGAAATAGCGAAGTTTTACTTTAATTGGTCACATTCCAAAGCTTTATCCAAAAAAAACATTTTAGAATCCCATCTCCACCGCCCATGTCAAAAATTATCCGATTTCCATCAAAATCCTATATTCTTTTAAATTTAATAATGGTAATACACTGGCATAAATTTAGTGTACACATTTTAATATCTATATAGAGGAAAATTACATTCACCCATGACCTATGGGAAATGTGCACATTCACCGGAAAATATACGAAATATGAGTAATTTGTTTAATTTATACCTACATTTACCACTCGCTTTGGGAAATGTGTACATTTACCGGTAAATGTGTACATACACCATGATTCCTTACTTTAAGGCCTTTCACAGCAGATTATTCTATCAGAATAGTGTAGAAAAGCAAAAGAAAGAAAGAAAAAATTCGTGCCATCGATGTTGTTATTTACTTATTTACTATTTTTTATTTTAATTCTAGTTAACTTATATTATTTGTGATAATAATACAATAATAACCAAATTTGAAATAAAAACAGAAGAATTGTATATCGAAAATCGACAGTTTCGAATTCTGTCTATATAAAATATTAATAAAAAAAACAACTAATAAAAAAAAATATTAAAAATCTAAAATCTAAAATAGAAAATAATTTCAAAAACTTCATACAATAACACTCTTTATGTGATAACACGAAACAAATTTGAGACGTCAGGCATTTCAAAAAGCCAATCTTTAACTCTGGATTAAAACGACTGGGAACGAATTTGCCTTCTAATCTAATCTGGTAAACTGTTGGAGAATAAGGTGGTAAACTGTTGGAGAATAAGGTGATGTAACAAGAATGTAGCGGCGGAAATGATCCTTTGCACGGAAGTTGTATCGAGCATGAAATCTTATTAACTGGTGCCCGCTACGCTTAAAAAATATTTTTAAGACCTTATAAACATACAAATATTGTAACGATAGGATGTTGGTCGACTTGAATAAAGGCCAAGATGATTCTTTGCCTTTATTCAATTCTAGCAACATCCTACCGTTATTAACTTTCCCAATATGGCAGGCATCAAGTAGTTGGATAACAGCCATCTCAGCAAAATAAACCATTATTGAACACTAACAAGCAACAATGCACTCCAAGATACTTAAATGAGTGGACTAGTTCAATATTCAAACAATCAGTATGGCAATTAGTGGGAGTACACTTAGAAGCGTTACCATATGTATCTTGATTGTAAACAGGGTGAGTTATGATTCTAGAAATTTTAGACAACAAAAACTTGGTTTTTTCACTCAGAATTAGGCAATGCTTGTCAAACCATTTATGTAGAACCTCCAGATCGGAATTAATCATGGAAATAATATCAGTGGAAGATCCAAAAGTATAAGCCGAAACTAAATCATCAGCAAAACTAGTCAGCTACTATTTAACCCAAGATTAAAAATTGAATTAGTATAAATAAGGAACAACAAAGGACTCAACACTGATCCTTGAGGAACCCAAACACTCATGCTCAACTATCTAGCTCCATTTGATTGATTAATTGATTAGAGTGTTCGACGAAACTATAAGCCAGACCTCCAGGAGATGGTCGGGCCTCACCGAACACCATGTTATACACAACATAAAGAGGATTTGGAGATGTTTAGTTAATAATCATAGAAATTGTCCCGATTACAGACACCTAAGTATAGCCAATAGTTATTAACACAATGACAATTTCTAATCTATTTTTATTATTTATTAAAACTGAAACTGCTTTCTGAAATAACGTTTATTTATTTGCTGTATCAGATTTATGAGTGCTTCTGAAAATCGTAATCATCATTAATTTAAATTTAACTTCCATCTTATAAAACAGCAGCTCAGAGGCAATATAATTGTCGCAACTTAGAACTTCAATTTAGCTCGAATTACTATTATAAATGTAGACTTTCCGCAAACCTGCCACTAAGAATATACAAAATACATATATATACTGATTTAGTTCGAATTTTATTGAACACATATATAATTAAGTCATTAAAATTCATAAGGCACACGTTTATTGAATGAATTTATTGTTTACATAAAATAAAAAACTTTAAATGACAATCAGGTTGTTAATTTTCGCACTGACAGAAACATACTTCTCGGTCAATAACTGCCGGATTAATATATAAGAATGACACCTCGCATGTTCGCAATTTCATTAATTTAAAATGTTTTTAAATGCCATAATATCGAACAATTAGCTTGAATATGGATCATAAAAACTTTTAGTATACAAAATTCAGAATTGGATGCGCTCCGATCGTTACAACTCCATAGACATTGTCATCTCAGTATCAGTAGAGAGTTTCAAGTTGGCCGTTCGCTTCCTTAGGGCGCCCAGGTGGTTCCGAGCACAGCGGAAGTATCCTCATGTGACTTAGGTGCCTCCGGTTTGTCCGCAAACTTCTTATTAACTTTGAGTGTGACTGCGCTGAAACCATAGTTAATAGTACCATTGATTTTTCCAGTTTCCAGACTAATAATCAGTCTTTGGCTCTTCGAGCTTGACAACGTTCCAGTTTTGCATTGGCAAATCCATATTGCCGATCTGCAGCATTTCCAAAATCACCTTGGTGTTACTAGGTTCTGAAGGGGCCCACACTCGGGCTCTCCACCTACACAGAGGATCTCTAGCAATAACAGCAAGGCTGGCTCCGTGCCATATCTTGCCGAGTACCTCCACTATCTCCTTATAAAGAAGCAGAGATCTCTGATCCTCATTCAGTCAGTTTAACCTGATTCATGTGCCAATTCCCACCTAGACAAATCGGAGCAGGCTCGGCGTTTACCAACAGGATTCTCAGGTAGCTGGTGGCTAAGGCCCCTGGCACCTTCCTCCAATTGGCGTACGTGGTACGCCATCATCCTGTGCCTGGTGCATAACTGCCACAACTAGTTGATCCTTGAAGACCCCATTGAAAGACCTCATAATGTTAGTGTGGAGCTCCGTCCTTTTTGCATTCTTAGGAGTTTCTCCCTGTGATCAAATTCCTTTCAGCTGTGAGCCTTTAGACGAGCCTTCTGACTTTGGTTCGGTGCGTCATGTCTTCCGGCCCTCCAGGCCTTCCTCCTAGTATGTTGTGTCGATCTTGAGGTACCAGCTTCGCTCTTGCTTTGGTTCCGCTGCATTTTTAGTTTCTTATGTTTGGTGACCCTTGTGAGAGACCAGCCTCCCTTGAGCTTATATCGCATTATTTGTTTGTAGACTTGGAGACAAGCCTAAGGATCTGAGTCTTCTTGTTTGCAGTTTACAGATTTTTTAGAGAGCCGGACTATTTTTGTTGTTGTTTTTGTTTATTCAGATCCATATTATGTCCTAGAAGTAGCGAAGAAAAAATATGTACAGAGATCCGCAGTACACAGATAAGGCTGCTCAATATGGAGGACGCCAGGTATCCGAATCCACTGTAAGCCACTGAGCTGGTTTTTAAACTGCACCCCCAGTCCGGTCGATTATCGGCACGGTACGAGTAACAAGGTTGACTCCTTCAGCTCTGTGTTTTCACCTAGAAAACAATAGAACAGTAATCTAGTTACAAGTGGTCACCACATTACACGGAGAAAGTTACAAGTTAAGGAGCTGACAGCAAGTGCCAACTTGAATCCTCCAAGCAATTTCACACCTGATCATCATTTAATTAAATAAAACTTTAATAATTATTATTTATTATTACAAAATCATTTTTTTACTTTTGGTTTTACGCTCATATTTACAAAAATAAATTTGCAAATATATAAGCGTAATAACAAAAAGCAATTTGTTTTAATTATGAAATAAGCTATAATTTTAAATAAAAAATTATTATTATTGTTTTTTGTTTTCTAATTAAATATAAAATTCGAATATTTGATTAAATTTTTGTGTTTTGAGTTGGATGAAGACATGTTTGCATATGCAATTCAAATAGTCACATAGTTCTATCTTGTTGCACTTTCTTTCGGCTTCGTTTTATTTTTCCATTATAATTAAATCTGAAAAAGGCCTTTTCAAATGGCAATCGCTCTATTCTCTCCGATAAATTCTGTTTCTGATCTCTCCGACATAAAAAAAAAAACATGGAAAATATGTGCTACTTACATATTATAGTAATATTAAAATCTCGCTGGATTTCTGACAGTCATCGCGCAGAAAAAATATGGCGGATACACAGTGATGTACTATTTCGGGTTAATAGATTATGTTTAAATGTCAAATTTTCTTAAACCGCAAGAGCTACCATCTTTCAGAAAACTCCGAAAATATAAGCAACTTTCACATAATGCCACCAGGTGTCACTAAATATTTACTGTCAAAAATTGTATGCCATTTTTATGTGTGCATTTTGTAAACATAAGCAAAAATATTTTTGGGTTAAAAAGTGATTATTATTAATACGTGATAATTAAATAGATTTTGAGAAGTTTTGATAAACGTCCTTTTGAAAAACGTCAGTAATATTTTTTTGATTGTATAGTGACATCTAGTGGCAAACGCTCTGTACTTTTTCTTTAATCGTGCTGCCTCTTTCGGAAAACATGATCTATTGTTTACATTTTCGTATTTGTATTTACATTTTTAGGTTAGGTTTTTATTTATATGTTATAACGTTTTGACTCACATTATGTTTTTATAATTTTAATTTAAAAAAATGAATCGAGAATTAATGCAATATAACAATTTTTTTTTATGTTGTTGTGGTTTGGTTTGATATGAATGGCATTTGGTTAATTATTTTCCTTAGTCTGTACCAAAATGAAATGATGACATTGTTTCCATAGCCGTGCAATGTTTTTTGACACCTATTAATTTTTACATGAAATATGATTGTAATAACATAAAATCATAATCGTTTTGAATGTTTTGTGTATTAACTGAAATATAATATATCTTAAAGATTATTTATTATTTTGTTTAGGTTTATTACCTAAAATAAATGCAACCCATAAAAGTTTTTATAATTTGTGGTAGTGCAAGATTTATGGTTGTAATGTTTACCACCAGAGTGAATATATTAAATATATTATTACGTTTTTGGTTTATCAATCAAGGTTCGAATCACTGGATTGTGAATAAAACAAACCACTTCAATTAACCACAAACCAATTTATTTATTGAACACAAAAATTAATACAACACAATTTATTAACAATAATTCACAAAATCACTTATTCTAATATTCGCACAATTTTACTGATCACTTATAATTTATATCTCACTAATTCCCTTTTTATATCAATCGGTTTAATCTTTACACTATCGCGTTCCAAATTTTATTTTATTTTTAATAGAAAATTAATAGGAACCAGAAGATCAAGTACAATTTTAATTTAACGTTACACAATTAAAAAGTTATCATTTATAGAAATAATCCCATTTCAATGATCATCTAATCTCACACTTACTCATATTAAAATCACAAAACTTACTCAATTCATTATTTGAGTTAGATATCAGATTCAAAGGCCCGTTGTTTCCATAATCAGTCCTATGAAATTCAGTTTTCAAAATGTATGGAGATCTTAAACTCCTTTTCGGGGCATATAACCCAAGGTTCCTTAATAAGAATGAGCTCTGGATACTGCCATTCACGAGATCGGAAATGAAAATGTCAACAGCATGTTGACAGCGAATATCGATATAAGAAGGCAGATCCCTAACGTTCTGTCACTGTGCCTTACGATGATTAAATTGGTGTTTTTTCCACGCATAAAAATGAGAAATTTCTTTTGAACCGCTTCGATTCTACTAATAAGACTAGCATGGGGAGACCACACACATGACGCATATTCAAGTTGCAACCGGACAAGAGATTGATGTAGCATGATAAAAGCTTTTGGGGTTTTGAATTCTTTCATGGTTCGTTTAAGAAATCTTAATATAGAACATGCTTTTGCTATTTTTGAATCAATATGCCGATTCGTTGAAAAAGTTTGTGTAAACATGACTCCAAGATCTCTTAATGCAGTTATTCGTGACAAGATAACATTATTAATGCAATAGGCATGAATTATACTATATCACTAACGATTGAAGAATGGACAGCAATGAGTATCCCACCACCCTTAGATTTAGAACTATTTCACTCCGAGAGATTCCGCCTGTAGACAAAGTAGTCCGCAGGAAAGTACTTCGCACTGTAAATATGCGCATTCAAATTAGTTTCAATTAGTATGTAAACTGGATTCATAGATGCACAAGCAAAACACTAAACTTCAGTAGATTTCGAAGCAATGCCACGAACGTTTAGAAAATATATGAAATTAGAATTAATATCATCATCGACATTACTAGCAGAAAAGTAATAAATGCATATACGAATAATCCAATTCGATCCCATACGCCTTTTACTTTCTTTTACTCTAGTAAAATAAAGTATAGTAATCATGAAAATTTTGGACCTCGAGATTTTTAGAGATTTATCTGTTTTGAGGTCCCCTGAGTCCGAAAAAGTGAGTTTCGAAATGGTGTCTGTCTGTCTGTCTGTCAGTCTGTCAGTCTGTCAGTCTGTCAGTCTGTCAGTCTGTCAGTCTGTCAGTCTGTCAATCTGTCAGTCTGTCAGTCTGTCAGTCTGTCAGTCTGTCAGTCTGTCAGTCTGTCAGTCTGTCAGTCTGTCAGTCTGACAGTCTGTCAGTCTGTCAGTCTGTCAGTCTGTCAGTCTGTCAGTCTGTCAGTCTGTCAGTCTGTCAGTCTGTCAGTCTGTCAGTCTGTCAGTCTGTCCGTCTGTCAGTCTGTCAGTATGTCTGTGTCCTCTCCACAGCCCAGATGGTTTAACCAATCGAAGTGAAACTTCAGATTTAAGCTTTTTCGATAAATTGGGAGGTCCCAGTGAATTTTATTCTAAATCGGCCTCCCTTGGTCCAGAAAATTTATTTTGCAAATATCTTAAAAGTATAAGATTTACAAAAAACTACTTAATTCAAAATGTTTCTAAAAATTAAAAACAAATAAAAATAAAAAATTAAAAAAAAAAATTAAAAATTTAAAAATTTAAAAAAAATTAAAAAATTTAAAAATTAAAAAAAAAAATTAAGAAAAAAATAAAATTTCACAAAATTCTCTGTTCGTAAAAGAAAGTCGTGTGTTGGCCACACCTCAATTTTTTATATACTTAAACAAAACTTCTAGAAATTTCATGATTTTTCCAGTAAGCGAGTCTGGTAATATGTAGAAAGTTGTAGCATGGAAAATTCTAATTCTTCTTCTTTATTCTATTCTACCCTAGGTTAAACCGTAACAATATATTTAGTTTTATCAGTTGGTATTAAATAATAATTACTAGTTTTTCGAAAAATGATAATTCTCAATTTTGTTGAATATCATTTGGCATTATTATACTTATCTATGTATTCAATATTATGCTATCGGTATTATATATATATATATATGTCATTATTCTAAATAATAAATCATATTTCTAGAGCGCCGTGCCAGCTGTTAAAAGTAAAAAGAAAAATTATTGTTCTATTTTTCGTGTATCGGAGCCTTAAGTTTTAAACAAAATTTGTATTATTTTTTAGTGATTTAATATTGTTACGATTTTGCCTTGTCAATTAAGGTTCATATCACTGGATTGTGAATAATACCAAATCAATTTAATTTATCACCAACGAATTTATTTAGTTAATACAAGAATGATTACAACACAGTTTATTAATAAAAATTCACAAAATCACTTTATATAAATTATTCTCAAATTTTACTGTACACTTATAATTTTTATTTCGCACAAAAACACTTTTTAATTCCTTTTTAATCTTTACTCTATCGCTTTCCAAATACTAATAATCTAATTCGATCTCGTTCGCCTTTTTATATACACAAACCAAACTTCTAGAAAGCTCATGACTTTTCCAGTTAGAATAGCGTAGAAACATTCGTAACAATTGTTATCATGGAAAATTCCATTTTAGTACAGTTAGACATTGAGCTATTCATTTAACTTATTCTATTACACACTAGTTGTCATCGTCACACTACCCCCCACCTAAGCCTGTTCGTCTCGAACAGGACCCAAATGACCTCCTCTGTATAGGGCCAGCCTCTCCAAATGGACCACCTTTGGTTTACCTCGATGTCCCTTCCGTATACGATAAACCATGTCGTTCGTCCTTGTGATGATAGTGTAAGGTCCTTCCCATGCTGGTTGCAGCTTCGGTGATAATCCCTTTTTCCGTTGCGGGTTGTGAAGCCATACTAATTGCCCTTCCTGGAAACCTTGGTTATTTGCTCGTATGTTATATCGAGCTTTCATCCGGTCACTTGACATCCGTATTTTCTCCCGTACAAATTGATGAATCTCATTAAGTTCCTCTTTCAATCGGTCTACGTAATTCTATTCACAGAAAGCCGCTGATGGTACAGACCCAAACTTTAGATCTCCAGGTAATCGTAGGTTAACTCCAAATAACGTTTGAGCTGGTGTCATGTATTGCTGATCGATAGGCCATCAGAATCATCGGTATATGCCGATCCCAGTTGCGTTGATTTTTCTCAACGACCTTGGCTAGATATTCCTCCAATGTACCATTGAATCTTTCCACCATACTATCAGACTGTGGATGCAAAGGCGTTGTTCTCGTTTTATTTATACCGAGCATCTGGCATATTTCTTGAAATACCACCAATTCAAAATTTCTTCCATGATCGGTATGAATCTCCATCGGCACTCCAAATCTGCTAATCCAGTTGTTTACCACGGCATCGGCTATTGTTGTCGTCTCCTGGTTGAGAATGGGGTACACCTCCGGCCATTTGCTGAAATAATCCATTATTACTAGCACATATTTGTTGCCGCTGTCGCTGGTGGGAAATGGCCCCGTTACATCCATTGCAATTCTTTTGAATGGTGCTCCAACGTTACATTGTTTCACGGTTCCACGGGTTTTGCGTGCGGGTCCCTTCACCGCCGCACATTGGTCACATTTTTAGCACCATTTTATCACTGACTGCCTACATCCTGACCAGTAGAATCGTTGACGTATCTTTGCTAGTGTTTTATTAATTCCTAGATGGCCTCCATTTGCTCCTCCATGATACTCGTTTAGGATTTCCGCAATCCAGTTGCTTCACTTTGCCATCCGTGCTTTCCCACAATCGTTTTAAACAGCCATTCTCAAGACGGAGGCTATCCCATTGAGCCCAATAAGCCTTGACAATGAGAGTTTTGTCCGCGATCTCGCTCTAAATTGGCCGGTGTTCCTTTCCTTCCATTCCATGATAGCTGATAAATCCATTTCCTCCAAATGCTCTTTCCTGATCATTTCGTCGGTCCACTCCTCATCAGGTAGCACTTGCGTAAGCCTAACGTCGACGATGCCTTCCTTTTCTTCAACGTGACCACAATGTTTACCTTCTACTGGACATGGCCGTCTTGATAGTGCGTCGGCTCAGTAATTACGCTCCGATTTTGATAATGTTGACCCAAATATTTGACTCCAGTTCTGAGCAGTTTACACTTCTTTGGGCTTAACTTTAATTCGGCGGCCTGTATCCGATCAAAAACTTCCGCCAAGTGCCTTAATGCTGGTCAAAATCCTTACCCATGACGATGATGTCGTCCAGATATATTAGGCACGTCTTTCAATGTAATCCCTTTAACACGCGCTCCATTAATCGTTCAAAAGTCGCAGGGGCATTACATAATCCAAACGGCATAACATTAAATTGCCAAAGCCCGTTACCCACACTGAACACTGTTTTCTCGCGATCTTCCTCATGGTTTTCCATCTGCCAATAGCCGCTTTGTAGATCTAATGTCGAAAATATTCGAGCACCTGATATCGTGTCTAACGTGTCATCGATCCTTGGCAGCGGGTAGCTATCTTTTTTCGTCACAGCATTGGGTCTACCGTCCTTCTTCTCGACCAATACTACAGGTGAGCTCCATGGGCTGTTAGATGGTTCGATTACTCCTGCCGTCTGCATTTCTGTTACCATCCGGTCGACTTCTTGTTGTTCTGCCAATGGTAATCACCTGGGTGGTTGACGAATTGGCATCTTTGCTCCCGTATCAATTCGGTGCTTTACCATTGAAGTCCTTCCGTTATTATCCGATGTACTGCAGAATATGGACCTGTACCGTTTGAATAGTTGATGTGCAGAATCTTTCTGTGCCTCAGTAAGATCTTCGGTCCATTTCTGCATGAGTTGTTCTACCATTTCTTTTTGCCCTTGCATGTCGGCTTTTTCAATCTGACTTTTCTGTTCACACTTTACTATAGTTGAAACCTCGTTACATTTGCCGATGACTGTCCGTTTCTTGATGGTTTTCGTCTTATCCGGGAGATTTAGAGTCCTAATTGGTACTCTATGGTCGTTATCTGGCTTAACTAGGGCCCCTCTCCTCTTCGTTAGCTTCCACAACCCACAACCTGGGTGACCCAGAACCTCCCTCCAATTTTCCCCATACGATCGTCTTCGAGTTCAGTGGCAGCTTCTCCCGATTATCAGTAATAATTCGCCTGGTAGTTGTTAATGCACTGCTAGATTGAAGTGGCAACTCGATGTTATCGTAAATTAAAACTCCTCGTCCAACATCCACCACGAAGCCATTTCCCCTCATGTAGTCCATCTCCATAATGACTTCATCCACAATATCTGCAATCAGCACTTCGTGTTGGAACAGAGTTCTTCCGATCTTTATTTTCACAATCTTTTTGCCTTTTATTATTGAACTATGTATCTTCAGTTGCTGTTTGTAACTTCTAATGGATTGAATGGTTGTATACCTCCATCGATCAGATCTTTACGGACAATCGTGCGATTTGCTCCCGTATCAAGGGTGATGATGCAATCAGTGCCATCAATGCCGCCTTTGATTGTTAAGCTGTCACCGCCTCTTACTACTTTCGAAACGCGGATGGAGGTTATGGGGCAATCGGTTGTGGGAGTCAGCTTCTGCCCCTTTAAGCTGACTCTTTCAAGTTTAACGACTCCGTCGTCATTTGGTCCTCTTGCCTGGCCACTGCCTGCTCCCCGCTTGGTCGTCGCTGCATAGGAGATGGTGATCTTCCCCTTTTTCTTCTTATTTCCCAGCAGTCCCAAAAGATGTGACCGACCTTAAAACATGCCCAACATCTGATTTTGCCGCTTCCGTCTCGGTATCTTGGTGCTGACCTTTCGGTGTTAATGCTGGCGTCGATTTCCACTCGGCGTATTTTCATTGACGGTTTGGTGATGGCTTGTGCAGTTTCTTTTGTTAACGCACAAGCGATGGTTTCCGCGAAGGTCGCTTTAGGTGACAACATCACCGCCTTGCGTGTCTCTGGATCTCGAATGCCGTCAATAAACGCGTCAATTTTTAGCGTTTCCATATAATCGGCCAATGTACTGGTATGCGCTAGATGTACTAATCGCTCGATTGCCGATGAAAATTCCTGCAGCGATTCTCCTCCCTTTTGGTAGCTGCTTTTCAATTCCATTCGATGGATTTCCCGCTTCTGGTCACTGCCGTACATCCTATCCAGCGCCTTCATAATTTCGAGATAACTGCTGCGCTCTTGTTCCGGGATGGTCTGTAAAGCCTCTGCTGCTTCACCTTTGAGGGCCACTATTAATGCCGCGACACGATGTTCGTCGTTCCAATGATTTTGATTGGCTGCCGTTTCAAATTGAATTTGAAAATGACGAAAGATGTTGTTCCGTCGAATGTTGGTGGCTTTAACTTGATTGATTGGACGGTCTGAACCACTTGGGTCGTTGAACCACTTGCCTTGACATCATTTAGTTCTTTCTCGAGACGTTGAACCTTCGCTTTGACAAGTTGGACTTACGTTTCTAATTTTTGATCAACCTGTTGAATCTCCATTTGCAGCTTCTCCACTTCGCCGTGTATGTTAGTTGATAATTCGAGAAGCTTATCGTCGATTCTCTTATGACCATCTGTAATTTGGTCTCTAATTTCTTCTCCTTGATTCTCCATCTGGCGTTTCACTTCTTGGTTTATTGTCTCCAACTGTCGCTCATTTGACTGCTCAATTTTCTCCATTTGTTGTTTCATTTCGTGTTTAATTTCTTGGTTAGACTGATTTTACGTACTTTAAACGTATCACTTTTTTGCTTTTCACTAATACATTCTCAAACTTAAATAAAATATATGTAGTACAAAAATACCAGAAACGAAGTAAATATTTCATTTTTGCTACGTCCTACACGTAACAATTGCGAAGAATTGTATGAACAAAATTCTCATTGATGTTTCGTAAACGTAACACCAAATTCCTTTATGAATATTAATGGGATAATACTAATAAAGAAACGATAACCATTTAGTTTTGAGTTTTCGATCGCTATTACATATTTTTTTGGTTCATCAAATTTTTTTTTTATAAATAAATGTCCACTTAACAGTTGAGTCAGGTAGTAGTTGACTTCACCGTGTTGCCTATTTATCCATTTTTCGATGGATGGTATGAGACGGTAGGTCCAGCGACCCTTTTCCGAGCTATCCCAGCGTCTTTCCCATTCTATCATTGTTGGAGCGCGCACTAGTGCTATGCTTTCTGGTTGCTCACGGTTAGGGTACCATTTCTTTCTTTCCTTCGCAAGAAGTTCGATTGGGATCATCCCCGCAATAACGAGTGTCGCATCAGTAGATACTGTATACCGATATCAATTTGCGTCTATATATTTCAGAGTCCATCCCATCACCCCATACAGGCGATCTATAGAGAATGACGGAGGTTACAACGTTTGCCAGCAGCATTCTACGATACTGTATAGACCCTCCAGTGTTGGGCATAATACGAGAGAGAACTGCAGATACACTGGCAGCTTTTCTGCTCACTATCCTTAGGTGCTCCTTAAAGTTTAAACGTGCATCTATTTGCGCACCCAGATATGGTAAAGAAGGCTGTGAGCGAATTAAGATTCCACCCACATCAATTGTTACGGTTTCTTTCATCTTCCTACTGGTAATTAAAACTGATTCAGTTTTATGATCAGCAAGTTCCAGCCCAAATGACGTCAACCACATTTTTATAATTATGATCGTCAACCTACTTATCTGCATTATTTCTTCTGTGGTTTTTGCAACCACTACGACTGCAACGTCATCAGCAAAACCCACAATTTCCACATTATTAGGTACACGGAGCCTCAGGATACCATCGTACATGATATTCCACAGTAGGGGCCCCAGTACAGATCCTTGAGGTACATCACCCGTAACATTGTATGTCATTACACCGTCATCCGTATAATATGTCAGCACTCTACCGTTAAAATAGTCTCTGATGATACCTCTTAAGTACACTGGTACTTGCAATTCCTGTAGTGCATTTAGGATACGAACCCATTTGGCCGAGTTGAATGCATTCTTAACGTCCAGGGTGACCAGCATCCATTGTCGATCGAGCCCTCCGAAAGCCGTACTGCCTCTCAGCGAGATCTCCAGCCTTTTCCACAGCTTTATCCAATCGATTGTATATGATTCTCTCTAATACTTTGCCAGCCGTATCCAACATGCATAATGGTTGGTAGGAAGATGGTTCACCCGGTTGGTTCTTTTTTTCCCCAACAGGACCAGACGCTGTCTCTTCCATCGTTCGGGGGATACTCACTCTCTAAGACAGGAATTGTATACTTCTTTAAACTCATCAGGTCTGGCTTGGATTGCAGCCTTTAGTGCAACATTAGGGATGTTATCAGGTCCAGGTGCTTTTGAATTCCCAAAACGTTGACACGCATTGGTGAGCTCTTCTGTTGATACCGGCGGTATTTCTTGTCAGGGATCACATTATCTTGCTGCGGAAACAATGCAGTAACAATTCTATGTAATATCACTGTGCAGGTGGGAGGCGTTTCCTTTGCCTTTTTGAGTCTTTTCATGACGATTCTGTAGGGTCTCCCCCGTGGGTCATGGTCCACTTCTTCACATAGCTCTTTCTAGCATTGACGTTTCCTTAATTTAATGGCCTGCTTAAATTTATTCCGAGCATCCTCCAGATAATTGCTGACTAGGATAGACTAGGATAGATCTCTGTACCCCAACCACGTTGATGTTTCCTTCTTGTATTAAGGCATTTCCGTCGCAATTGCGACATCTGCTCAGTCCACCAGTATGCCGGTGGACGACGATTATCTAACAGCCTTTCTACCATAGTTGTACTGCAAGCGTTGGTAATCGGATTAATAATCTGGGCCGCTTTTGTATTGGGACACCCGGAGAGGTTCGGTTTATCCAAAGATAGCATAAAGAGGTCTTCCTCGAACGTATTTGCTTTCCAACCAGCCGATGTGCGTGTGTGTGTGTGTGTGTGTGTGTGTGTGTGTGTGTGTGTGTGTGTGTGTGTGTGTGTGTGTGTGTGTGTGTGTGTGTGTGTGTGTGTGTGTGTGTGTGTGTGTGTGTGTGTGTGTGTGTGTGTGTGTGTGTGTGTGTGTGTGTGTGTGTGTGTGTGTGTGTGTGTGTGTGTGTGTGTGTGTGTGTGTGTGTGTGTGTGTCTGTCTGTCTGTCTGTCTGTTTGTGTGTGTATGTGTGTTTGTGGTTTAGTGACTTTTTAAAGAAATGTCTTACGTCTTCTGAACGGGTGAATCGCACACGATTTCACTCATTAAACCATTAAAATACGGGATTTGAAAAATTAAATACCTCCTGAAGCAGTTACTGTATTTACATAATTAATCGTTGCAATGTTTAGTTCGATATATTAATTATCGCAGTTATCGTTGTAATATTTGGTTAGTCAAAAATGAATTAAAATATTTTGTAAATAAACATAAAACTAAAAAATGTTTTTTAATTTGATGAATCCCGTAATCCCGTGAAAAATTCATACTACGGTATTTTGAAATACGGGATTTTGAAATACGGTGTTTTTGTGATCTACGGGATTTTGTCCATTCGGTATTTTGTAATACAAGCATAAGTACCGATCCCGTTTTGTCTCTCAATTTTGTTCACTGTTCTCGATAACCATTGTTCGGGGTGAGTTCGGTTATTTTCGATGTGTCCATTCGACTGTCCGTTGGCTCGAGGTGTAGCAGTCGCATTCAAAACATGTTTGACATTTAAATTCACGCAATATCGTTCAAATGTTCTGGAAGAAAATGTGGAACCTCAATCCGTGATGATTTTTGTTGGCGTACCGAAATGTAAAATAATGTCCATTGCTCGAATTACAAATTTGGTTGAGGTATCTTTGACTGCTTTACAATGGGCATATTTGGTGAACGCATCCGTTATGACAATAATGTAGGCATTTTTCCTCGATGACCTTTTAAATGGTCTCAAATGATCCATGTGCCATGTATGCTGTGGGATTGGAATTTTTTTCAATTGGATGCAATTATATTCCCTAAGCACCACCTTTTTCTTTTTGGTAAAGGCATTCTACACAAGATGAGATGTGCCTTTTTACGTAGAGTCTCACCTTCTTAAACCAATAATTTCACTTTAAAATATCGAGCATCTTTTCAATACCAAAAGGACCAGATGAATGAGCTTCTATTACTACACGACTACGAAAACATTTTGGTATAACGAAGAATTGATCTCGTTTGGTATAACGAATAAACTACACATTGTCGGGTCCATTTCCAAAATTTTATTTTTCGTCTCTATAACCTCCTCATCAGTTTTCTGCAATGCAATCCATTCGTCTTCCTCGCCTACATTGAACATGTCCAACGTAGCTCCCTCTATTTTGATACTTTCTAACATAGGGTCTCTGCTCAACGCATCAACATGGGCCATCTGTTGCCCATTTCTATGCCTAACTTCCAGTCGAACTCCTGTAGCCGCAGCCACGTAACATTTTTCTTAGTCAGCTCGGTTAATAGCCTCGCAATTTCAGCAAATTTCGGAACGTACTTCCGGAAATAACTCAACAATCCAATGAATCTTCGTGCATCATGAACGTTAGCTGGAGTCGCACTCGACACATAAGATTTTTCCTTCGCCGGAACGAATGCCCTCATGACTGATTTCATGACCCAAAAACTCAATTTTTGCTTTGTTAGTCAATTCCAGCTCACCCATATTTATTGCGAAACATTCCCTAGATTCATTAAATAAATTCATGAGATTAGTTTTAATGATTTCATTAACGTCTTCTCCGATAGATTTCCCTACAATATTGCTAAATTCGTCCTTCTGCGCTGTCAATACAGCTACACCTGGTATTGCCACGTCCATCATTTGTCACATTAGTGCTATGTATTGGAATTTTCATTAATTTAGAGCAATTATAACCTTTGATGGCTATTATATTTTCTCAATTTATCACATTATGACCAATAATCATATTCGCCAGTTGAAAAACGTCTCGAACGATCAAGATGTCACAATCAGTTAAAACGATGTCATCAATTTCTATTTTTGCAACTACTTTGCCAATTGTATTACATTCTCCGTTCCCAAATCCACGTAATTTTTGATTATACTTCTCATAATTTGCAAACATTTTGTCTGCAATATATTGGCATAGTATTTATTGTACGTTCGCTACCCAAATCAACGAACGCATTCACATCGGCTCCGTTCAGTTTTATTGTTTTTATATATTCATCCTTGAATGATATTTGAATCCGCCATTGTTTATTTTGTTTTGCGTAATTGTGATTTTTATTTTTTGGCATTATATTGTGCGGCATAATGTCCATCCTTTTTACAATATACGTATGTAATTTGTCGTGTTACTCGATTATACGGGTGGTATTCGTGTTGTTTTTCAGATCGGTGTGAAATCGTCTTTGTCATCGAATTGTGTGCTCGAAGTCTTAACATCAATTTTGGGAAAGATGTAATTCTCATAACACTGAGCGAACATATTAAATTTGAATTGCATAACCCACTTATTATGTATTTTATTATATCTTTTACTTTCTTTTACTCTAGTAAAATAAAGTATAGTAATCATGAAAATTTTGGACCTTGAGATTTTTAGAGATTTATTTGTTTTGAGGTCCCCTGAGTCCGAAAAAGTGGGTTTCGAAATGGTGTCTGTCTGTCTGTCTGTCAGTCTGTCAGTCTGTCAGTCTGTCAGTCTGTCAGTCTGTCAGTCTGTCAGTCTGTCAGTCTGTCAGTCTGTCAGTCTGTCAGTCTGTCAGTCTGTCAGTCTGTCAGTCTGTCAGTCTGTCAGTCTGTCAGTCTGTCAGTCTGTCAGTCTGTCAGTCTGTCAGTCTGTCAGTCTGTCAGTCTGTCAGTCTGTCAGTCTGTCAGTCTGTCAGTCTGTCAGTCTGTCAGTCTGTCAGTCTGTCAGTCTGTCAGTCTGTCAGTCTGTCAGTCTGTCAGTCTGTCAGTCTGTCAGTCTGTCAGTCTGTCAGTCTGTCAGTCTGTCAGTCTGTCAGTCTGTCAGTCTGTCAGTATGTCTGTGTCCTCTCCACAGCCCAGATGGTTTAACCAATCGAAGTGAAACTTCAGATTTAAGCTTTTTCGATAAATTGGGAGGTCCCAGTGAATTTTATTCTAAATCGGCCTCCCTTGGTCCAGAAAATTTATTTTGCAAATATCTTAAAAAGTATAAGATTTACAAAAAACTACTTAATTCAAAATGTTTCTAAAAATTAAAAACAAATAAAAATAAAAAATTTAAAAAAAAATTTAAAAATTTAAAAATTTAAAAAAAATTAAAAAATTTAAAAATTAAAAAAAAAAATTAAGAAAAAAATAAAATTTCACAAAATTCTCTGTTCGTAAAAGAAAGTCGTGTGTTGGCCACACCTCAATTTTTTATATACTTAAACAAAACTTCTAGAAATTTCATGATTTTTCCAGTAAGCGAGTCTGGTAATATGTAGAAAGTTGTAGCATGGAAAATTCTAATTCTTCTTCTTTATTCTATTCTACCCTAGGTTAAACCGTAACAATATATTTAGTTTTATCAGTTGGTATTAAATAATAATTACTAGTTTTTCGAAAAATGATAATTCTCAATTTTGTTGAATATCATTTGGCATTATTATACTTATCTATGTATTCAATATTATGCTATCGGTATTATATATATATATGTCATTATTCTAAATAATAAATCATATTTCTAGAGCGACGTGCCAGCTGTTAAAAGTAAAAAGAAAAATTATTGTTCTATTTTTCGTGTATCGCAGCCTTAAGTTTTAAACAAAATTTGTATTATTTTTTAGTGATTTAATATTGTTACGATTTTGCCTTGTCAATTAAGGTTCATATCACTGGATTGTGAATAATACCAAATCAATTTAATTTATCACCAACGAATTTATTTAGTTAATACAAGAATGATTACAACACAGTTTATTAATAAAAATTCACAAAATCACTTTATATAAATTATTCTCAAATTTTACTGTACACTTATAATTTTTATTTCGCACAAAAACACTTTTTAATTCCTTTTTAATCTTTACTCTATCGCTTTCCAAATACTAATAATCTAATTCGATCTCGTTCGCCTTTTTATATACACAAACCAAACTTCTAGAAAGCTCATGACTTTTCCAGTTAGAATAGCGTAGAAACATTCGTAACAATTGTTATCATGGAAAATTCCATTTTAGTACAGTTAGACATTGAGCTATTCATTTAACTTATTCTATTACACACTAGTTGTCATCGTCACACTACCCCCCACCTAAGCCTGTTCGTCTCGAACAGGACCCAAATGACCTCCTCTGTATAGGGCCAGCCTCTCCAAATGGACCACCTTTGGTTTACCTCGATGTCCCTTCCGTATACGATAAACCATGTCGTTCGTCCTTGTGATGATAGTGTAAGGTCCTTCCCATGCTGGTTGCAGCTTCGGTGATAATCCCTTTTTCCGTTGCGGGTTGTGAAGCCATACTAATTGCCCTTCCTGGAAACCTTGGTTATTTGCTCGTATGTTATATCGAGCTTTCATCCGGTCACTTGACATCCGTATTTTCTCCCGTACAAATTGATGAATCTCATTAAGTTCCTCTTTCAATCGGTCTACGTAATTCTATTCACAGAAAGCCGCTGATCAGAATCATCGGTATATGCCGATCCCAGTTGCGTTGATTTTTCTCAACGACCTTGGCTAGATATTCCTCCAATGTACCATTGAATCTTTCCACCATACTATCAGACTGTGGATGCAAAGGCGTTGTTCTCGTTTTATTTATACCGAGCATCTGGCATATTTCTTGAAATACCACCAATTCAAAATTTCTTCCATGATCGGTATGAATCTCCATCGGCACTCCAAATCTGCTAATCCAGTTGTTTACCACGGCATCGGCTATTGTTGTCGTCTCCTGGTTGAGAATGGGGTACACCTCCGGCCATTTGCTGAAATAATCCATTATTACTAGCACATATTTGTTGCCGCTTTCGCTGGTGGGAAATGGCCCCGTTACATCCATTGCAATTCTTTTGAATGGTGCTCCAACGTTACATTGTTTCACGGTTCCACGGGTTTTGCGTGCGGGTCCCTTCACCGCCGCACATTGGTCACATTTTTAGCACCATTTTATCACTGACTGCCTACATCCTGACCAGTAGAATCGTTGACGTATCTTTGCTAGTGTTTTATTAATTCCTAGATGGCCTCCATTTGCTCCTCCATGATACTCGTTTAGGATTTCCGCAATCCAGTTGCTTCACTTTGCCATCCGTGCTTTCCCACAATCGTTTTAAACAGCCATTCTCAAGACGGAGGCTATCCCATTGAGCCCAATAAGCCTTGACAATGAGAGTTTTGTCCGCGATCTCGCTCTAAATTGGCCGGTGTTCCTTTCCTTCCATTCCATGATAGCTGATAAATCCATTTCCTCCAAATGCTCTTTCCTGATCATTTCGTCGGTCCACTCCTCATCAGGTAGCACTTGCGTAAGCCTAACGTCGACGATGCCTTCCTTTTCTTCAACGTGACCACAATGTTTACCTTCTACTGGACATGGCCGTCTTGATAGTGCGTCGGCTCAGTAATTACGCTCCGATTTTGATAATGTTGACCCAAATATTTGACTCCAGTTCTGAGCAGTTTACACTTCTTTGGGCTTAACTTTAATTCGGCGGCCTGTATCCGATCAAAAACTTCCGCCAAGTGCCTTAATGCTGGTCAAAATCCTTACCCATGACGATGATGTCGTCCAGATATATTAGGCACGTCTTTCAATGTAATCCCTTTAACACGCGCTCCATTAATCGTTCAAAAGTCGCAGGGGCATTACATAATCCAAACGGCATAACATTAAATTGCCAAAGCCCGTTACCCACACTGAACACTGTTTTCTCGCGATCTTCCTCATGGTTTTCCATCTGCCAATAGCCGCTTTGTAGATCTAATGTCGAAAATATTCGAGCACCTGATATCGTGTCTAACGTGTCATCGATCCTTGGCAGCGGGTAGCTATCTTTTTTCGTCACAGCATTGGGTCTACCGTCCTTCTTCTCGACCAATACTACAGGTGAGCTCCATGGGCTGTTAGATGGTTCGATTACTCCTGCCGTCTGCATTTCTGTTACCATCCGGTCGACTTCTTGTTGTTCTGCCAATGGTAATCACCTGGGTGGTTGACGAATTGGCATCTTTGCTCCCGTATCAATTCGGTGCTTTACCATTGAAGTCCTTCCGTTATTATCCGATGTACTGCAGAATATGGACCTGTACCGTTTGAATAGTTGATGTGCAGAATCTTTCTGTGCCTCAGTAAGATCTTCGGTCCATTTCTGCATGAGTTGTTCTACCATTTCTTTTTGCCCTTGCATGTCGGCTTTTTCAATCTGACTTTTCTGTTCACACTTTACTATAGTTGAAACCTCGTTACATTTGCCGATGACTGTCCGTTTCTTGATGGTTTTCGTCTTATCCGGGAGATTTAGAGTCCTAATTGGTACTCTATGGTCGTTATCTGGCTTAACTAGGGCCCCTCTCCTCTTCGTTAGCTTCCACAACCCACAACCTGGGTGACCCAGAACCTCCCTCCAATTTTCCCCATACGATCGTCTTCGAGTTCAGTGGCAGCTTCTCCCGATTATCAGTAATAATTCGCCTGGTAGTTGTTAATGCACTGCTAGATTGAAGTGGCAACTCGATGTTATCGTAAATTAAAACTCCTCGTCCAACATCCACCACGAAGCCATTTCCCCTCATGTAGTCCATCTCCATAATGACTTCATCCACAATATCTGCAATCAGCACTTCGTGTTGGAACAGAGTTCTTCCGATCTTTATTTTCACAATCTTTTTGCCTTTTATTATTGAACTATGTATCTTCAGTTGCTGTTTGTAACTTCTAATGGATTGAATGGTTGTATACCTCCATCGATCAGATCTTTACGGACAATCGTGCGATTTGCTCCCGTATCAAGGGTGATGATGCAATCAGTGCCATCAATGCCGCCTTTGATTGTTAAGCTGTCACCGCCTCTTACTACTTTCGAAACGCGGATGGAGGTTATGGGGCAATCGGTTGTGGGAGTCAGCTTCTGTCCCTTTAAGCTGACTCTTTCAAGTTTAACGACTCCGTCGTCATTTGGTCCTCTTGCCTGGCCACTGCCTGCTCCCCGCTTGGTCGTCGCTGCATAGGAGATGGTGATCTTCCCCTTTTTCTTCTTATTTCCCAGCAGTCCCAAAAGATGTGACCGACCTTAAAACATGCCCAACATCTGATTTTGCCGCTTCCGTCTCGGTATCTTGGTGCTGACCTTTCGGTGTTAATGCTGGCGTCGATTTCCACTCGGCGTATTTTCATTGACGGTTTGGTGATGGCTTGTGCAGTTTCTTTTGTTAACGCACAAGCGATGGTTTCCGCGAAGGTCGCTTTAGGTGACAACATCACCGCCTTGCGTGTCTCTGGATCTCGAATGCCGTCAATAAACGCGTCAATTTTTAGCGTTTCCATATAATCGGCCAATGTACTGGTATGCGCTAGATGTACTAATCGCTCGATTGCCGATGAAAATTCCTGCAGCGATTCTCCTCCCTTTTGGTAGCTGCTTTTCAATTCCATTCGATGGATTTCCCGCTTCTGGTCACTGCCGTACATCCTATCCAGCGCCTTCATAATTTCGAGATAACTGCTGCGCTCTTGTTCCGGGATGGTCTGTAAAGCCTCTGCTGCTTCACCTTTGAGGGCCACTATTAATGCCGCGACACGATGTTCGTCGTTCCAATGATTTTGATTGGCTGCCGTTTCAAATTGAATTTGAAAATGACGAAAGATGTTGTTCCGTCGAATGTTGGTGGCTTTAACTTGATTGATTGGACGGTCTGAACCACTTGGGTCGTTGAACCACTTGCCTTGACATCATTTAGTTCTTTCTCGAGACGTTGAACCTTCGCTTTGACAAGTTGGACTTCCGTTTCTAATTTTTGATCAACCTGTTGAATCTCCATTTGCAGCTTCTCCACTTCGCCGTGTATGTTAGTTGATAATTCGAGAAGCTTATCGTCGATTCTCTTATGACCATCTGTAATTTGGTCTCTAATTTCTTCTCCTTGATTCTCCATCTGGCGTTTCACTTCTTGGTTTATTGTCTCCAACTGTCGCTCATTTGACTGCTCAATTTTCTCCATTTGTTGTTTCATTTCGTGTTTAATTTCTTGGTTAGACTGATTTTACGTACTTTAAACGTATCACTTTTTTGCTTTTCACTAATACATTCTCAAACTTAAATAAAATATATGTAGTACAAAAATACCAGAAACGAAGTAAATATTTCATTTTTGCTACGTCCTACACGTAACAATTGCGAAGAATTGTATGAACAAAATTCTCATTGATGTTTCGTAAACGTAACACCAAATTCCTTTATGAATATTAATGGGATAATACTAATAAAGAAACGATAACCATTTAGTTTTGAGTTTTCGATCGCTATTACATATTTTTTTGGTTCATCAAATTTTTTTTTTATAAATAAATGTCCACTTAACAGTTGAGTCAGGTAGTAGTTGACTTCACCGTGTTGCCTATTTATCCATTTTTCGATGGATGGTATGAGACGGTAGGTCCAGCGACCCTTTTCCGAGCTATCCCAGCGTCTTTCCCATTCTATCATTGTTGGAGCGCGCACTAGTGCTATGCTTTCTGGTTGCTCACGGTTAGGGTACCATTTCTTTCTTTCCTTCGCAAGAAGTTCGATTGGGATCATCCCCGCAATAACGAGTGTCGCATCAGTAGATACTGTATACCGATATCAATTTGCGTCTATATATTTCAGAGTCCATCCCATCACCCCATACAGGCGATCTATAGAGAATGACGGAGGTTACAACGTTTGCCAGCAGCATTCTACGATACTGTATAGACCCTCCAGTGTTGGGCATAATACGAGAGAGAACTGCAGATACACTGGCAGCTTTTCTGCTCACTATCCTTAGGTGCTCCTTAAAGTTTAAACGTGCATCTATTTGCGCACCCAGATATGGTAAAGAAGGCTGTGAGCGAATTAAGATTCCACCCACATCAATTGTTACGGTTTCTTTCATCTTCCTACTGGTAATTAAAACTGATTCAGTTTTATGATCAGCAAGTTCCAGCCCAAATGACGTCAACCACATTTTTATAATTATGATCGTCAACCTACTTATCTGCATTATTTCTTCTGTGGTTTTTGCAACCACTACGACTGCAACGTCATCAGCAAAACCCACAATTTCCACATTATTAGGTACACGGAGCCTCAGGATACCATCGTACATGATATTCCACAGTAGGGGCCCCAGTACAGATCCTTGAGGTACATCACCCGTAACATTGTATGTCATTACACCGTCATCCGTATAATA
Organism: Tipula vernalis; assembly: GCA_958295665.1. Classification (NCBI taxonomy): domain Eukaryota; kingdom Metazoa; phylum Arthropoda; class Insecta; order Diptera; family Tipulidae; genus Tipula; species Tipula vernalis. The sequence goes on along the minus strand of OY282559.1, from coordinate 194,042,587 downwards.
TGTCAGCACTCTACCGTTAAAATAGTCTCTGATGATACCTCTTAAGTACACTGGTACTTGCAATTCCTGTAGTGCATTTAGGATACGAACCCATTTGGCCGAGTTGAATGCATTCTTAACGTCCAGGGTGACCAGCATCCATTGTCGATCGAGCCCTCCGAAAGCCGTACTGCCTCTCAGCGAGATCTCCAGCCTTTTCCACAGCTTTATCCAATCGATTGTATATGATTCTCTCTAATACTTTGCCAGCCGTATCCAACATGCATAATGGTTGGTAGGAAGATGGTTCACCCGGTTGGTTCTTTTTTTCCCCAACAGGACCAGACGCTGTCTCTTCCATCGTTCGGGGGATACTCACTCTCTAAGACAGGAATTGTATACTTCTTTAAACTCATCAGGTATGGCTTGGATTGCAGCCTTTAGTGCAACATTAGGGATGTTATCAGGTCCAGGTGCTTTTGAATTCCCAAAACGTTGACACGCATTGGTGAGCTCTTCTGTTGATACCGGCGGTATTTCTTGTCAGGGATCACATTATCTTGCTGCGGAAACAATGCAGTAACAATTCTATGTAATATCACTGTGCAGGTGGGAGGCGTTTCCTTTGCCTTTTTGAGTCTTTTCATGACGATTCTGTAGGGTCTCCCCCGTGGGTCATGATCCACTTCTTCACATAGCTCTTTCTAGCATTGACGTTTCCTTAATTTAATGGCCTGCTTAAATTTATTCCGAGCATCCTCCAGATAATTGCTGACTAGGATAGACTAGGATAGATCTCTGTACCCCAACCACGTTGATGTTTCCTTCTTGTATTAAGGCATTTCCGTCGCAATTGCGACATCTGCTCAGTCCACCAGTATGCCGGTGGACGACGATTATCTAACAGCCTTTCTACCATAGTTGTACTGCAAGCGTTGGTAATCGGATTAATAATCTGGGCCGCTTTTGTATTGGGACACCCGGAGAGGTTCGGTTTATCCAAAGATAGCATAAAGAGGTCTTCCTCGAACGTATTTGCTTTCCAACCAGCCGATGTGCGTGTGTGTGTGTGTGTGTGTGTGTGTGTGTGTGTGTGTGTGTGTGTGTGTGTGTGTGTGTGTGTGTGTGTGTGTGTGTGTGTGTGTGTGTGTGTGTGTGTGTGTGTGTGTGTGTGTGTGTGTGTCTGTCTGTCTGTCTGTCTGTTTGTGTGTGTATGTGTGTTTGTGGTTTAGTGACTTTTTAAAGAAATGTCTTACGTCTTCTGAACGGGTGAATCGCACACGATTTCACTCATTAAACCATTAAAATACGGGATTTGAAAAATTAAATACCTCCTGAAGCAGTTACTGTATTTACATAATTAATCGTTGCAATGTTTAGTTCGATATATTAATTATCGCAGTTATCGTTGTAATATTTGGTTAGTCAAAAATGAATTAAAATATTTTGTAAATAAACATAAAACTAAAAAATGTTTTTTAATTTGATGAATCCCGTAATCCCGTGAAAAATTCATACTACGGTATTTTGAAATACGGGATTTTGAAATACGGTGTTTTTGTGATCTACGGGATTTTGTCCATTCGGTATTTTGTAATACAAGCATAAGTACCGATCCCGTTTTGTCTCTCAATTTTGTTCACTGTTCTCGATAACCATTGTTCGGGGTGAGTTCGGTTATTTTCGATGTGTCCATTCGACTGTCCGTTGGCTCGAGGTGTAGCAGTCGCATTCAAAACATGTTTGACATTTAAATTCACGCAATATCGTTCAAATGTTCTGGAAGAAAATGTGGAACCTCAATCCGTGATGATTTTTGTTGGCGTACCGAAATGTAAAATAATGTCCATTGCTCGAATTACAAATTTGGTTGAGGTATCTTTGACTGCTTTACAATGGGCATATTTGGTGAACGCATCCGTTATGACAATAATGTAGGCATTTTTCCTCGATGACCTTTTAAATGGTCTCAAATGATCCATGTGCCATGTATGCTGTGGGATTGGAATTTTTTTCAATTGGATGCAATTATATTCCCTAAGCACCACCTTTTTCTTTTTGGTAAAGGCATTCTACACAAGATGAGATGTGCCTTTTTACGTAGAGTCTCACCTTCTTAAACCAATAATTTCACTTTAAAATATCGAGCATCTTTTCAATACCAAAAGGACCAGATGAATGAGCTTCTATTACTACACGACTACGAAAACATTTTGGTATAACGAAGAATTGATCTCGTTTGGTATAACGAATAAACTACACATTGTCGGGTCCATTTCCAAAATTTTATTTTTCGTCTCTATAACCTCCTCATCAGTTTTCTGCAATGCAATCCATTCGTCTTCCTCGCCTACATTGAACATGTCCAACGTAGCTCCCTCTATTTTGATACTTTCTAACATAGGGTCTCTGCTCAACGCATCAACATGGGCCATCTGTTGCCCATTTCTATGCCTAACTTCCAGTCGAACTCCTGTAGCCGCAGCCACGTAACATTTTTCTTAGTCAGCTCGGTTAATAGCCTCGCAATTTCAGCAAATTTCGGAACGTACTTCCGGAAATAACTCAACAATCCAATGAATCTTCGTGCATCATGAACGTTAGCTGGAGTCGCACTCGACACATAAGATTTTTCCTTCGCCGGAACGAATGCCCTCATGACTGATTTCATGACCCAAAAACTCAATTTTTGCTTTGTTAGTCAATTCCAGCTCACCCATATTTATTGCGAAACATTCCCTAGATTCATTAAATAAATTCATGAGATTAGTTTTAATGATTTCATTAACGTCTTCTCCGATAGATTTCCCTACAATATTGCTAAATTCGTCCTTCTGCGCTGTCAATACAGCTACACCTGGTATTGCCACGTCCATCATTTGTCACATTAGTGCTATGTATTGGAATTTTCATTAATTTAGAGCAATTATAACCTTTGATGGCTATTATATTTTCTCAATTTATCACATTATGACCAATAATCATATTCGCCAGTTGAAAAACGTCTCGAACGATCAAGATGTCACAATCAGTTAAAACGATGTCATCAATTTCTATTTTTGCAACTACTTTGCCAATTGTATTACATTCTCCGTTCCCAAATCCACGTAATTTTTGATTATACTTCTCATAATTTGCAAACATTTTGTCTGCAATATATTGGCATAGTATTTATTGTACGTTCGCTACCCAAATCAACGAACGCATTCACATCGGCTCCGTTCAGTTTTATTGTTTTTATATATTCATCCTTGAATGAGATTTGAATCCGCCATTGTTTATTTTGTTTTGCGTAATTGTGATTTTTATTTTTTGGCATTATATTGTGCGGCATAATGTCCATCCTTTTTACAATATACGTATGTAATTTGTCGTGTTACTCGATTATACGGGTGGTATTCGTGTTGTTTTTCAGATCGGTGTGAAATCGTCTTTGTCATCGAATTGTGTGCTCGAAGTCTTAACATCAATTTTGGGAAAGATGTAATTCTCATAACACTGAGCGAACATATTAAATTTGAATTGCATAACCCACTTATTATGTATTTTATTATATCTTTTACTTTCTTTTACTCTAGTAAAATAAAGTATAGTAATCATGAAAATTTTGGACCTTGAGATTTTTAGAGATTTATTTGTTTTGAGGTCCCCTGAGTCCGAAAAAGTGGGTTTCGAAATGGTGTCTGTCTGTCTGTCTGTCAGTCTGTCAGTCTGTCAGTCTGTCAGTCTGTCAGTCTGTCAGTCTGTCAGTCTGTCAGTCTGTCAGTCTGTCAGTCTGTCAGTCTGTCAGTCTGTCAGTCTCTCAGTCTGTCAGTCTGTCAGTCTGTCAGTCTGTCAGTCTGTCAGTCTGTCAGTCTGTCAGTCTGTCAGTCTGTCAGTCTGTCAGTCTGTCAGTCTGTCAGTCTGTCAGTCTGTCAGTCTGTCAGTCTGTCAGTCTGTCAGTCTGTCAGTCTGTCAGTCTGTCAGTCTGTCAGTCTGTCAGTCTGTCAGTCTGTCAGTCTGTCAGTCTGTCAGTCTGTCAGTCTGTCAGTCTGTCAGTCTGTCAGTCTGTCAGTCTGTCAGTCTGTCAGTCTGTCAGTCTGTCAGTCTGTCAGTCTGTCAGTCTGTCAGTCTGTCAGTCTGTCAGTCTGTCAGTCTGTCAGTCTGTCAGTCTGTCAGTCTGTCAGTCTGTCAGTCTGTCAGTCTGTCAGTCTGTCAGTCTGTCTGTGTCCTCTCTACAGCCCAGATGGTTTAACCAATCGAACTGAAACTTCAGATTTAAGCTTTTTTGATAAATTGGGAGGTCCCAGTGAATTTTACTCCAAATCGGCTAACCGGAAGTGGCTACTCCCTTGGTCCAGAAAACTTATTTTGCAAATATCTTAAAAAGTATAAAGTTTAGAAAGAACTACTAAAACAAAATGTTTCCAAAAATTAAAAACAAATAAAAAAAAAATAAAAAATTTAAAAAAAAATTTAAAAATTTAAAAATTAAAAAAAAAATTAAGAAAAAAATAAAATTTTTCAAAATTCTCTGTTCGTAAAATAAAGTCGTGTGTTGGCCACACCTCAATTTTTTCATGTATATTGGCTTCCGAAGCAATTCGTCGCATTTCATATACGCATAGTCAACAACGTTCTCATGTGTCGCATATTTCCGTTTTTCCAAAGCGCGATGAATATCTAAAGTATCCCGTGCCTCAGAGAATTCAGCAATCAAAGCCGTTTTGAACAGATTCCATGATTGATATCTAAGGATTCATACCATTTTCGCGCATTTTTTTTGTTTTAATGTAACCGCATGCATTAAAATCAGATCGTCGGGACTATGCATAATCACCACTCGATCAACGCTTTGTAGGAACGATTTCAACGATGATTTAGCTGGATCGAAGTCTGTTAATAATGGAACGATGTCTTTTTCTTGTGGATTATAATTTTTTGAAGCATGTCTGGGAGATAGATTTACAATCGCATTAGTTGGGCATTGTGTAGTCTGCATATCGACTGACGAATGTGGAGCGCGACCTGTATTATTTATTTCAGAGGTTGTTTGACTATATATACATACTATATATCGCGGTAGTAATTGTGTATCACTAGCCAAGTTTTCTGTAATTTCGCTCCTATAAACAGGTGGCGGTAATACTGCAGAATCACAGTGACCTTGATTTTCTCCGATAACACAATTTAGATTTTTGCAATAAAATGTTGCGACCCATTAATATTCGGCGAATTTCGCTGAGATCTTAACCCACTTGTTGATGTCAGGTCCAATGGCTCATTTAGTCGATTCGACATGTTTGTATGTAGAAATTTCGTTTGTAGAAAATTATAATTATTATTTTTTATTTTTTTTTTTATTTCTCTCCAGTTCTGATATGTAATAAATAATAACTGTATAAATCACAAACAAAAAAGCTAAAATTTAAAACGAAGTACTCACATTTGAGATTGATGCTTTCGCTCCGAGACTGAAATGTCATTAGCACATTACTCAGGTATATCATCGTAGGCTTAGATGTCATTATATAATATACTTCACAAGAACGTCGCCTTGATACAAAACAATGGCGAAGGGCGACATGTAACACATTCAAAAATTATCACATGTCTCACACACGGAAGCTTTACATAACTATAAATGCATTGTACCATAATTATATACTTCACCATACATACACTCCACAATTAGAATATAACCCTACCTGATTTGTATTTATTTATATTTTTATTGGCACACACAATTTATTACCACACTCACTAGTTACAGCACGTATCTCTGCTTTTCACTATCATGTTCGAGATTTATCTTTATAACGGAAATCCCTGACATATTTGATTATTTGTGTTACGCGATCAGAACAGTAAATGAGAAGGGAGGGAGATTCGGATTAATAAATAAAGATGTCTCTTTAACAAAATGTATATATTTCAAATTCACACTTTCCGTTGATCACGCTACACAATTCTTTCGCAATTCGCTTTTTACGTCCTACCTTACGCAGTAACCAAATCGAGGACGTATTCGGCTGTAGACCAATTTTTGTTTAAACCATCTGCACATTGCATTGCTTCATGCCTGCCTATAATGCTGAAACTGTACATTATGCACTCTCAATAGGGAGGTATAGATCATCTTCATGCATCTTTTTGCTTCTCGTCCCTATAGGGATTCGAATCCGGTACATCCCAATCCAACCGTCGCAGCTTTGACCACTGCGCCGTTTGGTCGGTACAAACAATTTTTCTTTGACGCACTGTACCACAATAACTATATTGAAAATGAAGCCTCGTAACAGTTCTGCACTAACTTACATAAATATTGTCAAGGGTTACGAAAATTTTGGTTAATTTCAGTCAAATTAATAAAAATTAACTTTTCACAATATGTACATTTTTAATAAGAAAGGAATGAGTAAAATTGATTATTTGTGGTATTGATTAATATTTTGTTAGTTGTTATTAAATTTAACTAGAGCTAATGTAGAAACTCAAAGTAATTTATGTATGTATGTATAATATCGGACTCGGAAACGAGTCTGCGTTAAAATTACTACCTATTGTAATTATTTGGAATTAATTTCATACATTATAGGTCCTATCTAGAACATTTACGTTAAATTATAACACGAAATTGTTTGAATGTATGTACCTTGTGCACACCTTACAAACATTAATAACTCCAATACCTTGGCACAAACAAAAACTATACCATCAAAAAGAAAATTGTTTCATTTTGTTATTGCTATGGAAACCATAATTTTGTCGTCATTTAGTTTCAACTTTCAACTACATATTCAACATTTGGAATCAGCCATATTGCTTCGCGGCTTGCCTAATTCACATTTTATTTATTTTTACCACTGACTGAATCTATTTGTATTTACTTTTAGGTATAAGGTATATTCAATATTATTTTTATAAAAAAAGGCAATAAATATCAAGAAAAAAATGTGAACTAACTATTCAAATGCGCAGGTTTAACATTAATAAAATAATTTATATAGAGAGACGATAAACACGATTTTTTGTTTGTAGCATTGTCATATAGTGTTTTACATTATTCTGTATTCTTTAACATTCGAGCCGATAGTAGAAGGAATAATATTAAAAGGACACAGTAAAGTTACATATTTGTACAACATACATAATGTATTATATTTTAGTGGACAGGTGGACGCAAAATGTGCGTTATACTCGTATCATTACCACTGTTTCGTTAAATAAAATGGTAAGTATACAATCAAATTGAATCCAATGAACTCTCACAGTTTTTATGTTGTTACTAAAGGCTCTTCTCACTATTTCGAATTAATTTAAATCTTTTTGAAGAATTTTTAGAATGGTATTTATAATTGTATGCACAACTTAAAATTGGGCTCCTTTAGAATGCTGTTATGTCTTACTCGTTTCCAAATTCAACAGAAATTAAATACATTTTTGAAAAAGTTGTAGGTAATACTATATACTTTATCGTCTAAGGACGTTTCCGAAGTCTATGATAATGTTTTTTTTTTGTAATAATTTTGACGTGAGCGAAATAATTTTCTCTTTCATATTTTGTAATAAGTTCGTTGAAAATTATATTTAATTTTTATGAAAATGTATAAAACTTTTATACTTACTAACTTTTTATATGAAGGACTTGATCACATAAATGCGGTTGCCTCTATTTTTATTGATCTGACGAAGACATTCGATGTGATTAACCACAAAGTTCTATTGTAAAAACTATTTTATGCTAGGTTTCGTAGGGTCACTTTGCTTTGGTTTTGCTCATGCTTGTCCGACAGGTCCCAGGTTGTTTAGAAAATTATATCCGTATTGATTGCTTTCGCGGATTGTAACATTGTTACTCAACATATGCAATCGGACTTAATCCTTCTGAAGAACTGGTGCTCCGCCCATACAATATTCTTAAGTACAAAAGCTAGAGGTATATTCTTTAAGATTAACGATGCTTTTTTACACGAGTGTATGATTATAATAAGATTTTTGTATTCATACAGATCCATAAAAAAATCGTACAAATTTTATATATTCTGTATTTATAAAACTAACTAGACTTAAGCGCATGCTACGCACGTGAGATATCAATCGATAAGCGCTTATCTACTACCTCACAGGTCAGTAATATCGGATGATTAACATGCTAGCACTCAGTAAAAATCTTTTTAGGATGTTTACGCGCTTAAGTTTAGTCTTTTAAGATTTACCCAGGGCAGGGGACGTGAATCCCCCTCTGATTACTGCCCCACAGGCTTTCTCTCTTGGAGAAAGCACGGGCGGTACATTTGTCAAGAGCCACCGCTGGCTCGGTCAGTAACTACTGATTGTTACTGAAAACTTCTTTGTACACAACATTCGTAGTGAACATTTTTGTTTTGTCTGGACCAATTCTACCTTGGCCATGACTGTCAAATATTTGTATTTTTACGTCAGATCCTCTTCTCACTCTTGAGAAGGCTACGTAAAGCTGTCCATGACTAAATACTGGTTCAGGTAAATAAATACCCACTTTATCCAGTGTTTGACCTTGAGACTTATTGATGGTCATTGCAAAAGCCAATTTCAGAAGGAATTGGCGTCTTTTTATTTTAAAGGGAGATCCCCATCAGATGGAGTAAGGTCTATTCTTGGAATGAACACTAAGCCCCTTTCCGCAGAACCGATAAGTACCTTTGCTCTAATTAGGTTTGTTTGGAGTTTCTCGACTACCAACCGGGTACCATTGCAAAGTCCACTTTTTGTGTTAAGGTTTCGCAATAACATTATTATTACTCGCTCCTTAAGATTTAACTTGTGAGGGGGCATACCGGAAGAGGTAAGACTATGAAGAAACTCAATAGGGAAATTATCAATTTCCTGAGGATCATCAGACACCACTTGGTCAATGCTAATGTAGGTCTTGCTTTCTCCTTCTAAGAGATCAAGAACCTCCTCGTTTAATTTATCCACATCCTCATTTTTGGGATACAAAATAGCAGTTTTTGGTAATTGTGGGATTTGGTCTTTTGTTATCTTCACCAAAAGTATCCTTTATTAAGGAGTTTGAAAGGTATTCTTGAGGTATTTCGATAACAACGCCCTCAATACTGTCTTGGTTTTTTAATGTTCCATCTCCCATATTAGGGAGGAATTCACTGTATGGTGGGTCTTGAGACCGCACATTACTTTTTAGTTTTAAAGTCTGGAAGTCTCTCCATAGATGATATCTTTGACAGTTGCTTCTAAAATAGAAGTTCTCGTTCCATGTTTAATAACTGGAAGGCACTGCCGGAAATCACTTCCAAGCAACAAAACTTTACCACCAAAAGGTTGATTATTTCGCATTATCTCCTTTAGGAGTTTATCAATACATTTCAATGCATATTTAGGGGTCATTGTACATTCGTCCAAAAGCAAAAGCTTAGCATTTTGATGGCTTCAATATAAGCACTGACACTTGTATCTGATATTGTAATGTTTGAAGAATCCTCATGTAAGTCTAAAGGGAGTTTGTACTGAAAATGGTAAGTTCTCCCTCCATCATCCTTCATCGTCCATTCATTATTGCGCAGAAGCATTTTGTTAGGATTTATAATTAATGCACAGAGGACTTCTGCTTCATGGCCTGTATTTCAATCCCTGGAGATATTTCCACTTAGCCATCTGTTTGTGCTCAAAGTGTTGAAAGCTTTTTTTGTTTTCATTGTGAATCAGTGAAACGTCAGCACTAGATACCACTTGAAGAACCCTCAGTATAATCGGCTTCAAAGATTCTACACAACGAACTTTTAAAACTCATTTTTAATTTTATGTTCAATAGTGTTTCGGATGAATTGAAAATTTGTCGGAAACTTTTATTCGAATGTGATAGTATGAGTGATTTGGCGCAATTTCAAGTGTATGTAATTGCAAGTTTAAATTTGTATTTCTTTAATGTATTGTATAACTTCTAATCTTATGTTTAATGTAAACAAAATATTTTTTTGGTATAGGGCTCTTTATTTTTGCAGATTTCAGCTTGAGCTTTCAATCCCAATTCGGGATCATTATCAAAAGCATAACTGTTAATGTAACTTTTTTAAAATTGTATTGTATAGCAGCAGTCATCACTGGATTGTAAACATCCACAGATTGTTTGTTTGATGAATAAATAAATAAATAAAATTAGTTTTACTATTTTTTTAGAAATAAATTAGCGTGGTACGGCTTAGTTATTGTTATTGCACACTTTTGTTTATGAATATTATTACAGAAGTGTTAAATTTACAACTTGGTTGTGATAATTTGGTTGCATACAAAATAATGTCATAATTATTACAGCTGGAATAATTATCACAAAGTTCGGACACGTCCTAAGAGTCTACTCGAATACTGGGGAATTAATTTTCTCGTTGTAGTTTTGGACATTCGATTTAAAGTAGTTCCTCTTTCTCTCGTTGCGCTGTCCGAATACTACAGATTTTTTTTTTCGCTTTCTTTGACATTAAATGACCTTAGTGACCTTAGAATGGTTCTAAGTGATTGCGGTGCAGATTCGAGAAAAACGGCGTTAAAGTTTCAAACCGATATAATTAATTTTCCCATTGAAATCAATTTTAACACAGCGTTATGAGCATGATAAATCAATTTACCCCAATTTGTTCCTACCACCTTCCTTCATTAGTTTCTAACTCACGGTTGAATAAAAAAAATATATCTTTGAGCTTAGTTGAGTTAGAGCAAAAACTATTTTGCAGTTAGAACCTCAGTACTCCAAAATCATGATTTTTTTATCATTATTTAGGTTCAGCTTGTCATATTAAAAACATATTATAAAATAAAAAAAAATTTATTTAAAAATAATTCCTTATATTAAATAAATTAGCTTTTATAGTTATCGCAAAAAATTGCAGTATAAACGTTCTAAAAAAATATTTTTAAAAAAATAACAAATTCAATAGCTTTATTGTACTTCTGTTAAGTTAAATTCAAAAAATAGTGTTAATGACGTTAATGTGTACGAGTAATTATATCTTAAAATTAGTTTTATAAAAATCGACATCTACGGGAGGCATTAACTTCAGTATTAGCTTTATATCACTGAGCTTTTGTGAAGATAAAACTGGTGGCAGTGACAATTTTCGACTTACTTGTGACAAAAACGGAAATTTCACCGTTGTTTGCTTTATTGCATTGAGCACGTTCGGTAAACCGTAAATTAGCAGTTTTGAATTCATTGTCCAGATGGGAAAGCTTATACTGGGGTTCTGGTAAAATAGTAGTAAATTTGAAAGAGCTTATTTTTGAGAATTACACTTCTGTGTAGTTAAAAAACTTCGAAGCTGTGCTGAAGTCCTTAAAATCGGTGGCCTTCATTTCAATAATTTTGTATGGTTGTTTCCTGTTGATTAACTTTATTAAACGAATCAGACTGATTGGAGAAAAAATTTCGGGTTTTCGCATCTCTTGCTCAATACAAGAATGAACATGATCAATCTCCTGAACACAAGAATGCCCAGGTACTGAACATTTCATCAATACTTCGTTCATATCAATGCGAATTTCGATTTTGGGGAACACAAGAGTCGCTCGACAATATTAAATTCGATAAAACAATATCATCTGTCACATATTCCAATATTCTTTATATTGCACTAGCAATATCATTAAAAGCTCTCCCGGACATTGATTCATCCCAAACGGCACAATACACCTGATTTGTCAGAGAAAGTTTGGTAGTTATATAATAAACATTCAGCTTACACCTATAAAAAAAGGAGCTAACTTCAGCTCTTGGGCAAGCTATGACATTTTGTAAATCAAAACTTAAAATAGGAATATCACCTTGTTTATCTGCTTCCCGCTCCTTACGAATAAGTTCCTTAACCCATGTATGGGTTTAAGCCATACATCTTTGAAATATTTAAAGATGATTCCAAATATTTTCTTTGTGTTGCTCGCCTACAATAATGAGACTCTATAACCGGAAACAAATTTATATGATCAATGATCTTTTGCTTGCTATCTCCATCTAATAATCGATTACTTCGACTCGATTTTCCTCTACCATCTGGTTTTGCAGTGTTAGCTTCAGTCTTGTACAAGTGCGCATTATGAACCACCCTTTGCGAAACGTCTAATGTGTTCAAGAATAATTGTTTGCAAATCCTAACCTTTTCATTATTAATAGTAAGGATATACTTGAATGTAAGACTCTGCCGATACGATGCTGCTTCATCCGTTTCCGTTTTTCGAGCACATAAGACTCTCTCTGTTTGTTGCAGTATGAATTGCTTTTTTTCATTTTGGTTATTGTGTAAAATGATGTAAACACAACTTGCCTTTCAGTGCTAGAAATGATCGAATTGCACTTACATATATGGACACGTAGAACAAGCATCATTTTCCTTTACTTTTTTTCGGTTACCATGTTTCCTCCGGCTCATATAACACTTTCCACTTTGACATAACAGTTTTTGTTGCGTTTATTTCCACTTAAAGGGGTTTCACACTCGCTTTCTCTTATTTCCAGTAATAATTGGTATTTCAATGTTATTTTCAATTATTTGCTCTGCTACAATATCTTCTTGGGTATCAAGTTCCTTGGTTTCTGTTTCATTGTCTAATTGTCTCTCTGTACAGCTTAAATACGGAAAGAAAGACGGGTCGACACACAAATCCTTTGAAAAATCCGATTCGCCTAAATTGCTAGCAGAGGCAGACAAATCTAGTGGATTTATCTGAATATTGTGGTTATCATCAGCTGTAAAAGGTTTCAAAAATTATTTAATAAATAAATTCCAGCGAAATGTTTCTTTTACTTAACGCTATATTCAGTGTTAATTGCTAAATATAGGCCGTCCGTATTAACCGAATCATTTCCTGAAGTAGTGCTGATTAAATCAACGTCTAGTAAATCTATATTCCGATTAATATTTTCATATCCTATAGTGCAAATAAACAAGTGTTTGAAATACGTATCACGTAACAACACTTTAATATTTGAAACTGCGTATTGAACAATGGCATTGTATAACTAAATTCTTTCCTTGTAAATGCTGATGTGCTAATTTAAGCATTATCTTTGCCCGACTTTCCATTTTTATTACGTTATTATATAACACTAAATAATTAATTTTTAAAACATTATCAACAACAAACAATTTCACAACAGCTAGTTCGATTGACGTTCTCATTTAAACTGTATGAATATAAAGTAACTGCTATATCAAAAATTCACAATCTAAAACTATGTATTACAAAATTTCTCTCAATTACTATATTTCCATGATAGAGTTAACCTAGGTTAACTCAGGTTTATAAGCATAGAAATGCAAATTAGGATAGAGTTTCGTTAACTAAAATTAACCTAAATAAACTCAACAAAACTATTGTGGTAGGGTTAGATTCTAAATGTCATTTTTTTAAATTTTTTTAATGCGTAATTTAGTTAACATTCATCCATTACAGCAAAATGTTGTCTCGCGGGTATTGAAATGATGACGAATGTAAGATTTTATTTTCAATTTTTGAAGAAAAGAAAATTGTTCATGGAAACGATAAGGGTTAACGCCGCCATGTTTTTAACTCAACGAAACCGAAACCTAAATTAACTCGCTTCATGGAAACATGGTAAATAATTTGACTTTGACAAGGTTCTATGTAACAATTTAATTTAAAATTTTAGTAACTAGGTTCTAAGTGTAAAATAAAGAACCTTGTTCAGTCTGTGAATGAGAAAATATTGTTAGATAGAACTTTGTTATTCGAAATATATGTCTTAAAACGCTCAATAACGGTAAAATGAGAATTTACTTTGATAGAGAATTGAGTTTTAAGTAAAGGGTTTTCCAATAAGGACTTGACAACTTTGAACATTCACTGTGAACGCACCCTTAAACCAATAACCAAACTGTCAGTGTCAAAACATTCAGTAAAGACAACATTTTCATCATGATGAAGTACACGAATGAACAACGTTTACAAATAATAAAAATTTACTACAAGTCGGTGACTGCAACTTCAAGAGCGTTAATTCCAATTTTTTAGTCGTAATTATCGTCCCAGTAGATAATCAATTCATAATCTAGTGAAAAAATTTGAGTCTAAATATTCGCTGTCGGATGTTCCCGTGCCAGTGAGACAACTGGTTGATCGAAGTGCCGAGAATATTGCTGCCGTTCAAGCGTCCGTTGCAAACGAACCAAAACAGTCGATTCGCTGCTACAGAGACATGTTGCAACGTTATTTCTTTGGTCAATTGCATGAGCTAAACATTAATGATATGTGATTTCAACAAAACGGTGCGACATGCCACACAGCGGGTCTTACAATCGACTTATTGAAATCTAAATTCGATGAACGTGTTATATCCAGAAATGGTCTTGTCGATTGGCCGCCTAGATCGTGTGATTTAACACCTCTAGACTTTTTTTTTATGGGGCTACGTTAAATCATTGGTCTATGCCAACAAGGGGGCGTCGTTAGAGGAGCTCAGAGCCAATATTGAACTAGAGATATCGGCCAATTCGGTCGAAATGTGTGGCCAAGTAATCGAAAATTGGGTTCAACGAATCGACACTTGCAAATGTTTCCGTGGTAGACATATGAACGATGTCGAATTCCATACATAAATGTTTTGATTGTACTTTGACCCAATAATAAAATTTTTGAAATATCTCAAATGGTTTGCGTTTTATTTAAAAAAAAAGTTGTGAAGTCCTTATTGGAAAATCCTTTATAACTACGTCAATAACGATTTTTTTCACTTTTTTTTAGTTATAACCTTGTACATTCTAAGGTCATGGAAATTTGTTGAGAAAATTTGAATTAAATAGTTATAATCGTTAATTGATTATTGAATTTCTAATTTAAATTTTTTCCCTATTTAATTAATAAAAATGGATGAAAATGATCAAAAAATTATATTCATATTTTTTCCTTATTATTTATGTTTTATCAAAAGACGTAGTCAATCAAGACTGCTGATTTTTTTTTTTCATGCAAAATTCCGAGGTAACCCAAAATGAGAACATTTTTGTATGTATAATAATTCACCATTTTTAAGTTGTAGCGATTCACTTATACTCCTAAATCCGACAACTCCATCAACGCAAAGATCTTAGCGTATGATGAAATTGAAATGAAAAAAACATTGAAGGATTTCTTCGGTTAGTTTTCGTGAAATAGTATATTGTGAAATACTGAATTAAAACATATGTACGTTACTTTTTTAATTTTTTTTGATGAATATTAATTAATTCGTGTAATTTCTAATATGCTACCGGTGATTAGACCATTTTAAATGTGTTTTTTTTAACACGTAGAAGTATATTATTATTTACGAACAGTAATTCAACGAAACCGACTAATAGACAGAATTCTATTTATTTAATTATATGATTTTAATATGTTCCGAAGATTGTAAGAGAATTCAATCCAGTTTCGAACTGCACAGTACATTCTGTATATATAGAATTTAAATTCTGGTATAATCAGTCCAGTCGCCGCGGCCTGATGAGAAGATTGATTTTTTCATAATCATAAGCTCATCAGTTCGAAACTGGATTGAATTCTCTTACAATCTTCGGAGCATATTAAAATCATATATGTACGTTATTACTCCTGATATTTTTTTTGTAACGGGTTATTAGGTGTTTTAAAAAAATTATAACGCACAAAATATATTTGATGGGGTGTTTTGAGGAGAAAACAAAAAACTTCCTCCAAAAGTTGGTGACGTTTGAAGTAAGGCGACGAAAGTTATAGAGGTGAGAATATGATGATTTCCGAAAAATAGTTTATTCAAATGCATGTATCTTTAGAAGTTTTTGACCAAATTAAATGTGGTTCAAAAATTTGGAAACATCATAAAAAGATGAAAAAATAAGCCTAGGTAAAAGTATTTTAGTAAAAATTCACAAATATGGCGACAATTTCAAAACATGCTGTTTTTTAAGAAAATATGAATGTACCTTTTGGTGCCGCTTTTAGCCAATATTAAATATGAGACTATGAAACTGATTCAAATAAAAGTTCAATAAAAAGGGAAGAGAATGGGGCCTTAAACATTAAAAACAAAGCAACCTAAGTAAAATCGTTACCTATCGAAAATAACCCAAAATCACTCAAATTAGAATATTTTTAAAATGTTGACGAATGGAGAATATCCGAGACTACTTAAATAAGTTTTATTAAACAATACCACAAAAAGAAAGTATTCTCATATTATTTTTATTTCACTTATTTAAAATTCAAATAAAACAAACTTAAATTTGAGCCCAAACACGCCCTAAAAACATTAAGCATTTTTGGGCAGAGGGGTTTCCCATTGCCAAAGAATGCCTCACAAATAATATACATATATATGTACAGTGCTAGTAAAAAAAAATTGGGCAAACAAATTTATTGCAAATTGTAGTCTTTTTTTGCTAAAATTACAAAACTTTTGAAAGAAATTGGTTTATTGTTTCATTTTAAATACATGTATGACGTAATTTTTGAAAAAAAAAAATTGACCTGCAATTTAGGAGCAAAACACCGAAAAATTCCAAAATATTCAAAATACGTTGATTGGTGTTAAAGTAATGTAATAAATTAAACACTTATTTTTTATTTTTTTGTTTGTTTTTTATTGATTTATAGAAGTTCAATCTTTCATATTAATATTTTGTTGGACTGCCTTCTGCTTTTATTACACCGGTACAACCCCGCCAATTTTTTTTTACCAGCACTGTATATATATATATATATATATATATATATATATATATATACATATATATATATATATATATATATATATATATATATATATATATATATATATATATATATATATATATATATATATATATATATATATATATATATATATATATATATATATATAGGGTGTCCGGGTTTGGGATGCTGATCCGTCATGGGGTGATTCCTTGATTCATTCTGAGAAACAAATCGTATGGGGAGGGGGGATCCATTTTTGATATCCTTTGAGATACAGGGTGTTTAAAAAATTTGGTTCAGAAAAAAAGTACACCCAAATATTAAACTGTAACTTCCAAAATATTATCGGAGAGCAACCAACTTAGTCTTATTTGGTTGGTAATCGTATAGGCTATTATTAAGGTTTAAGTGGTTATCTTGTATCTGCATCCGTTTGAGACTTATGGTGATTTAAAGTAAAAAAAAATATTTGTTTTTTATAAAATCGAGTTTTTCTCCAAAAAAACCGGTTTAATTTTTTCTTTTGTTTATTTAATTTTAATTTGTCATGACCTCCTCTACAATCCCTCAATACATTACTTGTACCCACGTGCAATAGTTTTCTTCGTATTCCGTTTATTCTCAATCTAATTAAGAGATGTTATAGTGTTAATATTTTACCAATTTTATTTTGATCTGTAAAACAGTAGGCGATGATTATCAACTCATTTGTTTAAATGTTGAAAAAACAAAAACTAAATATTTTCAGATTCAGTCATTAGTTTCGAGATAATATCTAGTGTTGGATCAGTGTTGTGAATCAAAATTTTAATTAATTTAATAAAATTAATATTATAATGGCACAGTTCTCAGGTGAGGAGTACATTGATATCCATTTTGTTTACGGATTTTGCGATGGTAATGCAGCACGAGCTCGCAATGAATATCAACTCAGATTTCCAACACGTCGCATTCCTGACGCAAGAGTATTTATAAATATTCATAGGAGACTGCCAAATATCGTAACAAGATCGAATACCCGGGCGGATCCCTATTCAGTCTCACCAAACCATTTGGATGTCTACGAAGGTATAATCCGTAATGTAACAGCAAATCCTTCTATTAGCATAAGGAGGCTCGCTTTACAATTAAACGTCTCTCGCTATCGAATTCATCAAGTATTGCACAAGGAGAATCTTCATCCATACCATACAACACCCTTTCAACAACTATTACCGATAGACCGCACTACAAGATTGGAGTTTTGTAATTTGTTGGAAGCCTTCCAGAGCCTTTTTTTCTTTGTGTACCGCCCATCTCTCGATTTTTTTTAATATTCCACGCGACAGTACTTTTAGGAATGTTTAATCTTTCACCTATTTCACGCGTGGTTAAATTTTCTCGCGCCAAAATCAACATATTGCTTTTACACTGCTCACTAACTTTTCCCATTTTTTTTTACTAAAACTGCACTTTATTCTTTATTTGTCTAGGATCACTTACAGAAAAACTTAATCTTACAAAATATGCACTATTTATACTCAAAAAATAAATTACAGGCAATAAAACATCTGCACCCTAATGACGGCCAAGTACGGTAGGCGTAAAGAAAAATAATTGCTTGCCCAATTTTTTTGCACATCAGTTGCGGGGTTGTACCGGTGTAATAAAAGCAAAAGGCGGTCCAACAAAATATTAATATGAAAGATTGAACTTCTATAAATCAATAAAAAACAAACAAAAAAAATAAAAAATAAGTGTTTAATTTATTACATTACTTTAACTCCAATCAAATGTATTTTGAATATTTTGGCATTTTTCGGTGTTTTGCCCCTAAATTGCAGGTCAATTTTTTTTTTTCAAAAAATTACTTCATACATGTATTTAAAATGAAACAATAAACCAATTGCTTTCAAAAGTTTTGTAATTTTAGCAAAAAAAGAATTCAGTTTGCAATAAATTTGTTTGCCCAATTTTTTTTACCAGCACTGTATATAGTATATACGAGTATATATATCCTTTGTGCCCTCTGCCCAAAAATGGTTAAGGTTTTTTAGGGCGTGTTTGGGCGCAAATTGAAACCTATCATCTGTAGTTTCTGAACCAGGATGGCACTTTTTGAAAACGCATGACGACGGGCCAATATGGAAGCTGCAAGGCGACGAACACACCTTGTTAAGCTTACGTTCATTGCCAAATCATAATAAAATTATGAGGAAAGTTTATATTTATGTTTTTGATTGCTGAATACGAACTCAACATCACTTGGCTGAAAACGCTTCGTATCGTCTCTAACCTCTTAACACTGCATTTTTGTGTACTTAACTGTTGCTTAATTCATGACAAAATCATAAAAACAGCTTATCTCCATAGATCTACATACATCTAATCGTATTTGTGACGAAAAAACACACTACGTCGTTCCTAACCTTAAGGAAACCTTCAAAAATGCAGTTTTTTGTGCCTAACGATCGCTCAAATTATAATAAAATCATGAAAATGGCTTATTTTAATTTAGATTCAAACATTTAACCCTGACCTCATTCTTGACTGAAAACGCATTTTTGTATTTCTAACCTCAAAAACCCCAATATTGATTCAAGGAGCAGTTTTATGTGCTCAGCAATTGTTCAAGTAAACCCGCCCTCTGAAAAGTGACTACAAAAATTTTTAAAAGTAATACATACATTTATTCGCACTTGAATTTTATTTTAAAATACATCACTGTCAAAATCGTCCTTTTGTTCTTTTAGCACATATTTTTAATGAAGCCAGCCGACTAAAACCGGAATTGGTATTGGTACCTTAATTTATCAAATCGTTCTATTTAAAAAGTTAGTAGTGAATAGTTAAATTTTTAATCAAAGGCTCCCAGAAAGCAAACATCCCCAAATTTGCGAAAAATTGTTATAAATCATTATAAAAATGAGAAAAGTTAGTGCGAAATTGCTAAAACAATTTGCAAACCTCGGACAACAATTCTAGAAATTACAAACCATTACAAAAAAGATGGCTATACCGAAAATAAAAGCAAGAAATCACTAAAAAAAATTCAACGATGTCGACGAACGCTGGTTGGCACGGAAAACTAAAATAAATTCTATGATAAATACTCCAAAACTTGCCTGAAGCAAATGCTGAAACCATACGTAGAACATTGAGAAAACTTGATTTACGTGGTAAAATTGTTCTTAGAAAGCCAATTGTTTCGAAGAAAAATGTAGCTGTACGAAAACAATTTATCAAACAGTACCAGGATAAGGATTTAGAAATATGAAAAAAATTTATTTTCAGCTGTAAAAGTAAATATCATATGTAGAAAAGTACACACAATAGTTTTAATCTGGGGGTCTGTTTGTGAATTCGATTCGAACATATTTGACACAAGATTCGAAGTATGTAGTAGGATTTGATTTAAGTAAGAAACGAACTAATCTGACTCATTTCAAATAAGAATCATGTATGAGATAATATCCAGAAGATATTAATTCATGTAATAATTTAGCCCCACGCTAATCAAGCGCCCCAAGGAAATACACTTCTACCACGTCAACGTCGTTGTTTCAGGAAAAAGCTAAGGGTAGGAGAATAATCAAGACATGAGTAACCTCATAGTATTTACAATATTTTACCGTAAGATCGATAGTATAAGCACAGAATACCCAGAAGTGACATAACGCGGTTTTTATATGGAGAAATTTGGACTCATTTTTTTGACCTTGGTTTGGCGAAGGTAAGAGAAAATTGGGTTATGTATTCTTTTGTTTACTGGTTTTGATTTGTAATAATAAAAATTGAGAATCCTCAACAGTGTAGTTAGTGAAATTATTTGACAAGTTTTGTTTTGACAGCATAATTTGTATTAACTACTACATAATTTGTATTAACTACTCTAATATTCAAAAATAATTATACTTCATGTCCAAAAAAGAAGGTACGTAAGATGAAAAAAAAAATTGGTCCACGCAATGTCTATTCTGGTTAATCTTTCTTCTGTGGTATAAGTATAAACAGGCGAATTTAGTCACTGTTCCAGACAGTTTAGTCTCTTGTTGCATAAAACTGCTTTTTGAATCAATTTTGGGGTTTATGAGGTTAGAAATAAAATAATGCGTTTTCAGCAGTGTTTAAATTCCTTTTTCGTTTCCTTCTTTAATCTCTGTTTGCAGAAGGAAACAAAACATGTTTTTTTGTTTCTTTCTCCTAAATATCTCTCCTCGAATAAAACTATGTATGTGTTTTATGCGAGGAGAGATATTTTACTTTTTTGAATTTCGTTCCCGGGGAAGAAACCAACAAAAAATATTCTTCGTTTCCTTCTGCAAACCGAGATTAAAGAAGAGAGCGAAAAATGAGTTTAAACACTGGTTTTCAGTCAAGAATGAGGTCAGTTACGAGCTAAATCATCAGAATTGGAATAAGCCATTTTCATGATTTTATGATGATTTGAGCGATCGCTAGACACAAAAACTCCATTTCGAGATTTTTTTTTTAAGGTTAGGAACGACATACTTAGCGCGTTTTCCACCACAAATAAGATTAGATGTAGATATAGCGATTGAAAATATATGAAGATAAGCTGATTTTATGATTGTGTGATGACTTGAGCGATCGATCGTTAAGTATATAAAAATATATTTTTAAGAGGTTATTTGAGGTTAGGGACGATACAAAGCATTTTCAGCCAAAAGTGATATTGAATTCGTATTTAGCGACCAAAAATACATAAAGGTAAACTTCCCTCATAATTTTATTATGACTTGAGCCTTATTAAATAAAAAATAAAAAACCGATTTTTCGGCGGTTTTTTGAGATTTGGAACGACACAAAGCATCTATTATGAGTTATGAGTTGGGCGAGCATAAGCTTAATAAGACTGCAATCTCAAATGTGGCCGTCGCGTCATGTGTTTTCAAAAAGTGCCACACTGCTTCAGAAACTAGACATGATAGGCTTCAATTTGTGCCCAAACATGCCCAAAAAAAAATGTAACCATTTTTGTAAATGGTTTTGTTGTTTGTTGTTTTTCTGTAACAATTATTCACGTATTCTGTAACAATTATTTTTATACAAGTTAAAATTACTGTCAGCAACTTTGAGCAATATAAATTTAAATGTCATAACTTCAATTTTTCATGTTATTTAAAAAAAAATCAATGTGTACAGAAGAATATCGATGGCAAAAGTGCATTACCGTGTATCTACATTTTTGATATTTTTACAGGAAGCGGGAAAAACCGAACAGTTTTACCATATACATAGATACATTATAAGGAAGTAAGAAAATTGAATAATAGTTCATGTTTACACATTCCGCGTGCACAAATTAAATTAAAAAAGAAAGCAAGCACTAAGTAGTTGTCTTACCGATAAACCAATAAAACGATTTTGAGAAATTTTGTAGATACACGGTTATGTACTTTTGCCATCGTTATTTGAATTCAACTTATTATTTCGCTCTATTTCCAATTAAGTATTTAAAAATAAGATGGAGATGTTTGTAGGGTCTTAAAAATTCAAATTATTTTTTTCCAAAATTTAAATTAATTTTTTCATCAAAATTTGTTTGCGTGTTTTTGAACTAAAATATGTATAAACATGAATTATTTGGTGTAAATTTAAATAAAATATATACCTAAACCTAACAGTTTTATTTTGATGGGTTCAATGATAAAAAATAAAAAAAATTGTCAAATTATTATTTCTAAACCACAGTTTAACCAAAAAAAAAAAACGTGTAAACTTTACATAATTATTTAATTTGGCGGATTACAATTTATCTTGAAAGAGCATGCGAGAATGCGAGAAGAGAATGCGAAATTCGTGATAACTTTTCGTTACTCGGTTACACATTATCTTACTGCTTAGAGAATTAGGGTACAGAGTGATAAGTTTTGTGGGACAAATAATTGCCGCGTTGTTCAGCTGACCTTTTTTAATCGAAGTTTTATTAATTTATTAAGTTTGAAAATTTGTCAAAAGTACTTATTTGGTTTGGACACCACTGACTTAGATAAAGTGGATAATATCTGCTGACTCCAAATTAAAAAAGTAGAAAAAAATTACAATGTTTATATGTGATTTTTTAAGCATTATTTTATTACCAGGGGGTAATAATACACGGTAATAGTATATGGTCTTAGGCGTCAGACGGATATGCCATCTTTGGATGCCTAGTAAAAACCACGTTATGATTTATCTACTTTATTAGATGAAATGGTTTTCAAAATTTGTGGCAACATCAATATCAGTATATATAAATCCCGTGTACATAATCCTATTGATTTTTCTTGCCTATGCATATTTGTATTTTTAAACTAGAGTAACCAGAAGGCTCGAGAGGAGAAAAGCTCTGATTGCCACCCAAAAACACTAGAAAGATAAATAGAACCTCATATTAGAGGAGGTCTTTAGCAACTTTAAACCATTGGCGATAACTGTCGGGCACTGTCGAGTCTGGGTATGGACGAATCGCTCGCTATATACGTAGATCAAATGCTAAAAGGCAGGATCGTGACGGCTAAACTTGGCGGGTCTTCCATTAGTAGATTTGTAGATGCCGGCACACAGCAAGGTGTGGTTCTCCCTTCTTTGGAACTTGAATGTTCTCTTATTGAACCTGGAGCAGCAAGGCTTTAGGATGGTTGCCTTTGCGGATGACATTACTATTGCTGTTTATGGTAAGTATCCTTATATCTAAGAGAGCGCATGCAAAGCGCACTTGGCATTCTTTCTATATGGACCAACAAAGTTGGTCCATATAGAAGTCGCTGATCAAAATTCAGAGAACTTCCACCTTAAGTATCAGTGCTGCACTCAAGAACACACCCACTCAGCCATTGGAGGTTATTTTCCATCTCATACCGCTAGATAATCTGAACCTTCAAATGGTGGCAAGCACAGCTATAAGGCTCAAATCCATTTCTATATGGACCTGTAATAATGCAGGACACTCCCTGATTCTTCCCTGAAACATCCCTAACACCACTGACTACATGATTGCATCACCGTCTTTTGAAGAAGGTTTCGTACTGATATTCCCGGATGATAGGGTTGGTGGTAGTGTCTTCTGTGAGAAATTAGATGTGAACCTATCTTTTCGTCTTCCAGACTATTGCAGCGTTTTTGAAGCTGAATTGATCGCGATAATGGAGGCCTTGGATTGGTTGAGGTATAATGTATTGGCTGTATGCATTAAAAACCGGAATTTGATACTAGATGTTATTACTTGTTTATGCGTTATAGTACTTCATGGACATATATGTCATTTAAAAGCCTTATTCAATACCTGTCAAAATCAGCTAAAAGTTTTTGTTTTGATTGTGCACATCCAACCGATTTCAACGATGGAAAATTTATCAAATTTGCGAAAAGAACAGCATTTGCGGGAACTTTTATTGAGTCACTTTTTCGCAAACAAAACTGCAGCTGAAAGTCATCGTGTGCTCGTGAAATTGTATGGTGAGCATGCTATTGCAAAAACACAGTGCTTTGAGTGGTTAAGTCGCTTCAAAAGTGGTGATTTTGACATCAAGGACAAAGAGCGTCCTGGTCAGCCGAAAAAGTTTAAGGATGAAGAATTGGAGGTATTACTCGATCAAGATTCATGTCAAACGCAAGAAGAACTTGTAGAATCATTGGGAGTTGATCAAGCAACAATTTCCAGACGTTTGAAAGCCTTGGGATTCATCCAAAAGATGGGAAATTGGGTGTCATACGAGTTGAAGCCAAGAGATGTGGAAAGATGATTTTGCATGTCCGAAATGCTGCTCGAGCGTCACAAAAAGAAGTCGTTTTTGCATCGTATTGTCACTGGCCATGAAAAATGGATCCATTACGATAATCCCAAGCGCAAAAAACCGTATGTCAAGAAAGGCGAGGCCGGCCCATCGACACCAAAGCCGAATATTCACGGGGCCAAGGTCATGCTGTGCATTTGTTGGGACCAGTTTGGTGTGAGCCACTGTGAGCTGTTGCCAAGTGGCCAAACCATCAATGCCCAACTATATCGTCAACAATTGATCCGATTGAAGCAGAAAATCCAGGCAGAGCGGCCAACGCATGCGACCAGACACGAGTCAATCATTTTCCACCACGATAACACTCGGCCACATATTGCGGCGCCGGTCAAAAATTACCTGGAGAATAACGGATGGGAAATTCTGCCTCCCCCGCCTTATAGCCCAGATCTTGCTCCTTCCGACTATAACCTATTTCGATCCATGCAAAATGCCCTATCAGGAATATGCTTCACTTCAGTTCAAGGTATCGAAAATTGGCTCGATTCGTTTTAGGCCGCCAAGCCGGCGCAGTTTTTCTGGGATGGAATCCATAAATTGCCAGAAAGATGGGAAAAAGTAGTGGGTAGCGATGGGCAATACTTTGAATAAAAAATCTTGTAACATTTTTTCATAATAAAGGCTCAAATTTCATAAAAATTTCCGGTTTTTAATGCATGCACGCAATAGTATCTGTAAAACGCTATGATCTTACTTCTTTACGTAGGAGCTCGGAGGTAGCCCGAACTGTCTCTCATGTGATGGCATAACGATTTAGCAGATCAGTTCAACATCCACAACTAGGGCACTTTAGTATTGCGGTAAATGAATTTTCACTCGATCTGCCAGTGCAAGGCGTTACAACCTAATAAATAATCAAAAGCCTTAAACTTAAATAATACCATAAAAATAAATATGTAATCTAACAGTTTTTGGCACCGGAGAGTTTCGGACCAGATCAAAGTTTACATTGAATGCAACAACAAAATTTGTAGTAATTTTGTTTTGCAAAAAAAAAAAGTCCCATGTTTGGATGTTTATAACCACGGTACTTCGATTTGGAATTTTTTGCCGCAAATCTTTTTCTATAGTAAAGACGGAGAATTGGGAAGCTTTTGGAACATGTACGTCAAGAGAACCGGATTACCAAAACCACTTTTTTATGTTATGCTGGTTTGGGGGCTCCGAGTTTGTGGTTGAGTTGTTGGTTGAGTTGAAGATCGAATTGGAAGGTCGGTTCGCTGGTTGAGTTGGGTTGGAGTTGGAGTTTGAAGTTGGGATTAAGTTTGGTTGGGTTAGGCTTTAGTGTCCGAATTTAATTGCGGATTGAGTTGGAGTTAGATTAGAGTTCTGTTGAGGTTGAGTCAGTGGTCCAGTTGAAGATTTTTGGGGTTATGTTGAAGGTTTAGTTGCAAGTAAATTTGAGTTCTTATGAATTAAGTTCATGTAGCAAATAGTTTTTCGGACCGTGATGATTGGGTTGGGCATTGAATTTTGAGTTGAGTCGAGACCTGAGTTGGGCCGTTCAGTGGAAGTTACCTTGAGTTGTTCTGAGTGGAGTAGGCATGTATTTTTTCGGACCTTGGTGATTTGAAGATTGAGTGGGTGGTTGGGTTGATGGTTTATTGGGGTTGAGTTAATGGTTGAGTTACGATTCAGTTGAAAGTTGAGTTGATGTTGTGTAAGAGTTGAAGATGAGTTGGGGTTGAATTGGTAATTGAGTTGAGAGTTGGTTTTCGTTGGGATTTAATTGGAGGTTGAATCGGAGATTAAGTTGGGGTAGAGAAAGGGATTAAAGGGTCTAATAAGGAACAGAATTGGGTTGGAGGTTAGATTGTGTTGTGTTGAGAGTAATTAAACTAAATTGAAGATTCGTTATACGTTGAAGCACAAGGTTTTGTTATTGGGCGCTTTCAGTTCTTTCAACATGTTTGAACGTTAGCTCCGTAACCTTCCAGTATGGTGCGTATCACATGAGCTGTTCTGGCCATGTAGTAGGCAGCTGCGTGATGGGTACAATTGTGTAAGAGGTAACTTGTTCACAATTCGCAAGTGTACGTGCTGCCTCCTCGTGGGAATCACTAAGGTCATTTGGGACATTGTGGTCATTTGACTTTGGCTAAATTACGGCACTAAGGGAGAAATCCTTGACAAAAAACCCTAATCTAAGGCGGAACAGCATATACCGATGGATGAATGGCTGATAGATTAGCCAGTCCAAAGTATGCGGACTCTGGATTCCTGTAGTAAAGCTGGGTGACCTACAAGCGACTTTCCATTCTCAATAACTGGTTAGAGTAAAATAAAACCGGAAGACCGGGAAGGTCTAGGAATATACCCCCTGTATATTGTTGGCTTGAGTCAGTTGGCCTTGTGTATTTTTTTTTTTTTCCTTAAATTAATTTGGGATAATTGTATTTTTTTTTATTATATTGTGCAAAATAGTTATAATGCTTTAACTTAGGGTCCTGTCATCACTGATACCTGAAGTTCCTAACAAATCCAAATAATAAAATAATTGGGCTATTAATACAATATATACCAAGGATTGGAATAATGAGGGAGATATTAAATCAGAATTAGGGACTATCCGTGTTGAGCAACTATGCTGTGATCTTGGCTGAATATAGGAAAAAACATCCCTAAATGTTGTTATCCCAGCCCTCAGTTTAGCCTACCCTTCGACAGGGCACAACATTTCGAAGGCATAGGAGCTCGTTTCATGCGTGGCCTAGACGATGTCTAATTTTACGATACTTCTTTATATATTAATAAGTTCTTAAAAAAAAGGGCTTTTAGTAATAAAACAAACAACAAAACATATTTTCTTTAAATTCAACTATATCTACACCAATAGTTATTCATCACTTTGTATATTTTGACAAAACACACTTTGACATATTCATATAAAAAAACGATCAGTTTCAAAAAAAAAAAAAAAAAAATAAATAATTTTTGTTGTTGTACCACCATAACTTCAAATCAACATCGAAATGCAGGGCGAAAACAATACTGTAAAATTTAAGATCTAATTTAGTCGTGCAGGCACATGAATGATGTTAATATTGCCTTTGTATGACTGTCATTAACCTAACATTGTCTGACATTTTTTTCCATAATCCATAGTTAATCGCAACATTTTTACTTTATGTACACTGAAATAAAAATGTTTTCACCTTTCGAATTTATTGGTTGCGATGTAGACAAATAAGAAAAAGGTTTTATCACCAAAATTTACATTAACAAATATTTACAAGAATTATGCTCTAGGAAAAGTATTAATTTTTTGGGATGAATGCAAAAAATAGTAAATGCTTTTACTAGCTGAATTTGGGGTAAATAACAAATATTTACTAGAATTGTTCTACAGGGTAAGAATTTCCTTGTTTTTATGTCTTCCAGCCAATGTGTTTAATTGAAAAACTAAATCCGACGCTCCTATTTGGACACCCCTTGTTAGTTCTCACGTTATCATAAAAAATATTAACGTATAAAATTGTTACGTCGCCTTAAGCTTACATATTTTCAAAATTGCATTCCTTCGGAAGCAAAGGAGTATCTCGTGGGAGGTTTTTGTCTTCTGTTGTATTTGTTTCTCTTTAACTTTAGTTTAAAATTCAAATAACAGGACCGCTGATTGCATTTAGCAGTAAACTTTATTTACTAATTAAATTAAGTAAAAAAGGTTGTATAAACGGCAAAACTGAATAAAACAAATTAAGTATATCATTTGGAAACGCGTGTGGGGTTTGCGTGCTTTATTTTTCTCCCATTAGACGTTTTATTAATATTTTACATATTTCTGGTTTTATTACTAGAATAATTTTATTTCTAAATGTCACTGTATGGTTCGTTTTTCACGAAATGACGAATATTAATACGTAATACTATTAGACTTATTATAATATGATTTACATATGAATTTTAATTGAAAACGAAAACACAACTATAATACAATTTGTAATTTTCATCATTAATCTCATTTTTAAGACGTTTATACGGCGACATTAAGCAAGTTAACTGTTTTGATTTTGTATTAAAGCTTTTCGATTTAACTTAAGCTAAAACAACACAAAACACGAACATAATTTTTGGAACTTTTATTCTTCTTTCTGACTTAATTAGTTTATATTTAGATTTATTACATTTTTGTAGCATTCATTAACATTGGTGTAACAAGAGCTAAAATGAGTTTTTTGTAAATACAGTAATATTGTATTTTTGATTTTAACAACAATATTTTCTTAATATACATACATACATTTAAAATAATTCGAAAATTAATTACATAATTAATTAATTTATTAGTAATTAAAAGTATAAATCACAAATTGATCCACAAATTTCCTTGTAGGCATTTCATTTATACTGAATTTGCCACGCCAATTTCTTACAGTTTGGGTAGGAGAATCACCACTTTGAAAGTATTCAATATTTCCCAATTTTGTTGAAGCGTAAAGCGACCCATTTCGTAAATGTCAAACATTAAACTAATTTTCTGTTATAACGCAAAATGACGCAACTGTTTCCACACTTGAAATAACCGGTAGTTGTGATGGACCACCCTTTATAAGTATCCATTGAATCATTTCAAGCTTCTTAGATGGACCTGAGAAACAAATGCAGATAGACGGCTGCCAATGAGTTATTCTACATTGGGTTTGGAGGACGAACCTTACCAATATTAATTATTGAATTAAAAATTTAAATTTATAATTTATTGTCGACAAACAAAAATACAAACGACTAAATTTCAGTATTGCAGTGTCTCGGCGAGCTTGAGCACAGTACAGTTCTGTTAAGTTAATCATCGAAACCTGCCCTGTACGCTTTAAAATACAGTACACGATTACTCATACCCGGCAATCTCGTTGAAGGTTCCATATTTAAACTTTTGAGAATGGGCACGGGAAACCCGGTGAACAAAGCACAGTGGCATCGCTTATTTGATTAGTTTGAACTAAATGAAATAGGGCGGTTCTATTAAACATAGAACGCTATTTTGACTGTAAAATCATAGCAGCTGGAAAGACGGCTTCTTCCTTGCATGCATCTTTAGAGAATGTAATTCGAATCGGTTTACCACTTTTATAATTTCTGTTTCCTATACTACCCGCATAACCAAACTCAGCAACAGCATGAGCATTGAGCAATAGTAAACACTGCATACCGATTTCAAAATTACTATTTTATTGTGTATCAGATTCCATGACATTTGCTCGAAAAACATTTGCTCGAAAAACATTTTCTCGAAAAACATTTGCTCGAACACATTTGCTCGAACAACAATTACTCGAACGTCATTTCTGGTAAAATTAATAATCGAAAAATTCTTCAAAAAAATCGCGCGATTTTTTTGAAGAATTTTTCGATTATTAATTTTGAACACTGCATCCTAGTCATATTGAGCTTTTAAGCCCACCTGACATATTTTGCGATATAAACTCTGGCCTAAATGAAAGAAGCAACATTTTTGTTGAGCATCTGGAAAAAATACAGAAACTGCGTTTATAATAGCTTGTTCAAAATCTGACATTAAATGCAATGGTTTTAAATAAACATTTAACAATTTTAACTGTTCGAATGACCTTTTATATGATTCAGTTAATTTGTTCGGTAATAAGACATACACTAATGGTAAAGATTGCTTTTCTTTTATCCCAAATATGGTAAAAAGTTGATTAAAAATTAACGGTATTGTTTTAAAAGTACCTTCAACGAACCACATGTCAGATTGCGCCAAAAAGTGAAGATTTTGTTGGGTTGAGAATATCAAAATTCGAGTTTCGGTAGGCCCTGAAACATTAAATTTTTCTTGTATAATTAAATCAATTAACGATTTCGGAATAACAGCATTTACTTGTCTTTGTCTGTGAATTGTGCTCTGCATGGACGGAATAGACGGCATATGGACTCTTACTGGATTATTTATGGCAACAGTAGATTCAGCAATAATATGTTGTGTATTAATATTTGTAGATAGTGCTCTCTTTTTAATTTCAGTAAGGGTTTTTCTAACACCAACATTTGCCGAATCGGCAGCATGATTATGCTCTCCAACTTTCTTTATAATAACATCACCTTTGGTATTAATTCGTGCTTTACATCGCATTGCCGATTATTCGTGCATACCCAGTACGTAACATCATTATGGTGTTTATTTTTAATAAATACATAACCATCTACTAGGAAGCAAGGCTTATTTTTTGTTGTTTTTAAATTATCCATACTGGTCATCTACAAGGTTAGAAACTTGATTTGATTTTATTATGTTCATTTTATTTTAAAGTTTGTATATTTATCCTTACCAAAATTGTTTAATTTTTAAATGTTGAAATAGTAAACATTAACGTTGAACTAATAAATATTTTGGTTAAAAACATAGACTACTTATTTCAAGTTGTTTTTCGAGAAAATGTTTTTTGAGTAAATGTTTTTCGAGCAAATGTGGTTTTATACATTTTAGTGAAAGTGTTTTTCGAGTAAATGTTTTTCGAGCACATAATTTTCGAGTAAATGTTTTTATAGAATATTTTTTCCGAGTAAGTGCCTGGGTACCTGTGTATCAATAATGTATGTATAAGTATCATTTTCATAGCTCGCTAAGATGTATAATATTTAATACTTAAAGTATTCTGTTTGTTTCTAATGTATTTCCATTTCACTTGTTTGAACCGCTTACACTACACATGCATAACTTTTTTGTCTTTCCATTTTAATCCGATGGAAATTGTAATTCGAATTATATATAGTGTGCAAGTTCGGTGCATTTTGTGTCTATTTTTCTCGTACATATATAATTTGCAATTTCGTTCGTACCAGATTTCCCGTTCCTTTTGTTACGTGAAATTTTTGACTTACCCCCGCTAAAGATGTTTCCGCATCAAAAGTATGGAGAAAAATACGTGAACTCGCATATATCTTTTATGTGGGACCGAAAGTCAAGTTTGAATTTTATCATTTTTATGTTTTGGATGTGTAACACTGAGTAATACAAACGAACATTATTTTTTTTTGATTGTTGTTTTTTTTCTATAGAAAAAAAACTAATGATTCGAAAATTATAAAATTGGGCTTATTTTAAAGATAAATGAATAAGGATTACAAAATAATTATAAAAATGGTACTATGTTTTATTTGTCCCCTTTCAAAATGGCCGTCGAAACTTTCAGAGATATTCGCAAAATGCCATTAAAGGGGAATAATAGCTTAAACCGCCGTAAATCATATAATGTATGGGCCAATTCTCAAAGGTAAGGAGAAATTCAAAATGTAATTTTTTTTTTGTTACGTCATATCAATTCTGCTCGTTCGAGTTATTTATTGTTCGAACCAATAACATAAATATCACAGGGATTATACCCAATTGACGGGGAATAATAGCCGTAGGTGTCATGAATCGAATGGTGTATACCACATTTCTCAACGGTGGGGAGGAATTCAAATCTTAATTTTCTTGTTACGTCTTATCGCTTTTGGTAGTTTTATTTATTGTTTAAACCAATAACATGAATACCATGTCGATTGTCGCAATATGCCATTAATGGGGAATAATAGCCTTAGGTGTCTTGAATTAAACGGTGTATGCCACATTTCTCAACGGTGGGAGGAACCCCAAATTTCAATTTTCTTGTTAAATCACATAGCTTTTGCTCGTTTGAGTAATTTATTGTCCAAACCATTAACATGAATTTCACTAGGATTGTCACAAGATACCATTGGTAGGGAGTAATATCCTTAATTGTGTTTAATCAAATGGTCTATACCACAGTTCTCAACATTGGGGAGGAATCATAAATTTTAATTATCTTCCTATGTCATATCGCTTTGGATCGTTTGAGTAATTTATTATTCAAACCAATACAATGAATATCACAGGAATTGTCGCAAGACGCCATAGGCATGCGCCATTTAAATAATAAGAAACGAATTTTTTTAATCTTAAAATCGATTGGGGTCAGTTTGACCTCAATGCACGGAGTAAGGGTTAAGTGTCGTGAATCAAATGGTCTATACTACATTTCTCAATGGTGGGGAGGAATCCCAAACTTTAATTTTTTTTTAACGTCATATCGCTTTTGCTCGTTTGAGTAGTTTATTGTTTAAACCAATAACATGAATATCACAGGAATTGTCGCAAGATGATATTGGTGGGAAATAATAGCCTTAAGTGTCTTGAATCAAATGGTGTATATCACATTTCTCAACGGTGGGGATGCATCCCTAATTTTAATTTTTTTGTTACGTCATATCGCTTCTTATTGTTGAAACCAATCAAATACAATGAGTAGCCCAACTCATAACAAAAGAAGAATAGAAAAAAATTAATATTAATTTTTCAATAATAACTTCGTGAAGACGATCCAGGTGGATTCAAAATCCAAAATCCAAAAGATTTTAAAAATATCATTCTAATGGCTTATATAAATTATTTCTTCCATGCTCTGAACTGACTGTAATCGTAATCATCAACAATACTTATTTTTGGAGCATCATCTTTTGGGAACTGTGGAACTAGGGAAGAATTGCTCAAAAAGTAAAACTAAAAAAAAATATATTAATCAGATGGCATCAAAATTGTTTGGTGAAATATAAAACTAATAATCATATGAATGGAACCTTAATTTGGTTGGTGGCAGTAAAACAAATATTTGTTTCCTCAAAACGAACGATCAACAGAATCAATGTGGCCTTACAAAAAATTATACTAAAAAAACAGATTACCATCCATCCGATGACTCATTCGCTTCATTAACAAAATTAATAAAACTTTCAATCTATAGACATTTATTTTTTTTGAGTCTGTGAATTTTCGAAATGTGGTCCTTCAATTTGTTCGATTAAAACACCAGCTGCATAAATTACTTATGGTCCACAATTAAACCTAACAGTCCCTCTGATGTGCTAACGAACTTTTTGAAATTATTTTAAACTTTTTTAGAAGTATTCCAAAGTACTTCAAAACTTCTCGTGCAAACTGTTTCAGGTTTTTTTTTTCATTTTCAAAAGGATCTGTAACAGGATTCCAAGAATCATATGTAAATATGTCATATTCATCGGCCTGCCATTACTGCTAATGTCTAGTTTCTCGCTTTATAAATAGGAGGAATAGCACATCTGTTGTTATCGCATAACTAGGCCTCGTTCTGACGTTTTAAGACAAGGAGTTTAGAGTCATATTCTAAAATTTTGGAAGCTTGATAGGGATCGAAACAAACAAAATTTGACTCCTTTGTGATTATGTTTATTGCTATGTATACACAAGCTCTGTTGTAAGAAAATTGTGGTGGTTCAATGAATAATAAATTCATTTTACAAACAATAGCTGTTTAATTTCATTTTAGAAATTTTTCCATAATATTTCTGTCATATCAATATTTCATTTTTTTTTTTTTTTTTTTTTTTTTTTTTGTGGAAATAAACGCCGCAGCTCTAGCTTCCCGTCTTATATCTCAGAGTACGCTTTCTTCTCTTTTTAAACCATGTTTCTCCTAAACCCGGATCGTAAGAGTTTTCTGTATCAGCTGTGGCTCTTAGGGGTGTGATTTTTCCTTCGATAATTCTTGCCAGTATGGGCAAGTTTTAGATATTTGTATTTCTCTTTAAATATGGCACACATTCTACAGATTTCATAACTGTAATATTGTTTCTTGCAGTTTATCCACAACTCTGCCTGGTTGATTAGTCATTTATTATATAATTTTGGGTAATGTTAACAAGCTACTTTTTGAAAAAACTACGTAAATAAAATAAATCAGTTTTAAGTCATTGTTTCACCTGAAATATTAACATACCTATTAATCATGCAGCTCTCTAATTAAGTTATATTTGAGAAAGTATACCAAGTCTAAACAGTTATTTCAAATTTTCGTAGAAATACTGTACTGCACAATGGCCGAAATTTCATATTTTTTGCACACTACAAATTGTTTTTTGCACCACAGTCACACTGAGATATTTCATAATTCACTTTATTGAAGATATTATTGTACCTTAAAAATAAATTATTTTCTTCTAAATTTTTATCACTAAAATTAAAAGCACTGTAATTTTTCGTATGGGTTTGCACACTTACCGCAGTCTTCTTTATTGATTTACCGGTAACTATGTTTAGGTATTTCCCGATTGAAGAAGATGAATATCTGTATTACTAAATTGCTTTAAGTTAACTGAATAAGCATGAATGGGTTCTAGCTCTTTTTGAGCTACCACTCCTTATTTTCATAAACTGGAAAGTCTATGATGTTCTTCCACAAATCGTGAATTTATTTGCAGTTTATTGAAGAATCTTAGATTTTTAATTTTTTCCAAAATACAGTAAAATATAGGAAGATTTGTCCCTTGGCCTACAATATTTTGAAGCTCATCACCAAAAATTTCACATAAAAGTGGAATGAGTAAACAGCGTATCAAGATAGTTTCTCTGAATAAATCTCTCAAGAAGCACAGGCTCTCATAACCAGCTTATGGTCATAAGCAACTGGAAAAAATTGTAAAACTCACTTGTGAAAATGTCTGAATGTTCCTGTTCCCGTAATAATACATATCAATGAAAATCATGCAGATTTTGATGAAGAAGGGTAGCTTCTCAACAACATCGTGGAAGGATTTAATCGCGAAGCAAAATACGAAAATCATGTGTTAATGCTCTCTTTAATACCTGCGCATTGGTCAGTGTCCAGAATTATGGAAAAATTCCAGGCAACAGAACACATAGTAATAAATTCAAAAAATTTAATGAAAGATACGGCAGCTTTCCCGGATCAAGAAAAAGAGGTCGGGAATTTCTTCAGAAATAATTACCATAGTTGAGGAATTCTACAGAAGTTTGGATATCAGCCGATAGCTTCCTGGAACAAATGATTGCATAAGTGTTCGTGATGCTAATGAAGAGCTAATTCAAAAGCAGAAACTACTTATTCTGTGCAGTTTATCTGAGGCATATTAGCATTTTTTGGAAAAAATAATCCGTTTTTTGGAAAAATAACTTAAAAGATTGGATTCTCTAAATTTACAGAGTTGCGACCAAAATAATGTATATTAGCTGGAAAGCCCGGAACACATAATGAATATGTGTGTATAATTCATCAAAACAACAATTTGTTATGTCCAGTTATAACAAAAATTTTACTTTGTAATCCTGTTAGTAAGAATGAGAGAGCTGTTAAAAAAGTATCTTGTGAAAATTTGACGTGGGAAAGCTATGAAGAAAAATGTGAAAGAGACAATATGCTTTGCGATAGTTTCCTAAAACCACTAAAATCCGCTGCAGAAGCTGAGGAGGTAGATGATGTAGCGTAAGAAAATACCAACTGTTTCGCCAGCTGCCCAGCTGTTCTTCTGCTGACAACAATTGCGTAGCCTAAGTGAGGCACAGACCTTTTTCGGTTCAAAACTGATTTTAAATATTAGTTAACTAAAGTGAATTTTTTCAATTTTTTGATCAGTGATGAATCAGAGGTTTAAAAGCTAAAAGATTGTAAATCAAATTTCATCGTGATATCTCTTTATTTGTAGTCTATAAGAATCATTAGGAAAATTCCCTTTGACTCTAAATATTCAATTATTGTTCACAATAAACATAATTATTTTTTATATAGAAACACGTTTCTCAACTTTGAAGCTCTCTGCTGGGTAAACTAGGACAAGAACAAATTCAGTTTTACACTTTTCTGAAAGGCTGTTATTTTAACTATTAAATGCTGTTTTAAGTATTTTAAGATTTTCGGGGATGTGCTACCTATCGACCAAAATATAACTTAGATCTACCTGACTATAACATCTAAGATAACAGAACTTTTTTGAATTAAATTACATATTAATTTTGGCTGAACTAATTTAACATTTTTAAAATGGTGTGACCTCTGACGATACTGTACTTAGAACCGAAAAAACAACACTTTACATGAAAGCCAAAAATCAGATTTGAAAAATTGTTAAAACTAAAATACATATCGAATAACGGGACAACCGAAGGTTTCAAAAAAAGTACAAACACTAAAATATCGAATAACGAGGCAACCGAAGGTTTCAAAAAAAAGTACAAAAATGTTTGTACCACCTCTTTGTTTTGCTCAATAAAAACCAGGACAATTTTAAAAGAAAAGAGAAATCTTTACACTTTGTTATAAAGAGATAATTTTTGATTTTGGTCTTGTTAGCTTGCCGAAACTTTAAAATCAAACTTCTCAAATCAAATTCTTATGGCGTCCTTGGATTTTCAAGCTAAACAAGTTACTTATTTTCAATCAAATTATTATAAAAACGTAATTTTAACTCAGTTAATTTACTCAAAATTGTTTTTGGAGTCATTTATTACAAATTTTTTATTAGTTTCTTAAAATTACAAGATGGCAATTAAAGATCGTTAGAAGGTTTTCGGGGTCGCTGATCACGAATTTACATCAGAATTTTAATATTCAAGATGGCGGACCGAAGATGGTGGATTGCATATGGCCGAAATGAATAAAAAATTGATCTAGGGCGATTTCGGGGTCGGTGATCAATAATTTAGGGAAGACCGCTGACCGAAGATGGCTGCCATTAAGGGTCAATTTTTCAACGTTTTTGAAAATCGATAAAAACAATAACTTGGATTCTTTCGGAGTCGCTGATAAACACTAATCTGAGGTCAGAATTTTAAAATTCTATCAATAAAGTACAGTAGTGAATCTGTGTCGGTTTTGCTTTTGACAAAACCTTTGAAAATTCTCTCTGCAGAAAGCTCAGTTATTTTTCCTTATTGCTGTAAAAATATATGAACTGCTAATTGTAGCAATGAGAATAAATTCTGTTTGGTACAGTGTGCTAAGTAGTCTGTGGACGTAAAACGAAAAAATTAAATTGTTTTTTATGGTTTCTCGTAAAGAGCACAATACTTAACAATTGATATTTTAAAATGTGTACATATCTGTGTACTAACAAAAGAAGCAGTCTTTCTGAGGAAAGAATTCTTGCAGGCTTTGTTTTGATCATGTATTACATGTTTCTAGATAGAGCAGTGGTTTTCAACTCAAATCGCACCGCGAACCACTAAAATATTTGGTTTATTTTCCAAGGTCCAAAGAAAATATTTTTTTTAACCCAATTATAAATAAAATTATATAATCACAATTTATTAATCAGAATTATTAAGAAATTATAGTCATTAGAAAATAACAATACCTCTAATTCAGATTGTGTATCTGTCAGGTTCGTTGTTTACACAGATTTCCTTACATTCGAAATTTTCAAGAATGTTACATTTTAATTTTTGAAAAAACTTTAAAAAATTTAAGCTGGCGATAAACCGGCACCAAAACAATTAACAAATTAATAAAACAGCGCAAAAAATTGTCATCATTTATAATTTGTTGGAACTATTGAAAAGCAACATAATGACGATTGATCCTATGATAATGAAAGTAGCCAAAGTGGCCTGTCATTACGATCGGTTATAACATGCATGCCAAGATCTCGCGTCAAACGTTATTTGAATCTCTTATAAGTGACTTCTTCTTTGCTATTCAAATTGAAATCGTTTAACAGAATGATCACTAAAAATAATATTTTTAAATAAATAAATTTTTTATGTATCTTCAGACATGTTCGATAGGTTTCATACTGTTGAATTATTTTCTTGTAGATATCGGATTTTTCCTTTATACAGTGAAATCTGGATATGTTGAAGCCAATGGGACCGGAGAAATTAGTACCGCCTGTTGGAATTTCGTAGTAATAAATTTATGAAAATGTAAAATTTTCTTATTTCATTAAATGGGGTGGAAAGCATATTATATTGACACATACATAGTTACAATACAACACATAGTTACATTACAACAATAATAATAACTCATTACATCAGAGTTATTATTATTGTTAAATCTCATTTACACTTTTTGGTACAAAACACTAAAAATAGCCTACCTCCTGAGGCTAACTAAATAATTCATACTAATAATATTTATTATAAATTCATTCATTGTCAGTCGATATTGTACTTTCAAACCATTCTAATATTACTATCCCAAATTGTATTTATGTGTTCATTATTATAAAAGGGGTGACGAAGCTTCTGTCTTTTTCAATAGCTGCTTTAAATTTCTGAAACGCGTCGTTTTACACTGTTGTCCGTTGAAAATACGAATTTTTCGAACGGAGTCGATTTAATGGTGCTACTAGATTGGAGAAATTTTGAATGAATTTATTGTAATCCTTTCCGATAAAAGTCCACTTCCTTCAAGTTCGATGGAGAAATTATCTTTTTAATCGTTTCCAAGCCCATATTTCAGGATGTGTCCCAAATATTCTCTTTCGGTTTTCGAGCACTCACACTTATTGATACGACATCTAAAACCATTTTCTTCCAATCGGCACATTAACATTTCGAGATTTTTCAGGTGTTCATCATTTGACTTTCTAGAAATGATAAAATCATCTAAATAATCTGGACAAAACTCTAGGTCAGCCGTTAGTTGCACCATCAGCCCTTAGAAAATTCCTGGAGCGCTGGAAATTCCAAATGGTAGCCGCTGGCACTGATAAAACCCAGAATACGTGTTCACTACCATAAACTTTTTTGTATCCTTTTACAGCTCTTTTCGAAAATAAGTATTCTTTCACCTAATCGATATTCAAATCGATTTCGGTGAAACATTGCCTCCCTTATAATCTTTAAAATAGCTCATCGATTCTGGGAATGGTTATTTTGAAATCAGCACCTATGCGGATTTCTCTGTTTATTTTTTTTACTTGTACTATTGGGTTTGAACATTGGGTTGTTTGGATTGATTTTAAGACTTCTATTTCGAACAGTCGTTACAACTCCCAATTGTAATCAACGGTGTAAAGTGCACTGATAATGTTTGTAAATCACTTCCAAATTGTAACTGTAATCGGATTTCCTCCATATGCTCGGAAAACTTTTGATGTTGGTTTGATTTCCTAATTGTCGGTAGCATTCATAAGGAAAGGAGGAGGATGAAGGAGCAGGAGGATTGGGACGCTGCGCACGATTATTTACACAATTCAACAATTTAGACTCCGGTCTCTTTACAAATATGATAACAAGAATATCGTAAGGCACACAGTTTTTAAAATATATTGATTTTCCATGACACATATTTTCAGAAATCAGTGAAGTTTTGGCCGATTTTTACAAACTTTTATCTGGCTTGGCATAAAACTTGATTGTCTCTCTGTCTATTTCAACTTCTTTAAGGTTCTCCGACGGAACATTTTAGTCTATCTAATTTCCTCGGATCCTCGAATGACCTGTCCAGGATTCGTTGTATGAAAAACTGCTGTTTTAGAGAGTTCATAAACTGTGTTTATTATGTAACTGTGTTTATTCAATGTAAAATAGATCGTCAATTAATAGCTTAAGCTTAATTTGCTAGAAGAGTTCAGACAAAAAATGATAGTCAGCTGGGAGTTCAGGCTCTAGTCGTTAAAAAGGAACCAACAGCAAAAAATTGCAATACTGACAAAAATAATAGTATGAATTATCGACAAAAATAATATTATGAATAGTATGGAACCAATCCCGTTAAGGCCGGATTTCCTAGGGAATTGAAACGGACAAGGCTGTTTCTTTTAGGGTTTATTATTTTTACATACATGCATTACAACAGGAAATTGTAAAACTTAATACAAAATATCGGTTAAGAATCTGTAAATTGATAAAATTTGAGTTTTTTGCATTTTCTTTAATTCTGTTCAGTATCGAAGGAAATTAATTTACCGACATTTAATAGGCATTTTAACAAAAATTTGATTGATCACGAAGTGAACAATGAGCAAAAGAATGACCGATTTCATTCCGTTCCGATTCTGTCAACGGCATCCGTTGGTGGAATTCCGTCAAACAATGTAGAGAAATGTACCTGTACAATAGTATTGCGGAATCTGTTGTTCATTTCAGTCATCACTAAAGTTGAGGGGAAAAAACTGAATTATACTCGATTCGAAGGGCTCTTTATTAAAATATTTTAGAAATAAAAATAATTTTATAAAAAACACAAGCCACCCACATGTAATGGTTTTTGTCCCATTAAAACTCGTCCATCTGTTGTCGAGATACAGCTAAGAAAAGTACGGCTACTAATAATCGGCCAAAATTTCGCTCATTTTTGAAAAGTAATCAGCACGAAATTGCCCGATTCTACATCAAAATGCTCGATATCTTTTATTTTCTTGCGAAATTTTCCTCTCTGTCGTTTGGATGGGCCCGTTTTTTAATATTTAGTAGTTTTCGAGATATTAGTGAAAAAATATTTATTTGCACAACCCTGGCAGGTAGTCGAAGAAAGCATCGTTGAATTTATGATGAATTACACAATGAGTTATCAAACTAAATCACCACGAACCAAAAGAAAAGAAATATAGTACCAAATAGTTAAACATAAAGAAGAAATACAAGAACAAACTGTTAAATCTTCAATGAGGTTCAACAGAGCAAAAAAAAATCGTTAAGTTAAAATTTACCAAGAAAATTCCAGAAACAAAATTTTAATTTAGTTTTATTAAAAGGAAAAAAAAAATTACAGTTTGTTCCAAAAAAAAAACTTGAATACCTTATACGGCCCTTGCGGCCATACCACTACCAGCGCCGTCGCAGGAACCTCTCAAAATGGTTGCCCTGCCCCCACGGGCGGGAATACTGCTTCACTATCACTAACAACACTTTTTATTTTTTTTTTTTAGTTTTGTTTATTCGTTTCTTCACATTTTTGGCAAACAGATGGCGGCAAATACGGCTTTATGACTTACAGCCATCTCTCAGTGGAGGTGTCTTAGTACAAGACACTCTACTATCGTAAGATCGTTGAAGGATGAGCTGGCGAATCTTGACTACGTTAAACCTACTCTATGCTTCGAGAAGCAATTGCAGACCTCCTTTCCTTCAAGGGAATCCTGGAGGGATAGACCGATATCGGAAACCGAAGCATTGCAATTCTTCACAGATGACTCCAAGCTAAACGGCAAAGTGGGAGCTGGAGTATTCTGTGACAAATTAAATGTAAACATTTCTATTCGTCTCCTTGATTACTGCAGCGTGTACCAAGCTGAAGTCGTAGCGATTGAGGAGGTCATGACGTGGTTGAAGCATAATGTGGTACCCTCAGATGATATCGCAATCTATGTGGACAGTCAAGGGGCGATCCGGTCGTTAGAATCGGTGTCTTGGGCGTCACGGGTGGCGTTGAGTTATCACTCATCTCTAAATGAGATGGGTGAGCGTTTCAATATCCAGGTAATCAGGGTCCCAGGTAACTCGGGCGTCATGGGGAACTGCAGGGCAAATGAACTTGCTAGGCATGGTACGACTCGCCAGCTGCAACCGGAAAGGGCAAGTCTGGGGAGGCCTATCACAGCGCTGAGACAAGCACTTGAGAAGCAGGCGCAATCCTCAGCGGGGAAAAGGTGGTCTAACACCCTCACCTGTAGAGTTGCAAGACAAGTTTGGCCAAAGCTGGACTTGGGGCGCACTAGGGCATTAATATCCCTACGCAGACGTGAATTAAAAACGGTCGTAGGAATTCTCACGGGACACTGCCTTTTTGGAGAACATGCAAGACGAAGGCTGGGTCTGGAGGCAAATGACTTCTGCAGAAGCTGCTTGGACGAACAGGAGGAAGAGACGTTGGTCCACTTCCTTTGCTCATGTCCAGCATTTGCACTCAGAAGGCACAAACACTTGGGTAAGTTCAGGATGGACTGCCTCTCGGATCTCGAAAACATTAAAGTGCGGGACGTCTTACACTACATAAGTAGCTCGAAATGATACCCCCAAGAGGGGTAAAGGGGATATAGTATGTGGTATCACAATGGACCGTCATCGGTCTAAGTGTGCCTAAGCAGCCACTTCAACCTAACCTAACCTAACCTTATTCAATTCTTGTTATAAACATCGCATAGAATTTATGTTGTTATAAGTATATTAGAATTTATAATATTAACACGTTTGTTCGTTTTATTTATTTATATTTTGTACAATATTTTAGGTTATTATTTAATTTTAATAGACAGCATCCTCTTATAATTTCAAGAAATCAGTTGAACTAAAAAAAACACAAACGAAACTGGTGATCACTAAAACGATAACGTAGTGTAGGTATCCAACAAATACTAAACGAGCACACCCAAATGAAATATACGTGGAATTTTGTTAAAATAGTTTTTATTTCATCTTTTATTTAGCCTAGTGCAACATTTTAAATTAATTTACGTTTTTTTTTTGTTATTAACGTGCCAAATCTAAATTACATAAACTTTCTTTTTTTCTCTTTTTTTTTGTTGTAACAATAATTTTTAATTTTATGAAACACGTACATAATCGTATATATTAATATCAACCAATCAATACTCTATTATACTCCAAAACTTGACTGTTTTACAAAAAATGTAAGTTCAACTCATTTATTTGAAAATCAAAACTGTTATTTTTAAAACCAAAAAAACTCTCTTTTTTTGGTTTTTTTTCTTCTCGTTGTATTTGTTTGTTGTTTCAAATAAATTTTTTTTTTTTCAAATACAACGACCGAATCGACTAATTACTCGACGACGAACATACATTTTTCTCTCCTCACTGCACTCGTGCCACAAACATTTTCACCCCTCCCCCTCCCCTCCCCCATCCAGAGCAATTTCAAGAAAACAGCAACAATGAATTAACAACACATTACCAAAAAGAATATTCCAGACGCCAAATACAGAAAATAAGTTTAATAAAATTCGCAATACATGACTTACACATAGACACGAATGCATTTTACCCCGTACACATAACTCGTTATAACAAACGTGGAGAATTAAAATTTTTTATTTATCTCTTTTCAATATGCATGGTCAACACAAAATATGTTTATTGACAAAACGACTGGAATATTACTTATAAACATAAAAGAGCATAAATAACCCTTCAACGCGTTTAAAACGAGAATTATTAATTTGCCTCTACTTTCTTATTCAACAAATTTTTTACCATAGTGTAGACGGATGACAGTCGTAACAGAGTCCTTAACAAAATTATTTGTGCATGCTCAATTTTAATACAACGTAACACGATCAATTTGAAAAATTATTGATTGATTGATTAGGATGGACGACCAAGCATTGAGCAGGAACTCCCTGGCACACACCGTATACCCATTTTATGTATAACAAAACTGAAGGAGAGGATAGGATTGTGAGTTGTGACAGACTTGACCCGGTTACAAACACCTAAGCGATTGATAGTTAGCAAATTATTAGTACAATATATAATAAATAAGTTAACACAAGACAGCACAATCTAACTGCAAGATTATATGCTCGTTTCTCTGGAATCCTAGGTCAGTTACTCAGGTATCTCTAAATCTAAATCGGGATTTAAATAATTATTAAAATTGTAATTACTATATTTTCCCCCCGGTGATTGGGGGGAACGTGAGATTTCGTTCCAACACCATATTCCCAAGCGGTCACTCAAATATGCACTAACCATAGCAAATGTTGCTTGACGTTGTTGTTGAAGTTGTTGCATCTCTTCTATCTTGAGCAGGAACTCCCGGACTCCCGGGCACACACACCATACAGCCGTTCTACATACAGCAAAACC
This sequence comes from Tipula vernalis, assembly GCA_958295665.1. Taxonomy (NCBI): domain Eukaryota; kingdom Metazoa; phylum Arthropoda; class Insecta; order Diptera; family Tipulidae; genus Tipula; species Tipula vernalis. The sequence goes on along the minus strand of OY282559.1, from coordinate 193,998,595 downwards.
GACGGATAGGATAGAATTGCTAATTGTGACAGAATCGATTCGACTACAGACATCTAAGCGATCAATAGCTAGTAAATTGCTAGTATAAACTATGATACATTAATTACCACAAAACAAGACAATTTAAGCTAAATGATTGGATGCTTTTTCTCTGGAAGCCTTGGCCCGACACTTATGTTTCTCTAAAAATTCAAATCAAATTGTTATTCTAAATGTTAATAACACACACCTCAATTTATTAAAATTTGAATTTTAACGTTTTGTATTGAAACTTATTATCGTAGGTTATGAAACATATTAATAAAGTAAGTTTACACAAGCCTACAAACTCCCAACTCAGCGCTCATATGGTCAACTTCTGGAATACTGTCCGGCTCCTCAGGTACCTCTGAATGTGACATAAGCCGATACATATCACCAATCAATTATTTAGATAGTGCCTTATCGGGAGCCGTTTAAATGGCAAACGACATTTAACAAAGTTATGTTTTATCAAAATATCTTTGGCAAATTTGCATATTTGGCAAATATCAAATAACAAAACAAATTGAATGGCATATATACGTTTAATCAAAAAAACTATAATCAAAGTACGTTTAGCCAAATTACAAGTTTGTTTTATTTTAAATAATTTTTCTTAGTGATATAAAGTTGGCTATGGCAAAAATAATTTTTTTAATTGAAAATGGGAATAAATTCTGAAGAAAACAATAGTTTTGATTCTAATGCAAATGTAATGTAAAATGCAATACTAAAATAGGATCGAATAGTGAGCATAAGTTGCAGAAGGAGACCGGGCATCATAATAATGATCCCAATGATGTGACCATAGGGGTAGCAAACGCATTAACGAATTTGAAAGATGATGCATCTAAGAATGAACGAAAACGGGTGTGCCAAATGGTTCAAGATCTGGTTTTCCGGAGTACAGTAATTTGCCGTCAACCAGAGCTATGAGACAAATTGTAACTCGCATAAAAAACCAACAAAATACATTTCCAAAGGAGCCGGAAAATTTGAAATTTCATTTGGATGTTAATTTCATCAAAGAAAAGGACAAAACCTTTGTAGCGCTGGATGAATTTATCGACGCCCAACGCGTCATTATGATTACAAATCTGCAATTTGTGTAATTCTTGGAGTGTGCTAAATATTGGATACTAGATGGCACTTTTAAAATAGTTCCTTCCATATCTAAGCAACTGTGCACCATACACGCAGATGTTAATGGCTCGAAGGCTTTCCTTTAGCATTTGTCTTTGTTCAGCGAAGAGTGAATCAGTTTATGACAAGATGTTTCAAACGCTCATTGATTACGCAGCTGAAAATAACGTTAAGTTGGAACCAAAATTATCAATCACAGATTTTGAAAAGGCTGCCAATTACTCGTTGAAAAACAATTTTTCAGAAATTAATTTAATTATTGGGCCAAATAATATATCGCCGCATTCAGGCTATGGGGTTTACTTCAAAATATGGCCATAAGGAAGATTTTTCTTTACAGATGCATGCCATACTTGCTTTAAGCTTTATTTCGAGTGTGAAAATAATGCGGTATTTTGATAAACTGTTTGAGGTCCTAGATGATGATGGTCGAAAAGTGGCCACATGGTTTTCAGAGAATTATATATATATATGTATATGGAAAAAACAACCGACCACCTCAATTCTCACCAAGTTTTTGGAGTTGTTTTAATCGTAATTTAAAAAACTTACTAAGGACTCAAAACTTCGCGGAATCTTGGCATCATCGCATACATAAAATAATTGATGCGGAGCACGTTGGCGTTTATAAAATAATAAATGAACTGCACAATGAAATTATTTTCATAAAAGCTGAAATTGGAAAGTATCAATATAATCATAATAAGAAAACCAAATATAATCAAAAAGAAATTCGAATATTAAGAATTCTGGAAAATAAAACCCAATGCACCGAATTAGAATTTTTATTTGCACTGGCTAAGAATATGCGTTTGCAATAAAAAAAATATATAAAAATCAACTCATTCGTCTATTTTTATTATGGATACTTTTAATGAAAATATTTAGTAATTTTTATGAATTAATATTTTATTCTATTACTTATTTTTTAGACAATAACCTATTATATTTGTTTGAAATGAAAAGTATATGCAATTTTTAATAAAGTTAATGTTAATGCTAATGAAATGTTTTCATTTGTTTTGTTTCGATTTTAGAATAATTTCTTTTTGGCAAATTATTCTTCAGGAATTATGAGGCATTTTGATCGCGCGCGCGATCCTGAAAGATGTGATTCCTGAAGAATAATTTGCCAAAAATTAATTTGTCAAAAATATATTTGACATTCATCCCTTTTTGCTAAATATGATTTTGCCGGACAATAATTGGTTAAAAGTGTATTTGCCATTCAAACTTCTTTGCCAAACAATTGTTTGCCAAACGTTTTTTTTTGCGAAAAGTAATTTGATCAAACTTTGATTTGCGAAACGTCTTTTTTACCAAAAGATATATACCCGTCTTATCATCAGCCCATTCATAACATACCAACAATTCCACTACGGCTACTCCACTTCATATTCAATATAAACTTGATTGGAAACTACTATTCCAAACAGCATTAAATACACGGCACTGTTGTTGTAAAAATTCCCAAAATACGACTATTATAGCATTACCTACAAAATATCAGCAAACTAATAGCCTCTTCCATCACAACAATTCATTCCAATAATTTCTCATTTGTACTCATTTACACTTGCTATAGTATATATATTCATCATTAGTTTCATTAATTTCGCTGTAAATTTAAATCAATTAATCAGTTAATCAGCTATTACTAGGAAAGTAATCATCATTAATTTAAAACAGCATTTCTTCAAAACTTTTATAGCCCTAGTTCAGAGACGACCTTATAAACAAATTCAATTAGTATCGGCCACCTCTTTCAATTATCTCCGCCATCCCGGTTCACTTCACCCTTCAGAGTAAAGTCTTCAACCTGTCACTACTATTGCATAAGTTCACCCCTTGATGCAATGTGACAAGCAATACAAATAAATAAATCATATAGACTTAATTATTCTGCTTTAATTCCAATCAAAAAATGTCTTAAATTTTAATTCTAGGAAAAATTAAAGTTCATTTAATGTTTAACAAAATTATTTGTGCAATATGGAAAAATGAAAATGAAAATAGTAAATCAATTAAATTTAAAATTGTTTTGGCCAAATAAATAGTAATATAGTCACTCTGCTTTTTTTATTACTTCTCAATAACTTCTCAGAAAAGGCCAAATATTTGTTCATAAAATCACCTAGAACCTTATAATACTCGTTTTTCTTAGCACGCTGCTACACACTTTTAGTCCTGCTATTACATTATGCGGGTGCACAAACTACAACTATTCAAGAGACAAATTGTATTGTACAATTCCTATTAGTGTTCTAGGTGATTTTATCAACAAACAAATATGCAACAAAAACTACCCACACAAACTATAAGTGACTACATATATCACTATTAAATTAGACAAAATATGTTTAAGTACCGTGTTGTTTATAATTTTTCCATATTGCAGAAATAATTATGAGTACAAATTTGTTTGCACAAATAATTTTGTTAAAAACTAAATTAACCGTAATTTTTCCTAGAATTGAAATTTAAAATTTTTTTTCATTCAAATGGAAAGTAATTAAGTTTATTAATTAAAAATTAATATTTTCGAAAAGTTACTGCTTATTTACGTTTCATTAAAAATTGACGACTGTATTTAGCACATATACGGTATACATTAAACTCGAACAAAATACTTCAACACAATTCTATATAGTTTACTGAACTTTGCGAGTCAATTCAATTTTGTGCTTGTTTCTTGATGAGCTTTTTCCGCTAGGGCTAAGCGTCAAATGTATGTAGTAGACTGCGTGGAAACCCAAGTCTAAATACCAATAATTCTCCGGTATAACTAAAAACAAAACAAGATTTACATTCTGTATGTTTGCACATATTATGTTTTGTGATAAGAACAATTTATCATTTTATTTTTGATCTTGCTCTCCAAATGTCTAATCAATTGTTATGCGGGTATTTGCACTTTGTAGTACAAGTATAAGACAGGGCCATAACAAAAAATTCTATCACTAATCTATAAAAATAAACCATTTAAGCAACCCGCATTCTAGGCACGGTTTGCGAAACACATATCTTTACGTATCTCGAAACCAATGTGTTAACACTATCTACAGTTTCTACAGTTAGCTTTTAAAATTTCAGATATTTAACTTATTTTACATCGAAAAAGATAAACCTTAACTAATTGAATCTACATAGATTATCATCTCTCTCGCTATTTACCCGCATTGGTTTAAAATAAGTTACTCAATTCGGTAATTAATAAATTATATAACAAATTTAACCTTTTCTAATTCGCCAGGTGAATGGAGTATGTAAATTCATTTATTTTGTAGGTTTTTTTTATATTCGTATGTACATATACTCTTTTGTTTTAATTGTTTCCTTCGCAACAAACACATCGGCATGTTGTGAATTTGTGAATTGTGATATAATAAGAATAATAATTTACAAATACAGTTATAAGAAACATACAAAGCAAACAAAATAAAAAATCTACATGGAGAAAATAATTATCGATGTACTTTTTTATAGGAGAGTATGGTTTCTTATTAGAACAATTCATTGTAAAATATTTCCAATTTGGAAGTTCTGCAATTAAGAAAAACGGAAATGTATAATTTAGTCGACGTTCAATGGTGAAATTTAAGGAGCATGGTAATTTTTGATATAAATGAAATGTTGCCAAGCATTCTTAAATTAATCTTAAATTTGACAAAAGTTGTCTTTTAGAATTTTGCTTTAATTTTGAATTAGTGCGTAATGGTTAAGGTTTTGACGACCATAATTTAAATGATTCAACCATAACGAGTAAACATTAAAACATTAGAGTTTACCTGTATCCAAAACAGCTCGATAAAAACGTAAAATAAAAGTTAGCTGGATTTATCATTAAGCGCTACATAGTTCAAGCAAATTTCAAAATGACTACAAATTGACAATTTTACGATAAACTCCAATATCGACGTATCTCTCCTATTTATTATTAAATATATTCTTTAATAAAACATTGCATGATTCATAATTTTTTATCCAACTAACGTTGTGTTGGTTTCCACTACATTTTTGTGTAAATCATGCAATATTTTAGTGGAAAAAGTAGAAAAAGGTAACAATAACGTAAGAAGTATAGACATATATACAAACACACAATCTGTTTTATTTCTATACTCGTCTCTTTCATTTGAATTACAATTTTCATGATTTAACTTTTTTTATATTTTTTATTCCTCTTTTTACGATAGATTTTTTTTTTTGTACTGAAAAAGCGGAAACACTTTACTTTAGTTTACTGTCAGCTGTCGTGATATAAATATTGTGTAGTTGTTCTAATATCTCTCTATAACAATATTGTTTATTTATTTATTTTTATACATATACATATAAATTATTAATTAATATTTTTAATTTAAAAAAAAACGTACTGTTATTTGAAATTTTTTTATGTGAAATTAAAGTTTTCATTGTGAAAAGAAATAGAAAATAATGCAAATGTTAATAATAAAAGAAAATGTCTAGTGTAATATGCAATAAAAATTATTAAAATTACTAATTGTAATTCTAAAGAATTATAATTTGTTTTTGTTATGTGAAAATTGTAAAAATACAAATTTGGTTTTTATTTATATACAAGTATACAATAATATAAAAAAAAAGTTAGTTTTGTGTTCTTAATTTAAAAAATATAATACATGTATTACTCGTAAATATAAATAATTAAAATATATATGTATATATATATATATATATATATGTATATATATATATATATATATATATATATATATATATATATATATATATATATATATATATATAATATGTATATATATGTATATATATACCTATCATGGTTCTTTTGGTGATTAATTAGAAATTAAATTACATATTTATGTTGATAAATTAAACTTTCATTGTGATCTTTCCAAAAACTGCAAGGATTTATGTACATGTTTACAAAACTCTATAGGATTAACAATACAATCACAATCAGAGTACTTCTATTTTTGATACCGTGGGAATTTGATTATAGTAGTGCAAGGTAGCACATATTATAACTACTATAATCTGTATGTATAACGACAAAAAAGTCTTTGTAATATTTAGTTATGATTAAAGATGTATTTTATATTGTAATGTGAATTTTCACTAAACTGGGTTTAAATGTTTATCGTATCGGTTCTGAAAGTTTGTTTGCGAAATTGTTTAACTTTTAATTATTTTATTTGGTAATATTTTAGTCACACTAACTAAAATCGACGCTTAAAATTTATGTACACATTTTGTAATGTCATAAATACGTTCTAATACCTTCCAATTTTTTGGAAAAATTGTTTATTCAATAATAAAATGAATAAAACATAACTTGGAAACCAAATTCAATTCAAGGAAACCACTAAACATCAAAAATTTGTTGTAGTTCCAATATTTTCTTTCAAGAAAATATTTGAAATCCTGCCAGAAAAATTATGAATTCTGTAATCATAAATATTTGACCAATTTTGTTTTTTAAAATCATTAATTTGATTTTTTTCTTAATTACTGAATTTATTAATAATTAATAACTTAAGTAAATAATTTATTTTTTTTTTATTTAAAACGTGAATTCCATACAATTTTTGTACAACCGCTAATTGCAGAAGAAAACCTCTTAGATTTTAAAAATATCTTTTAAATAATTTACATATTTGGCCATTTAACAAGTAGTACATTTACTGTTATAGTGTAATAGTGCTAGAATTTAATTTTTTCTTATGCCTATCTACAATGTAATCTAGAATTCTAGAGACTTCCACATGTTCAATTTTATATTATTTTCAAAACAACTTAATAATTGTTCTTACTTTAATATTTTGTCGAAAGACAATTTTCTTATTCCATATTAATTATGTTTATGACATGTTATGTTTTCGACAGACATAAAAAGCATTGTGTGTAAATTCGTTGGGCTGACCACTTGCAATTACACTTAAAAATCACAATTTAGATTTTAAAAGAAAACCAAACTAATAACAATGGCATGATCAACTAACTGCTGGTGGTTAATTTTACTCAACGAATTAACGTTTGGTTGTATTGTAGGACTCAGCAATTTTTTTTCATAAGAATTAAAAGGACATTTTACAATATAATTTTACGAACTCAAGAAAATTGTAACAATAGTGTTTGAAAATTCTTTAAACATTATTCAAATTTTGAAACCTTTATTATAAAACTTTTCAAATTCCTAAAAAACAAATTAAATTCGTAGTGTTAGTAAAATTCCAAATATTTATTATGTAAAAAATTGTACACTTAAGTAAGTTGCGAGTGTTTCTAAAGAAGTCAAAGAATAAATTAACAGTCGCAGTAACAAATTAAATAAAAAAATTCTAAATATTTAACTAAGATTTTTAAAATATTAACCCTTTGCGGATTTCGTTCCTCAATTAAAAATAAAATTTCATAATAAAACTTCTTACAAAGTCAAAATTTGTAATGTACTGGACACTTTGAGATAAATGTCGAATTGTAATGCAATGTAAATTTTGTGGTTCGCAAAGAACAAAATCAAAGTTTGATGTTGTTTTATGTTTGGATTGGTCATAATAAACCGGTTTTGTTGATTCTTCACTGACGTTTGGAAAATTTCATTCGTTGTCATTCATGAATTTATTTTTATATTATTTAACCACATCCAGTAATAAGCAGGAACAATTTCATCACTTCCATTAATATGTAGGAACAATAACTCAAGCAAATTATTTATGAAACGGTTTGTAAAACGCAAACACAAATTCTACAATGACAACTATAAAGTAGCATTTTAAATTGACGTTTCTACTTTTGTTGGTGTTAGAAGCCACGGTAAAACTTATGGAAAAATGTACAGTTCTAAAAATTGATATACTTAAAAAAACATAAATGTTTTACAGAATCTTTTTTGATGTTTTTGGATGACAAGAAGAACATCAGAAAAGTGAATGTGTAAATAGAGAGAAAATGCGTAAATTTCAAAATAAATGAAAATCGAATAAATAAAACTTAATAGAACTTTTCACAAATAGTTTTTGTTATTATTATTCAAATATGTTTATGTGCTGTGCTTCGACACTCGAGTCACAAGAGAATAAAGTTATGTCGAGTACAGCTCGACATACGAGTGGAAAGGGTTAAATCTTAAATCTTAAAATTTCAAACCAAAATTAATACTACAATAGAATAAAAAAGGCAAACGATATGATTTCAAGGTTTTACTAAAGCAATCAAATTAGCTATGCCTGTTTATCGCTAACAAATAAAGTTCTTACAAAATTTAATAAAGATTATCAGGGAGGGGAGGTTATTCATATCACAGTTATATTAGTGATTATTTCAACAGAGCTCCGAGCAGCGCGAATTGTTTTGTGCGGCATTTTTTTGGAAGTAGGCAATGCGAGGTTGCTGTATCAAAAACTGTAAATTTACTATATTATGTAACTACTGTTATACATTTGAGCTTCCGTTTGGTCGTAAGTTAAATTTATTGTTGGTTGGTTTCATTTGAATATTGTGTTACTCATGCCAATTTATAATAGTTTTTAAACCTTCATATTTTAGGCTTGTACGAAACGTTATATTCCACCAACTTAATTAGCTGCATTTGTACATTTATTGGTATTGGATATTGTGCAATCAATAATAATAGACTGCTAGACTATTTTTATGTGAAAACATCTTGAAAATTTAATATAGGGTTGCTCCCCAAATCACGTGCTATTATTTTTCTATGTAAACTGTATCGGAGATAACCCGAAGATAAATGTAATTTATCAAAATACTTCGTTTGATAATAAACTATGATTGTTGTATAGCTGGTATAAGAATATCCGTTCAAATATTACATAAAACAAATATGGGATAAGTATATAGTGACACAATTTTCCATTATAACCATGCCACAATATAAATAACTTAGGTTCTTAATTAAATTAATTAATTTTCCAATTCTAATTTTATTTTCCACTATTTTATATCTTGCATTTAATGTGTATACTCGTACTGCACGAGTGTAAAGTAACTATAATGTAATTAATATACTGAACGTATCGCTTGTTTATTCCAAAAAAATGAACTTGAAAATTTGAATCTTTCCTATTTATTCGATGAAATGATGAACAAATGTATGGATCTGGTTAAGAAATAAACTTAAGTTATTTGAGTTTATTACTAAATTAAATATTCTTACTATGCAAGACAATATAAAAATTGTAAATTATTTATATGTGAATAAATTACTTTTCTATGTATTGTAGATCATTATGTTCGGTTAGTGAGCATAACAAGCAACATTTTTGTATTTCTTTAAATTTCATGTTTGCGAAACCTAATTATTTATTTAACGCTTGTTGAATTACTGAAACTTAAATTAAATTATAGTTACTATTTTCAGATTTAATAAATATCTAAAAAAAAGTAATGTTTTTAGTTCACCAACCTAATTGGTTGCTGGAATATCAAAATTTTAATTGAAACAAATGGCAGTCGACTTTTTCAACTGCTCCACACCATATCTTAAATAATTGGAACGTGTCACACCATACGTTAAATAATTCGACATCAAGTCTAATGATGTTATTTGTAATAAAAAATAAATTGTACACATTTACTTATACATAATAATATGGGTAATTTCATTTATATGTATATTGTTATATATAATATTGTACGCTTATATACAATCGTGGTTTTGCTGTAAAATATAGGCATTTTGAATTGCTCTCAAAACTTAATTTGCGCTATTCCAAAATGAATCAAATAAACATTCACAAGCTGAAATGTTGAGTTTCCACAACGAGCAGCACTAAGCAGTTGAAATATTTTCCTTTTCTCAGTTTACTCTTCTAAAGATGCTTACATTAGGACATTTCTGATGGAAAATGTGCACCACGAAAGTTGAAATATTCCCAGCTCTAAGGAAAATTATAATATTTTGCTAACTTCGTGGTGTCAATTTCTTCATCAGGAATGTTCTCTTAAAACAATTAAAAATCGAATTTAGTATTTGTGTATATTTCGAAAGTATGGAAATATTAATATGGAATAGTACATAAATATCAAATTATTTTTATAATAAATTCCATTTTTTTTTTCAAAATAAAACAAACCAATTGATAAAACAAATTTTAAGGAAAAACAGTTTATTTGGAAGGGAAAGTAATCGATTTTTGGCTCTTTTTCGGCTTTAATAATAATTCCCATCTTCTAAAACTTAAAAGTTAAGTTTAATACAAAAACCAATGGCTTTTTGGTCAATTACCGTTATTTGGTTCTTTTTGAAATTGTAGAACTTAAGCATTGAGTGATATTCAAAATGCAAATGCTTTACAGCAAAACCACTGTTATCTCAGTTTCGGATAGATTGCGTAATATATTAGGTTCAGAGACACCCTGTATATATTAAATATAATACATAAGTATATATTTAAATAAAATAATAGTGCATATATTTATTTTCTTTGTTAGGGAATGACTTTTTAATTGTAACTGCGGATATCCGGTAACTATTATCATTATATCATCCGCAAACTATTTTGCCTATTTTACACCGCGCCAACCATTGTATTTTAACATAATTGTAATGGGATGCTCTATAAAAATATTTTACTAATTAATCTCATATTTTAATAATAAAATCGATTTAGATTTATCAGCTCCAGTCCTACGCAGTATTATCTCACACCTTAAAATATACATATATACAAAGACGTAGTAAGTAAAAAAAAATAAAACATGATGTTTGTCGATAGTTGACGATTTTTATAATGATGTTTGAATATAGTGGAAGCCACAAAATTATATTACTTTATTTTAGTATTTATTGTAAGGTGGAAAATACGCAAGAAAAAGTTTTTCTATTATTTACAGCCTGAGATATTTCAAACATGACGGAACTGTATAGAACTTTTAAATTTTTAAACATTGGAAAATTGAATAACTTCTAAGCTAATAAACATTTTACATTAATGTTAACCTAAAGGTTTCTACGAAAAAGGTTTGGATTATTTGAATTTGGGAAAACACTACTCAATCAATTCCCAACAAATATGAAATTTTAATAAAATATTACTTTACATAATTTCTAATAACACCAAATAAATTTGTAGCTAATGGTCACGCAAAATTTAAATGATATACAATTTTTACCGCATTAGAAAGAGAATTATTTCGTTTTACTTTTCTAAACTAATTACACAACTAACAAGTTTGTCACGAAATGTGGCCTTTATCTTGTTTATCATGTTTTTCTGTTTTTGTTGTTGATTCGTGAACTAATGTCGCTATAAAGAGTTTATATATTAAAACACAACTATTTTGGTTTTGTCACTTTCTTATTGCGAAATTTGCTTTAAAATTGAAATTACGGTCGTTTCGGATGTTAATCCTTTGTCAAATTTCTAACAAACCCTGAGTAGTGTAACAAACACTGAGGAGTGCAAAGGAGTAACATCCAAAACGGTCATAATTGCAATTTCGAGTAAAATAAATATCACAATAATAACAATACTAAAATAATTGTGTTTTAATACAAAAAATATTTATAGTGATGTTAGTACACGAAAAATAACATTTCATCTATGAAGAAGGCTTCGGTTTGGAATTACAGGGGTTGGGTTCGGAGATATGGGTTTCAAAAGAGAGCATGGCACCAATCGACTTCTTATGGGAAGTCGGTGAAGCAGCTGGGAATCGAGTGCCAACGTTGCCAAGGATTGCTATAATTTTCTAGAAGGTTCCAAAATATTCCCAGAATGTTCCAGACAGAATGATCTAGAGCGTTCCGGAATGTTGGAGAGTCCAGAATACTATAGAATTTTCCAGAATGTTCGAGAATATCCCAGAATTTTATAGAATCTTCCAAAAGCCTCGAGAATATTCTAAAGAATTCCAGAATGGTCCAGAATGTTACAAGAAGTTCGAGAATGTTCTACAATGTCCCAGAATATTCTGGACCTTTGAGGACCTTTGATGGGACTTCCGGTTCCTGAATGTTCTAGAATGATTCCGACAGTTCTGGACCACTGAAGGGACTTCTTGTTCGCCAGAATGTTCCTGAATGTTCTAGAAGGTTCCAGATCGTTCCCAGAACATTCAAGGATATTGTAGAATGTTCCAGAATATTATAGAATCTTCCAGAAGGTTCGAGAAAGTTCTGGAATGTTCCAGAATGTTATAGAATCTTCCAGAAGGTTCGTGAATGTTTTAGAATATTCCAAAATATTCTTGATTTTTCCATAATGCTCGACAATGTTCGAGAATGTACTAGAATATCGCAGAAGGAAACAGAAGTCCAGGCTCTTCTGGAACATTCTCGAGACGCCTGCGTCAGTATAATTATGGAAATCGATTAGAGCGGGACAAGGAAACATGAAACTTATAGAAAGTCGAATAAATTTCGGTGAACATTTTTAAACGTAATAAGTGAAAGTGAATTGTTTAAGGTAGTGCACAGTGTTTTAGGTGGAATTTTAGTGCGTTAAGTAATACTAACATTTAACAGGATGCCGAAGCACAAAAGAGAAGATTTAGCCAGTGGTGAATCGAAAAGAAGGAAACAGAAAGAACAGCGGAGAAATGAAACATATGAGGAAAGAGAAGCATGTTTAGCTTCGGGACGGAAGAGAATGGATAGATTGAGAGAAAACTTAACAGATGAACAGCGAGAAGAAATTATAGAAGAGGACTGAGTGAGACACTTAGCAAGCACAGATAGAGAAACTGCTAGAACTAAGTAGAGTTACAATGAGTGAAGTTCGTGAAAAACAACGATTGCAAGCGCATGAACAAAACAATATTGTACGAGAAGTGCAAAGCAGAAGAAATAGATGTTACAGTTTTTGGCAGGTGAGACATTCCATTATGAACCCACTAAAGAGTACAACAAACACAAACACGTTGTCACAGGGAAAATGGATCAAGTGTGTCAGTTGTGCAGTGCCACGAAATTCAGTAGAGAAACACCAAGAATGTGTTGCATGAGTGGAAAAATTATCACCATTGATAGTGCCTCCATCTAAAGTATTTTATAACATGATTGGAGAAACTCAGGAATCAAAACATTTCCATCCTTTGGTGCTACAGCCATGAGCAGTGGAAAAGATCAATACAATCCTGTGTTTTCGATTAGGACAAATATGTCATAAAATGAGATCATTGTTACTATTGCAAAACGAATCTCATAAATTTTTGCAAGTGTATTTCACTGGCGACGAACAAACGGAAGTCGATCAACCTTGCGCAAATATAAGTGGATTGATATGGAAAATAATTGAAGATCTGCAGAGAATTTTACACAAGTATAGTTAATTGGTTGATATATTCAAAACAGCACAGGATCGAGTGGTATCCGATGAGTATAAAGTTGTGATTCGAGCCGACAAAAGACTTGTCGGAAAACACGAATTTCGATCCAATGTACATCAAGTTAATGAAATTGCCCTTGTAATTGTGGACAGTGAGTACACAAGTCGTGATAAAGGAGATATAAGAAGAAGAGTAGTATCGCAGAAACACACCACTTTTACTATGCACTTTAATATCTGTTAATTTTCATAAGATGAAAGATGGATACCAGTTCAATTTGAAACAAGTGTACCCAAATACAGGTTCAGAAATAAATAGAAAAGTAACTTCAAAGAAATTTTATGCGTGTTGCATGCTGATCAGAGACAACGAGTGATACAATCATATAACCAGAACGAAAGGTATTCATCCGACAGAATTAAAAGCGTACAGCAGAATGCATTCGTTTGAGAGGCGCAGTCATCGTTAAATGATAGCAACGTTGGCGACATTGCTGATTTTACCATCAGCTCACCGTAAGAAAACATGGTCGTCCTGATCTATTCATAACATTGCAATTCTTCATGATCGGAGATGAAAGAAGATATGATTTATCATGACATAACAGCTCAAGTTTTTCGAAAGAAACAAAAGAGATTCATTCACACAATTTAATTTGGTTAGATGAAAAAATCCATCCAAATCAAATTGAACAAGTAATTCGAATTGAATTTCTTTCTTCTGAAGAAATTATACAATTTTATAGTGAAAAGCATGATTCATGGTCCATGTGGAAGACTAAATATGAATTCATACCATATTTAAATGAGACACAAACAGGAGAAGATGGATATCCAAATTACAAAAGACGATCTAAAAAAAAAAATGTTGTTTCACGCCAGAATAAGAAAGCGTGGCAACCAACAGATAGAAGTAGATAATCAATGGATGGTGCCCTACAATCCGCTTCTCTCAATAATGTTTCAAGCACACATAAATGTATGAGTACTGCAACTGAGTTAAATCAATTAAATATGTGTGCAAACATGTTAACAAAGACAGATATATGGCTATATTCGCAATAATCAGAGAAAACAGAGAACAACATAGTGCTTTTAGAAAATGGTCAACGAGTATATTTTACAAGAGAAATTGCAGAGAGTGTAGCTAGTAAACACCATCTGTGAATACGACATTAACTACATTTTCCAACGTTGTCAAAGTAATCCATTTGCAAGAAAGTTATTTTATGCCGATGAGCCATCATATTATACATGGAATGTAACAAGACGAATCTTTCAAAGGGAGCTCCAGCCGAAGGCCACGAAGAAATCTTTAAAAGTAACGCATTAGGACGAGTGTACACGGTACATCCAAAAAATGCTGAGTGCTTTTTTCTTCAAATGCTACTATATGAAATTCGTGAACACAAGATGTTTCACAGATTTAAAAAAAAAATCGATGGATATGTAAGGGAAACGTACAGAGAAGCATGTCAGCGTTTAGTATTACTGGAAATGATAACCATTAGGAGTTGGCACTTCGAGAAGGTGCATTGACATCGCAAACGCACACTATGTGAGAGATCTATTTGCAATAATATTAACAACGTGTAGTCCATCGAATCCAAATAGATTATAGCAGAAATTCAGAGAAAGTATGAGAGATGATGTATCATCAATAAAATCACAATAATTTAGCAATATTAATTGAAAACTGAGCATTTTTGAAATCTGAAGTTCCCAAAAACGGATTTTGTGTTGTTAGCATAACCTCGCATCTTTGATTTTTTGTTTTGTTTGCAACATTGCCATAGTCGTAGACATAGTTATTTGTTATTTCTATTCTATTAAGAATTAAAAATTTTATTAATTGGTTAAATTTATTGTGGAATAAAAAGCAACTTAAAATTAAAATTTATTCGTATTGTTTGTCCCGATGTGGCGAGTTACATCATAGATTCGAAGAACAAAACATGTATTTTCCCAACGGGAAGAATTTTAATGTGTCAGTTTACTTTACGATTGTTACCTTTAATTTATATTACCTTACTAAGTTTAAAGAAAAGTAGTTTGCGGCAGCAAAAAAATTATTTTCACAAAAGCTTGACTGATAGGCAAGTAAAATATTGATCACAGTCTTTTAATCAAAATTTTGCTGAATATTTTCATTTTCTGTAATTAAAGAAAATTTATTGATCTAATAAGGGGAAAATAAACTGATTTCTGAAAGCTTGTAGGCTTCTACTAAAGTTGATTTCTATTGAAACTTTTTAAGTTTAAATTGAAATAATCGTCTTTTTACGCCTTAAATACATATTCAATTTTGTTCTAGTACAACAGCATTACTTTCTAAGCTACTTTAACATTTGTATCAAACCGATTTTTATTTAATTGTAATTCTAAAGTTCTTTCTTATGCAAGAATAAAAAAAAAGAGTTTGAAATATAATTTTATGTTTATGTATATTAACCTTAAACAACGGTATATAGGAGTTATAATAATAATAAAATTGTAGTTCTTTGTGCAATGTATTGTACAGAGCCGCTAATACATACTCGTACATATTTACACGCTTTCTTTCATTTATCATTTTATTTTATTTAGAAATAAGAATAATGTTTTGGTACATAAGTAAATGGAATAAAAAAAAACTTCGTTTTAATTAGTGTGAATTTATATATGGTAGATATATTTATGAAAAGAGACAGGTAGTGTTTTGAAATCAGATGATATAAATTTCATATTTAATAAAGTATCATATGGAAACAAAAAGAAAATGTCCGTCTACCTTGAATATTAGAATAATAAAAGCACGTTCCTGCTTTTATTATTCTAGTGCTCAAGGGAGGTAGGTAGTTTTTATACAATTGCATATCGTAAGCAATTACTTCATGAGAGGAAACTAATAAAGCCACGTAAAATTATTTCCATCTTTGTAGATTAACATTGTTTTTGTACATATATTGTATATATAATACGTTGTAAAATCATGTGTACGGCTAAATATACATAATAGAAAATTAGTTGTAGTTAGTTTTCTGACATACATATATTTCACAAATGGGTTTATTTTAGTAATCTATATCGGTCAGTCGATTTTAAATTTAGGTACAACAGCTGCGCTTCGATTTTTTTGATTCTCTTCTTAAAGTTCTTGAGATGCTTGTTCTAAATTTGTTGGTCCTCGTCGGCTTCATACCACTGATAGAAAGTAAGAAATTTGGAAAATACCTCTTACCCTCTTTAATAATAAATTCGTTTTTTTACAGATATAACTCTAAAACTGTATTGAAATTAAAATGCGATAATAAAAATTATTTAATCTTCAATATAATTTACTTTCAATACACTCCAATCATCCAACGATTTTCCAACATTTTTATTTCCAAACATTTCTGTAAAGTGGTTACTATCTAATAAGGCCCATATTTATGCCGACTTCTTCAGAACCGATTTTCGTTTTCTTGCTTAAAAGTTCTTTTTAAACGAATCTGCACCTGTAGACTTATTCAAATCTTAAAAAAAAAAAATTGTAGTTTTGTGCAGCCTACAGAGGTGCAGGTAGATAAAAACAAATTGTAAAAACTTTGATGGGTCGCATTTATTTTATATAGTAATCCTGTATACATAAAATTAAAATAATGATTAAAATGTATTAAATTTCAGTTTTATTATACAAAACATTAAAAATGATTATGATTTTATGTTATTACAATCATATTTTATGCAAAAATTAATAGGTGTAAAAAAAATTGCACGCCTATGGGAACAACGTCTATGGAAAAACGTTGGGATATCTATGCTGCATTGTTACTCTATAACCCCACGCTGTTATAGGGGCAACATGAATTATTTTCTATAAAATTGCACGAAAATCAACAATACGAAAGATATTTATGGTAAATAAAAACTGATCACGACAACCTAAGGAATTGAAACTATTATAATAGTATATTGTACAACGAGTACGGAATAATACTCATTTCCCACGAGTATTGAAGTTTGCAGCACGAGCCTTAGCGAGTGACGAGTTTTACACTATACTTTTTCTATGCCTACACTATACTCTCGTAGATACATTAAAAAACCAAATAATTTTAATTCGCATTTTATTTTGTAAAATGAACCGAAATATTTGAACAGCTGAATTTTCAGATTTTTGTTTGACACACATATAAATAACAAAAACTTTACGTTTTATACGCAGCCTACTATGTAATTCGCATTTCATTGTACTGGATTATCGCCTAGGCAACCATGTGTAGAATGAAAAATCGTATAAAATATGATTCGTATACTAACCACAAAACGACTCATAAGGGACACATTTCGATATAGGCGTAGAAAAAATGCATTTCAAAACTATTATTATTAATTACAAAAGTTGATGAAACGTTGTGTGGCACTCGTGAGCAAACAGATATTACCTGCTCGAAATAACGTCCCACTTGGATATCCGCGATAAACTTATCCCTCTTGGATAAGATGTCACCGTAATGATAAATACAGTGTTGCTTTATGAGTGTGAAGTTTATGCTAAAAAAAATAACAAAAAATTACACTGTTAAATTAGCTATTTTTCCAATTGGAATTTAAATTATATGAAAATTTAAATGTTTTGTAATTTTGGATTTTTCGTACCACCAAACAGATTCTTTTCATCAGGAAACAGGTTCTCTTCATCGTTTTCAGATAGCTGAACCATCTGTTCATCTCGTTAACCAAAAGCATCCAATTGTGTTGAACATGACTAGTTATATTTCAGATAATTTAAAAGTTGACTGATTTTTGATGGTTTAAATAATTATTTAGCGTCGATCCTGGAAATGTCCCGAAGGCCCCGCACATTTCTTAGAATAGCTTAGCCATATAGCGATCAATGTAACCAAGCCGATCCAATTATGATGAACTATAATATATTCCACAGATTTGGAATTTTCAATAATTTTGGATTATTTTAAAAGTTTTATATCGCCGACCGCAGAGATGTCTACAAGGTCTTGCACATATCCTCGGATAGACCATATTGTCAAATGACGTGGCCAACCTTATCGATTTGTGATATCCAATTGTACAATACTATACTTCACATAATTTATAATTTATAATAATTTTGATGGTTTTAAAAATTGTTGTATCTCCGATCACAGAGATGTCCACAAGGTCTTGCCCATATTTTCGGATAAATTGGCCATGTGCGAATCTGCGTGGTCAACATTATCCAAATGTGATGAACTATACTATACTTCACAGAATTTAGAATCTTTAATAATTATGATGGTTTTAAAAATTGTTGTATCTCCGATCACAGAGATGTCCACAAGGTTTTGCCCATATTTTCGTATAAATTGGCCATGTGCCAGTCTACATGGTCAACATTATCCAATTGTGATGAACTATACTATACTTCACAGAATTTAGAATTTTTAATAATTTTGATGGTTTTAAAAATTGTTCTACCTCCGATCGCAGAGATGTCCACAAGGTCTTGCCTGTATTTTCAGATAAATTGGCCATATGCCAATCTACGTGGTCAACCTTATCCAATTGTGATGAACTATACTAAATTTTACAGAGTTTACTACTTTAAGTAATATAAATTAAAATCGATCACATGGTGCATTGCATTGCAATTAACTGCGGTATTCGACAAGGTAAATCTCTATCGCTAATACTTCTTAGTCTCACGGTATCTGATATAGCAACGGAGTGTGTAGCATTTTAATGTTTTTGATGTATGCATTTCTAAATTCCACTAAGATGTGAAAATTATTTCACGGCATTTCATAATATTTTGACGTATATTTTTCGAGGACTACGTCTTTATTTTCTTTATATATGCGGGGTAAACCAAAATTTCAATGTAATTGTGATGTATTAACGAAATTTATTTGATTAAACCAATCTCTTGTTAAATATAAACGTAATGTTTTAAAAATTGTAAAAATCAAACCAAGTTGAATACAAATTTGTGGATTGAAAAAAATTCAAATAACAAATTATTAACGTTTTTTTTTATAGCAATGTATTTTAATTTCAATATTAATTGAATAGTGATGAACATGATCAAACATGCCACACGCCATATTGATTTAAAGTTATAGAATAAAAACAAAAAATATTTATTCTCATTATGTAAAATATTGCGTAAATTGTTTGAATTTATATGCTGTATAACCTACGCAGTCCTAGAAAAATATATAGTCGCAAAGATCAGGCCGAAAAATGTTTAGGTTTGCGAGTTAAGGCAGTGACACATGCAAAAAAATCCTTTAAGGTAAAAAAATACTGTGCACTGATGGTCAATAAACGGCCATCTTGAAAACCTTTAAGGCAAAAATAAAACATCGGGCGTTGTTCAATTTTGTATTCGGCAAATTTTTTGTCGTTTGGTAAATTTACGTAACCTTCAAAAAGTAGCTGTCACCTTTTAATGTTATGTAAATTTACCATATGACAAATTTGCCGTATACAAAATTGTTCAACATCCAATTTGTATAGTTGTGTTCATCTTAAAAACCGAAAATGAAACCTCAAACAGTGAGAACTACTAGTGGAATAGCACCTTAAAACTGACGTTTTAAGGTGCTATTCCACTAGAAAAATTGGCTGATAGTAAAAAAAGAGGAAACGATAAAAAAGTTCGAAACTTTATGTAATAGACAAAGTCAACGTTTTTTTTTTATAGCAACATTTTCAGGAGAAATTTTGACAGCACACAAAAACATAACCAATAATTATTAACAAAAATTAAATCGAGTTTTACATCTCAAAATTATCTAAAAAATTAAATATTATTAATACTCATATCAGAATTATATTTTTTTAAAATTAAAAAAAATCTCTACCAAAAAAACTTCATGTGTTTTTTTTTTGTTTTAAAAATTTTCTAATATGCAGGCATTTTTGAA
The DNA here is from genome assembly GCA_958295665.1 of Tipula vernalis. Classification (NCBI taxonomy): domain Eukaryota; kingdom Metazoa; phylum Arthropoda; class Insecta; order Diptera; family Tipulidae; genus Tipula; species Tipula vernalis. The sequence goes on along the minus strand of OY282559.1, from coordinate 193,978,266 downwards.
AATAAATTATGGAATGCCTAAAGAGAGAGTTCAAGAAGTACACCAAGCTCCAAAACACGGTACATGTCGTTCGTGCACACGTGACAGAAAAAAAACCTCAGCATCAATGAAATGCAACAATTGTCAGACATTTACATGTAAGCTTCACCCTTTAACAAAAATTATGTGTGTTGATTGTGCGAATATAAATGAGTCCAATTCTGACTAAAAAATTGTAATAGTTTTGCAAATAAAATAATTTTTAAGCTTAAATACTCTTTTCTTTAATTATTAATAATTACCAAACTCTATTTTATCATAAAATATTGAATATTTGTTGTAAACTGTATGACGTAAATTTAAGGCTCGCTCGTGATAAAATAAAATGCGCGCCCGCTCGCAGGTTAAAGCAAAATTATAAGGAGAAACGGTATAAAAATATAATAACCATAAAATTTAATAATTTGTGCGAGAAATATTTCTCATCATATGCTAATTTTATGTATTTATGTTAGTGTGACTGCTATAAAATGTTCTCAAGTTGATACTTTTTATTGCAGTCACACTACTACACTAGACACAAATATTTCTTGACTGAGAAGGGTTTTTGTTTCATTCGCCCATCCAGCAAATGTATATTTTTGCTTCCTTTAATTTTACCATCAGTCAATTCAGTCACGTGGAATAGCACTTTTATTGACATTTTGTGACATTTCAATTATTGAAATTTCAACGATATATTGATCGATCCATTATTTGAGCTGTTATTTTTGAAAATAATGAAAAAATAATGAAATATAAGATAATGAAAAAATAAACAATAAATGCAAAAATATACGGGATTTTGAATTTTTTCTTCTATTGCACAAGTATTAGGAATTCATTTTTTTTATTTGGACTATAGATTGTTTACCGTTAGAAAGATTATACTGTCATTTTTTTCTATTGTTTCCATTAACTTAATTTTTTTGAAAAATGGACTTATACCACTTTCAAAAATAACTGCTCTAGAGGTATTATTTTTGAGCAATAAATTCTCTTGGTGTAAGGTCGTATATAAACCTTAATAGCAAATAATTATGGGACGCCTTTAAAATAATATCACGCCGTAAGGGTGGAGAAAGTTTAGGAGATATAGGCGCTGGGAGATATATAAAATGAAATGGTATGTGACGAGGAGATGGGATTCGGTAACAAAAGATAATTAACTTTAATTCTGATATTGTATTATTTGTGTTTTATTATTTTGTATTCTCAAATGGTTCACAGTGGTGCAAAGCAGTGAGTGAAGAATCATATCAGTCAATTCTGACGTTCCTCACATAATATTGCGAAACAGCACAAATTTTCAGAAAAGAAACTTTTAACATTGTGGATGCTCTCTAAACGAAGTAATTTAAATTTTTAAGGATTTCCAACAGTATACTAGAGATGTAAACTGGATTTAATTGTTAAAGGTCGCTGATGAAAACACATGTCAGTTCTAAATAATCTAACAAGGGAACCTCATTTTTAACTGTCAAATTCAAAAAATTATAAAAACCATTCTAAGTTGTAGTACTCTGTGAGACATTACCAAAACCTTTTTTTATCGGCAACCAAGCCCTTTTTAAGGGTAAAAATCACCCCTTAATTTAGCCCCAAAAGACGTTTTTTTTCGATATATCCCGACTTCTACTCCACTTTTTTTGATAAAACAAAATAGTAATTATTCTTAATAACAAGTACAAATAATCGACTGTAAATTAGATTATAAGGGTTGCATCTATATTTTCTTAGGGGATGAAATCACCTATTTGCGCAAATTAAGCGTTGTTTTAACCTCTAAAAAGAGTTTGGTTGCTGATTAACAAAATGGTTTCACAATTTAAGAAAATACCCGAACAAAATGATCCTGCCCAGTGCTCTTTAACCGACGCTTTATGGAAAAAGTGTCGTCCGAGGAGCCGGATAGACCCAATTTTTTATTTTTACTTTAAAATGGCATTTCATTGTGGCATAAAGCCTGAATTCCATTGCGAATAAGAGTTTGTCAGTCAAAATAAAAGGTGATAAAAATATAAAATCGATGGTTGTGTGAAAGAAACACAAAACGAAGTCAGTCAAGATTTAACTTACATAAAATTTGTGTTTGTATTAGTGGATCGCTATAATTATGGTCAAAAATGATCAAATCGAGATCATAACAACTAACACATCCGCATAAATATTGTGTATGATGAAAAATATTTCTTGCACACACTAATAATTTTAATAGCATGGCGATTTTATGGTAGAGATTTTTTTAATTTTTTATTATATGACGGAAAATATTTAAAAAATAATAATTCTGATATGAGTATTAATAATAATTAATTTTTTAGATAACTTTGAGATGTGAAAATAATCGAGTTAATGCTAATACTTAATTTGTTTAGTAATTGTTGGTTATGTTTTTTATTTGATGTCAAAAGTTAGCCTTAAAATTTTGTAAAAAAAAAGAAAACTGCTTTATCTTTGTCACTCTAATCGATTAGTTTTTTTGTCCTCTTTTGACATGAAGTCAGTTCAGTCAATTATTCATAGTGGAATACAGACTTAACGAATTGACAAATAAAAAATTTAGACAATTAACGGTTTTTTTAATTTGTAATTTCTAAACTTTGGTTTCACTTAAACCGTGCAAATAAAGTTTTTTCAATTCTACGTAGTCCTACGTTAATAGGTCGTGTCTCGGACACAAGCTCGTCGGTTTTTTTTTTATTGCCTTGGAAGAATTGTTTTAATGTAAATTTTAGTAGAACTTGTTACTACTTGTAGTAGATTTGTTTTTATAGTCTATTGGCCGGTTTGCATTCGTCGAGACGAACCAAAATTGGCATAACGTCATCACAAAATTGGTATATTATACTTACAACTACTAACATAACAAATAATTATATTTTCTCTGTTTTTGTTTATAAAATGCAAATCTATTACATGTGTCATGTTGGATAATGAGATAATAAAATATTCATTAAAAATTTAAAACGAAATCAAGACTTGTCTCTTTTTTATATTAGTAGTTTTTAGTTTCGGATTGTTTATTTAATAAAAGTAAATTAAATTCAAGCTGTTGACAAATATGTTAAGCTAAAAGAAATGTATTAAACCTTTAATAATATGAATGTCGCTCGTTTTGCCACCGATAGCAATCAAATAAAATTCTACAACTGAAATTACAATTAAAACTTATGTATGGCTGTATGAGCTAAGTGCCATCAACAAAAACCATTATTAAATTAAAATGATTCAAAAGTAACATTTCATTAGCATTCACGTTTATTGTTATTATTACAATTATTTAAATTTTCTAATGATTTTGAACACACAAATATTTTTTTGGCATTGAGCATTTACACAAATAATTGAGAGTAAAATACAAATTACTCTCACTTCGTCGTGACAAAATTTCAAAAAAAATGGATATTGTGATGTTTTGCACAGTTTTGTTTATATATTCATACCAATTTTACCCAATAAACAATAATTGGTACAGGTTCGTGCCAATTTTTCTTCGTCGTGACAAGTGGAGACCAGCCATATGACTACACGATTTCCACAATTTTTCTAATTTTTCAAGAACCATATTTAGAAGAATTTACTTTAATTATGAATAATTCTTAATTCTTATGTAAAATCCCTCACTGTATCTCGTGCTCCAATTTTCATACTGGTTTTTAATGGTTCCTTTTCCGCACTTATTGAGATTCAGCCCATCTGTTAGTTTCGATTATAACGGAATTAAAAACTTTAAATCCGAAATTAATGAATTTCTATTTCCTACACTAATTTAAGTAACATAAATTTAATTCTAGTTTTCGTTATTCTAAAAAAAATCTATAAATTTTTCTTTTGCGTTCACAATGACACCTAATAAATGGATAATTAACAATAAATGCAGGTGACTGAAAACTCTCTTATTAATTTCATTTCATACGTTCCTAAAATACACCTGTCAAATAATATATTTTGTTAAATTTTTAACTAGAGATTGACAATTTGATATGTGTTTTTTGGATTTGTCAATTTTTAAACTGTTGAAAACTACTTAGTACATAATAACTATAAATTATGTATAAAGATGTATATTATGGATAGATAAATCGGAAATACACAAACAAATTCAGAAATTCTCTAATCGTCATAATTCCAGTTATAACTTTTATGAGAGGAATACAAATCCTCTTAAAAAATCCTAGCTCGTGCTCCAATTTTCATACTCGTTTTTAATGTAATTCGGCCAATATTTTAGTTTCGATTATTCCGGAATTGAAAACTCTACATCCGAAATTAATGAATTTTTATTTCCTACACTAATTTAAGTCATTTAAATTTAATTATATTTCTAATTTTTGTTATTCTAAAAAAATCTATAAATTTCTATTTTGCGTTAAAGATGTGTACATGTTACATTTCTGGTGAAAAAATGAACACCACGAAGTTAGCTGTATGAGTTGAATTATTTCCAACTAGAATAAAATAGTTGACCAGGGTTACCAATAAACCAAAACAAAAATTAATTTTAACTAATAATTATAATATTCTGCTAACTTTGTGGTGTACCTTCATAATGACACCTAATAAATGGATTATTAACAATAAACGCAGGTGACTGAAAACTGTCTTATTTATTTCATTTTATCCGTTCCTAAAATACATCTGTTAAATTTTTATCTAGAGATTGACAATTTGATGTGTGTTTTAGGTTTGTCAATTTTTAAACCGTTGAAAACTACTTAGTACATAATAACTGTAAAGTATGTATAAAGAATGGATAGATAAATCGGAAATACACAAACAAATTCAGAAATACTCTAATCGTCATAATTCCAGTTATAACTTTGATGAGAGGAATTCAAGCCTCGTTCACGACTAAGTAACTTACGAACTCATTCATCTTGGCACAAAATGCTTATTGCGGAAACGTTATTGCACCAAAAATAAATTATTTGCTCAGTTCGTCAAAAACGGGAAGAATTGTGTAAGATCCTACTCCTCCGCTTTTTGAAATAATTACAAATATTTTATATTTAAATTGAATAAAAGGAATTTTATGTTTTTTTGTATTTTGTATTTATAAACGATAAAATTTATTTAAAAACATCCTAATTGATTCTGGATTTCGGGAAGCAAGAAAATTCAAATTCAAAAGTTCTGGAATTACCTTTTTTGCAAACAATACACTATTTCAAATTAATAGTCAATCTTACAATCTTTACTCTTAAAGTGTTAATTAATTATTAAAGTGTGTTAATACGTTGTATGTAGCAAAATAAAAAATTTAAATTGCCTTTTGCATCTGAAAGGGTAGTGCTTCATTCTGGTAAATACCTACCGTCTACTGCAGGTATTAAAATATTTCAAAAACGTCATTATATTTATTACAATATCCAAAACACAGTATAAAGTAACTGACCTTAAAAAATTTAGAACATGGAGAAATAATAGTGTAAATGGAATTTTCTGAAAATTCGTCTCAATCTCAGTTGAATATTCCATCCAAGAATTTCACTGGAACAATCGACATTATTTCCTATGTTAGTTTTCTGCAACGGTTACGCCCTCAGTATATTGTAAAATTGTAATACAAGTGCGAAAAGGGCAATATTGCAAAACGATTATGAAAATTAAAACACAAGCGAAGCGAGGTTTGTTTCATACTCTCTTTTCTAAGAAGTTTAAGAATAATTCATACAAATTCATAAAGAATGAACGTTCTTTTAAATGTGTAGTAGTAGGCTATTAAAACAAATCACTCAGTTCTTCTAAAATCTATAATAATAGTTATTTATCCACTTTTGATATATAATAGCTCGATAACTATGCTGATTTCAAATAAGGAAAATGTAAAATAACCCATTGTTATTGTATAACCCACGCTGCTAAGGGCAACGTGAGTTATATTTTGTATAACAAAATATTGAGTAGTCATTGGAAAATTGTTCATAGCCAAATTGAATGAAAAATTATATTCCAAAAAGTAGTTAAATTAAAGTACACCATGACAATTTAAAGAACGGTCACTATGATAAAATGTATTTCAAAATTCAATGCTCCACTGTAAAAACACAAAATGGCACTATTTCTTATTGATTTACGAAATTTAATTTAACAAAAGTGGATAAAACGTTGTATGCCACTCGTGAGCAAAGAGATATTATCCACTCGGGATAATGTCCCACTCGGCTATCGCCTCGTGGGACAAACTAATCCCTCATGGATAATATCTGGTTTTGCTCACTAGTACCATAAATAACTATTATGGTACTAGTGAGCAAAACGAGATATTATCCATGAGGGGTAAGTTTGTCCCACGAGGCGATAGCCGAGTGGGACATTATCCCGAGCGGATAATATCTCTTTGGTCACGAGTGCCATACAACGTTTTTTCCACTTTTGTTAAAATAAATTTCGTAAATTAATAAGCATTTTGTGTTGTCACACTGGAGCATTGAATTTTGAAATACATTTTATCTTAGTGACCGTTCTTTAAATTGTCATGGTGTACTCGTACTTTAATTTAATTAATTTTTGGAATATAGTTTTTCATTCAATTTGACTACGAATAATTTTCCAATCACCACTCAACATTTTGTTATACCAAATATAACTCACGTTGCCCTAGCAGCCTGGGTTGTACAATAACAATGGGTTATTTTACATTTTCTTTATTTGAAATCAGCATAAAGCGTATTTTGTTGACCAAAATTGAATTCGAATTATTTTGGGTTTATTTTTTGTCCAAGAAAATAGCCAATTTGATTTAATTGACAAAAGCCAACCTTTCGAAATAAAATATAAATTTAATATGTAATCTGACTCTGGTGGCAGGTATCATAAGCAAGAGTTAGAATTATGTTTAGTTAAACCCAATTTTTTTTTGGGTTAATGTTATTCTTTCGGTGATTTATCCTATGCAATTGTTGTTGTAAATTTGTCAAGGAAATACACTTATACTTATCGGGCTATTATTTATCAAAAGTGGATAAAAAATGTTTACACATTCCCGTTTACATGTTTGTGTTATTTCCACATAACATTGAAAGAAATATTTTAAAATGGCATGGAATAATTTTCTAGCAATATTATTGTTACACGATTTCTACAAAGCACCCTTTTCTGCTGTATTTGAAACATAATCAAAAGCATAATTGTTAACTTACTCTTAGGAAAATTTTGTAATTAATCAAAAAGGAGTGACACATATTTAAATAATCTTATAGAAAAGCCAACAGGCCAAATGTTGATGTTTTGTTGGAACTAGAATTAATGTTACACTATATCGTGGATTCATTTTTAGCTTATTAGTGGTTTTTATGCTTAAACTACTGCGTAAACTAAATAGTAATCGTGAATTTATGAGGTCGGATTTTTATTCTAGGGTATTTTTTCCGAGTTCCAAAATCAATCAAATCACTTTATTTTTTTGGTTAGTTTAATGAATGGTTAAGGAGCAGCACGGAAATAAATAACTGGGGTAAAAAATCAACCCCGTGAACCACGATCAATGGGAAATGTCAAAAGATTGCGTCGTAAAAAATTCTGTGTAGATTTACGGATACACACACAAAGGTTCGTACACACATTTATTTACATATATGTATAATAAACGGAATGAATAAAATAAACTGTAGACAGTCAGGCACCAAATTCAAATCAATAAATGAAAACATTGCTTGGTTGGCTAAATTAGTTGGATTATTCTCAATTTCTTATTGTTGATTAATAATCCAATTCATGTAACTAACTTCATGGTGTAAATTTTTCACCAGAAATGTCCATGTGGTACATGTTAATGTTTTGTTTTTGAATGTACAAGGGTGTACGAGTATGTATGTTATTTCTGTGATTGTAATGCGCTTATATTTGCGTGTGCATTAAACTGAAATTTATAATAAAATAACAAGTTTCTGCTTACATTCTTAGTCAACTTTATATAGGGAACTAATATAATCTAAATTTATGGTTCACGGTAGATGATAAAAATCACATGTTCTGTTGAATATATTCCGATAAAAAAAAAATGTGAATTTTTGTCAATTCTTTATCAATCAAATTAAAATGTTAAATAAAATAAAATGTTAAAATAGTCTTGCAATACATATTTGATTAGTTTGTGAATTACTAATTTCAATATAATTTTAAAACTTAGCTATATGTATAAGAAATACTTAATCATTTTAAATTAATGTTATTGATTTTTTTATATAGATAGTTTATTGAACGAGTAACTAAACGTACTATTTTTGACGACTGTTAAGACAATAGCGAATATTTTTTTATTAATTTGCGAAGAGCTTACAATTCATTTATAATATAATACAATATGTAGTAGATACTATCTATTTATACGTTTGCAATTAGCGGTTGACAAGAAAATACAGACACAAAGGAATACGTTTTGTTTTGTAGCGTTATTTCAGTATAAAATGGGCGATTAAAGCAGACTTAAGGTCGATTTATATTATCAGTTCCTTTCAGTTCCTACTCGTATCGTGTCAGACATCATCAATTTATATTATCCGTACCTTTCAATTCAGGCATTTTCTTCGTATAATTATCGTATATGTATATTCATATCTTTGGGTTACGTATAGAGTAAACATAACACACAAAAATACAAAAAATGTTTTAGTAGCAATTTACAATTTTTGTTTGTTTCGCTATTCTTTCGTATTTTTTCGCCTTCAGATATCATACAAAACATTCTTTTCAACAATATGTGTCTGTGTCGGTACGAGTAGGAACGGAAAGGAATGGATAATATAAATACTCATATAGAAAGTACATGTAACAATGTTTTTTTTGTCTGACACGATACGAGTAGGAACTGAAAGGAACTGATAATATAAATCCACCTTTACCCATATTTAAAAAAAACATGAATTGTACTATCATTTTTTCACTTTACCACAGGTAACTAAGTGCTGCATAAATTGAGTTGAGCCAAAGCACCTAGGTATACGTATATTTAGGTGCTTTGGTTGAGCTATGTGGTAAGTTTATGCAGTTTAAGCTAAAAAAAAAATCGAAATAAAGTGAATCAATAAAATAAAGTATTATTTGTACAATAACTGAAATCCAAATTAAAGCTAAATATGATTTGCCAAATTATGTACATATAATAATTATTAATTATAATGTGAGTGATATTTTACCAATAGATAAAAATGATCCGATCAATGCAGTGAAAAAATACAAAAAAAAATACTGAATGACTGTCTCTTAAGGAGACAGCTTGTAAAACAAAGGAAAACATAAAAAAGAAGTCTTGTGGAAGGGAATTTTTCATTTTGATTTTAAAAGATTTTTATCTTGTGATGAATGCCAAAATCTTAGCTCAACTTAAACAGGCTGTGACCCAAACCAGTCTACTTTTGGACAAAGGCTATTTAAACTAATTGGCGTGTTTATTTATTAGTAAATATTGTCTGTTAGTAAAAAAATGATCATTTATTTTGTTTCTAAAGCTTAGTATTCAGACCAAAGTAAAGCGAAATTTTAACGTGGTCTCCAAAATTCTAACTGATTTCGCGTGAAATGAAATGAAACTTCTTTTTAGGGGAATTTAGTTTTTGGCGTTGTTTCAATTGTGATCATATCATATTGTTTCTAATTTTTATTATATGCACAGAGGACTATACGTATAGTCCTCTGTGTTATATGATCAAAAGAAGTATAAATTACAATATATTACAAAAGAAAATTAATAAATTTCAAGTGTGATTTAAGAGTATGTACTACATATACGTATAAATGTGCTGGTTCAAAATAAACATCAAATTGTGTTAGATCATGCATTAAGATAACTACCCAGATCGATTTCGAATCTTCATACCATTTTAGAATATCTGGGTACTTAGCTTAATGCTGTACCTAGTACAATTTGATGTTTATTTTGAACCAGCACAATTATAAGTTGTAGTAAATACTCTTAAACGCCTTAGGATTACCCAATATATTAATTCGTTTTGTTTGGCTCAATCAAATAACACTTGTTATTTATTTAATTCCATTTGTAATATACATATTTTATATTTGACTTGATCGTATAATAAAAATTATGGGCGATTCAGAAATAAGACACATAGAAATACGTTTTGTTTTTAATTATATTTTGTTTCTACCTGAACATCCTTACACAACATATAATAGATATCAAACACATTTCGTAAACTTTGTTGTTTTATAAATAAAATAAAAAGAAGGGAGAACAGAATTAAAGGAAACGTGTAATTTTATGTATATAAAGGAATAACACCTGCCATAAGTAAAAATTAAACTTAATAATAAAATAAGAAGAAAATGTTATTTTTAAATATTATTACTAAATTATTGAACAGTTGTTTTGCTGTTTTGGTTAATCAATTATAAGGCAAATTATTCCTAAACATAAAATGTCAAAAAGAGGAGAATTTTATGTCTAATATATTGATTTGATATTTCTATAATAATCTTTCTAAAATATTATTCGAGAATATTTATTTATTTTTAATTATTTTTTGTTTTACTAGTATTTTTTATTTACCATACCAACGGCAATTTGTGGATCGGAAGATCCAGCGGCGAAAAAAATTAATTATTTAAATGATTATCTTTATTATAAACTACAAAAGCAAAAATCAAACAAATAAAAGTAAATTAGCTTAAACTACTAAGTAGGTATATCTACTACATAATTAACTAAATTAATACACATAAAAAATAAAAGAACTTGCTAAACTTGGCTAAGTTTTATTCCATTCCTTCACATTGTATAAAAAAATTTCATATCTTTCCAAACGAAAAAATGTCTTAACGGAAAAATTTCTACAGATCGAAATAACGGCCTAAGTACAAATATGCCTTTGTTTTGTTATTCATAATTTTCAATATGCGGGTTTCTGGGTAATAGCAAGAGGTTGCATTCTGGCGTAATATGTACCTTCCCAACAAACTAAACCGTAAGACAGTTTCGAATCTACCAGAGCGAAAAACCCGAATATTATAACCGTATAATGTCCATTTTACGATTCATTGATATCAGATAATTTTACGAATAACATCATTATCTTGCACATGTAACAGGTGAATACTAAACCTTAACTCATTGCCGCACACTTTTATATATTTGTTGTCAATGTTATTGTAAAATTGGACGGCTATAGCAATGGGTTAATCCTTATATCTATTTTGGGTTACCCGGGTAACCTTTTTGAATTTAATCGATAAAATTTCTATTTTATCAATGGAATTTTGGCTCTAGGGCCTAGGAATGCCAAAATCATTAATTTGTAATAGTTACATTTTTAAGTGATATTCGCATAAATCTGATAAGGTTACTGGTTAACCCTTAATTGATTAACATAAGAAAAAAGATGAATAGACATAAGGGTGGGGCCAAATATAACTTAAATGCTTAAATTATTTATGAAATTGGAAAATAATGCATAATAATAAATGAAATTATCAACTTTTCAAATAACAGCAGTGATAGTCGAACAAGCATATAAATAGATAAATTTATAGACTGTAATAATATTAATACTGATTATGTCAAATTAAGTATTAACTTAATAATATCTTAGCGGGATTAACTAATATTTCTGCTGGTTCTTGGGCAAACCACCATCATAATATACAGTTCGGTTTTCCTATTCTATCTGTAAAAACCTTTTCTGAAGTCGAATTTGGTTACTGCCTGCATCGTAAAATTCCGAAGTTACATATTAATACACTATTGAGCATTTAAAGAGAGTAAAAACTTCATATAAAAATAACTTCTTTTGCTAAACAAACTTCCCCTGCGAATTGAAAATCTTTCATTTCGTGTTGTTTTGCTCTCCAGGATTGCAACCTCAAAACAATAAAATGTAGAAGGAAAACTAAATGATGAATTGGATTTTGAATTCCATCAATTTCCTACTAAATTTGCCGGTGATTTTTTCAAACCAAAAACATAAAAAGACATTCTATCGTTGATTGTAAATTATCAAAGAAAATATATCTATAAATAAATCGATGGCTGATTTCCACTTAAGTATTTTTCTCTTGACAAAAAAAAATGTAGTACATTTCTTATTTCGTGACAATTTTTAGTACATTTTGCAAAATACATACACAAAAAATGGATTTGAGCATGCGCATTGAAATTTTGTCAATAGAGGAAAAGATCAGTTGTGCCATTTGAGCATAAATTGTATTTTATGTTCAATTTCATGTCATTTTATGTTGAATATTTTGACAATTAAAATGAAACTTTCATTTTTTTTTTTTTTTTGCCAAAATTTTACCCTCAGAATAAATTTTAGGTGAAAATATAATAAAATTTGTGTTATTAAAATTAAACATAATAATAAATTATGTTAAAATTGTATTAATCGAAAACGATCCAAATTCAAATATTTTATATCTTTATGTTACTAGAGAGAAAAATATCTAAGAGGAGACCAGCCATGAGCGGACATTTATTTTGAGATGGTTGCTCAGTTTATACCAATTTAATAAGAAAAGAATTAACGATATTCGCCTAACTTTATTTCGAAGTAAGGAGTAATACTTCGCGGTTTTACGACGTAGAAAGTACCTAAATTCAGCTTGATACTTTTCTTTCTCCATTTCTCTGTATTATTTCCTTAATCCATTTTAAGCACTCGCAAATTACATAAGGCAAAAACAACATAGCTAATTATGTTTTTTTCCAAAAGGTTAAACTATAGAGGAGAAACAAATCTTTTCCCCATATAAAATCTATTTCAAGCGTGGACAGTTGGAGAGGGATGGATATATATGGTTGAGTACTATGGTAGCTGGAATAGCAATTGGTATAAAAATAAAAATGCAAATTATGCTCAAAATAAAAACCGAAAATAATTTTCTATTTACTTTTAATCAGTTGACATTAAAAATTAAATAATAAAACAAACATTTTCTTATATACAAACAAAAAACTTGGTTTAAAACTATTCATTCCGGTTCCGGAATGAAAATACACGGCATTGTTGTAAAATTCCCAAAGTAAGACTACAAATATATGATTGGTTTTTCTTTTATGTAAACAAACCATTTACTTTTTATTGTTCTTAAAAAGCAATTGTTCGTAGTTTCGTGAAAATTAATAATTATCAAATAAAACAAAACAATTAAACAAATTAAATATTATTAATTATTATTTGTTAAAACTTAAAAAAAAAAAAATTTGAAAAATGAGATGTTTAATCGAAAATTATTAAAAGAAAAAGATTACATGGAATTTCTTTTCATTATTTTTACCAGGTCCGCACGCATCATATTCTACTGCAACTCAGACGATTTACGACACTCGCCTTTCAGCTCATGACCGTAAACTTCATCTTCGTGACGAGTAACAGCTATCATTATGTGCTTATTGAATAATACACTATGGCTTCCTCATGTCACTGCGCTTTTTCCTGGATTTCATTTAAGATGATTAAGAGCCTTATGAAGGTCATTGTCCTTAATACCATATTCTGATATCTTTGGATGATATTTACGTTACTCTGTTTGGTACAACTCTAAAGCTGAATAGCATAAGTCCAAATCGGTTTCAATATTTGCTTATAAAGTAGAAGCTTGGTGTGATAAAGAAGAGTTCCTTCCCATCAGCCAATACATTTTTCTATATTTAAACCAAAGTTTTTCAATTTTCTTCTTGACGTGTGCTTACCATCGTATTTTAACAGACAAGGTCTTGCCGAGATACTAAGGTGATAAAGAAGAGTTCCTTGACATCGTAGATTAACATACAAGGTTTTACCAAGATACTTAGCTGAGTTCGCATGCGATAATATTTCTCGATTTATGTTAATCGGAATATGTTCGAATCTGATTTATAAGATTGGTGAGCTTCACCAGAGCTTCTCTCGGAAGTTCTTTCAAGATTTCTGCACTAATAAAATCGTACCCAGGAGGTTTTTTCATATTCATATTAGCTGGTATTGTCGGTAGGATTTCTGAACTTTCTTGCACAGCTGGCAGCAAATTCTCGAGCTTTGTCTTCATTATTTCTAGCGCATTTCTTACATGCTATTTTCATTGGAGGAATCCGCATTATTGGTCTTTTAATTCTTTTGGTTGCTTTCCAAAGAGAATAATCAGTACAGTTATCATTAGTTAATTTTCTTAAATAGTTGCTGAGTGAACTATATCTTGGAGGCCCTTGTTTGTTGCCATACTCTTCTCGTTCTTCTTTTTTCTGCTAGGAGTTCCCTAATTTCCATAGGGTAGTTGTTTCCCTTGATTTTCTTTTTAATTTCAGGGGTATTTTCCCAAGCTGATTGCTGTATGTCGTTTACAAATTTGTGAACTTCTTTATCTGATTGCTCTTCGGCCTTTAATGGAACCACTAAATTAATTTTTTCTTCTAGCGATAGTCTGAAGCATTCCCAATTAGTATGCATTCACAGTATTGTTTTCGCTCTGCGTTTCGATCTTGTTTTCAGATTTTAGTTTTCGTTGTTGTTTTTCATCACGATATTAGCAAAGAAATGCTCCTTTAACATATAAAAAACTTATCGTTCCCATGGAAAAAATCCAAGTTTTCTACCAATATTATTTAATGACACTAATAAGGGCGGTGTAAATAACATCGAATTCAAAAAAATTTGTCAACCATAGTAATTTTTGGTTGTTTTCATAATATAAAATTTGAAACTTATCGACACATCGATATTTATTTTAAAAATGAGAACTGTCAATCATTTTTTTTATTGTTTTGACTAATTGCAAACTTCAATTTCATGATTAATACCTCAACAGATAACAGACCTCGCTTCTCTTCGCCTTTATGATTTTTTTCAACCACATAGATGCCGCTAATTAGACATTTACCTACATGAAAAATGGGGTTTTGAGAACAAAATATTTTCATAAAAATGTATTTGTTTAATGATTTATTACGACCAAATTTAAATTCCAATAGATTTTTTTACAATTGCTTTGTCATGTACCCATTTGGAGGAAAATTTCAGCTAAAATTACGAGTTTCCAAGTATTTACTATAAAAACAACATCAACAAATGTAAATGCCATTCGTCGCAGAAAACGATAAGTTAAAAAAAAAAAATTAAATAATTTTTGTTGTTGCACCACGATAAGTCCAAATCAACATCGAAACGCAGGGCGAAAACAATACTGTGAATGCATACTAAGGGTGATTATTGACTAGAAATGGGTTCCTTTCTTTCTGAATAATTTTTTCACTTAACGTTAGAAGTATCGGTAAAATATCAGAGCTTAAGTCATGGCTTTCATCTACTTGTACATAATTTACATGTTCTTTATTATGAAGAAACCAATCAGATCTGGTATTTAGTTTGGATCAGTTGGCTAGTAGGTTTGTTTTCCAGTTGAGAGGGCTTCACAACTGAATTTCCTGATAGCTTTTAGGAGTTCTTTATCCTTAGTCGTTGTTAATCTGGAGCCCAAGTGGACATTTTTTGCATTAAAGTCTGCTCCAAGTACTTAACAAGTTTGATTTATTTAATTAATAATTAAAAGAGCATACAATTTACGGTTGAAAATGGCCTAACCGCTAGACGAAAACGAATAAAAAGAGCCAGCAAGAACTACAAATTATTTGGTGTCCCGATCCAAATATAAGTAATTAACTAAAGGAAAATTGAAAATTACATAAGTCATGATATACGGCCAATAGAAGCGACGGTGACGGCGTTTTAATAAATCGAATTTAGCTAAACTCGTTTAAGTAAACTATGCAAAAAATCGAGTTTAGCTAAAATTAAGGTTGATACACTAGGTCTACAACTCGAAAAATTCACTAAATTCGATTTATTAAATCCAATTAAATCAATTATTAAATCGCGGTATGTCCTGGGTATAAGGCTGTTTTCGAAATGAATACTTATTTGTGGAACCTAACTTATTTTTCTGGCGAGGTGACTTATTTTCTCCAAAAAAAATTTTAATTACTTGTCATTTTGCCTAAGAAAATTTCTGAGTAGTGTGATTGATTGATTATAATGTACGGCCAAGCATTATAGCAAGAACTCCTGTACCCCGGGGTACACACCGTACACCCGTTTACATATAACAAAACCGAAGGATAGGATAGGATTGTTAGTTGGGAAGATTCTACTCGGTTACAGACACCTAAGCTATCGATAGTTAGTAAAAATTGTTATTAACAAGCATGTTAAAGACAAGTGTTTTAAAAAAAAAAAATTGAAAAATGTGTGTATTAAGTGTGTTTCGCCAAGTGCCCACGGCAGATAGTGTAAAAAGTAAAAATTGTTAGTAAATATATAGTAAAAATAGTTAGCACAGGACAACACAATTTCTAAAATATAGCTTATTCATTAGAGAGTTGATTCAAGCTAAAATTTAATTCTGAAACTCAGGATTAATTTTAATTCCTATAATAATGATTAATTCTGGAGCTATGTTAATTTCTGAAAATTGAATTATTTATTAGTAAACTAAGGAAGAGAAACCTTTAAATATTATTTAAACTAAATTAGTTAATATACATTAATGAGCAAAACATAATATATTATATATTACAAAAATTAACATTTTATGAAATCGAATATGGATACTATCACAATTCTAAGCTAAAATTCTAAAAGAGTGTTTAAAAATTTTAAATTACTAAGCTACGATTTAAATTGTTGTTGTTATCATGTAGATAGTTAATTAATTGTTTACATTACTGCAACTAGATTTATAAATAAAAAGTTGAAAATATATATTTAACCATAAAATTAAATTAAAACTAATCAGCAATTTCTTACATATATCGAAAAAGGGAAATTAATAATGTTAAAGTTAATTATTTATAAAACTAAATAATATAATTTAAAAATTGATTATGTTACGGCGCAAAAAAGTCTAGAATCCACCAATAATTTATTTAAGTACTACATGTATATAGGGTATTTACGAATAAAGCTCAAATAGAATTTCCCAGGTATCTCTGGAAACTATATTAAATTAATAATTCACTATTATACCATATCTGTACTATTTAATTAATAGGATTTAACTTATATAAATTAGTTAGTGATATATAAAATAAAATAGTTATCACAAGACAATACAATTTCTACGCTACATAATAGCTGGATGCTTGGAGTTTCTGGATGCTGAGCGAGAATTCACCAATATTTCTGTAGCTCGGAGAAGATCTAACAATTATATATAATTAAGTATAATTTATAACAGTGCATATTCTAATGATTTCCTTTACATTATTATTTTCGCAACTTAAAATTACTGTTAAGCTCAAACTACTTTTATAGTTGAAGCAATTCCGCAAATTTTCCACAACCACACTACCCCTCAACCTTAGTAAATTAACTAAATTAACTTCCATTTATCTCCATTTGTACTCACAACCACAACCCTTAAAGATGTAAACTATAAAACCTTCATAACTCAGTAAAGTACTACTGAACAATTAAAATTACTAAGAGTATCATGGTCATTAATATCTCTGAAAATGTAAATCAAATTAATTGGCAATTCGTTATTTGTAAGATAGAGATTATCAATATTTCAAAAATTATATTTAAAACTTATAAAACAGTAGACTACCTAAAAAAAATCCAATTAGCATATTTCACCTATTGAAGAGATCTCCGCCACACCATTTACCATCACCACTTAAAAATATAAGTCAGTAAAATAATAAATCAATGAGAGGAAATAGAAAAATTCTATAGTATTCTTAAAAATTTTGCAGGTGTACCATATAAGTAATAATGACGTTTGTATTTGAAAACTGCAACCTAAATAAACTTCAATAAATTCATTATAAATGAAACAATTTTTATTTGGTTTAGGACTTTTTTTATTTCTTTTTAACTAATTAATTAAATTAGCATTCGAATCCTATTCGGGTCCATTTTCAAAAGCATAATGAAAAATATATCAAAAAACTCCTTCTTTTATACTTACTTAAATCAAAAAATAAAACAATCACAAATTTTTATTAAAATTTAAAACCGACTTTTCATTGAAACGCCCAGCCATGTATTTTCGAAGAAAACCTTGCTAATGCGCTTTCTTGTAAAAAACGGTTGTACAATTGAATAAAAATAAAGTTCATGAAGCAAAAAACAATTTAGATGAACAAATCATAAGAGTTACCAATATATGCGTAATCTTCAATGACGTTTATTGAATTTGTACTTGATTTAATTTGTAGCATTTCCAAAATCGATCTTTAAATAAAATTTGTTTGTTTCTCGAGAATTTTTATGTTATCTAAACTGATTTGATGGTTTGTATTTTTCAGGTGTCGTGCACTAATGCTTAAATTTTGATCTTTATTTATGTCACTTTTGTGTTGGTAAAATCTTTTTTCTAAAAATTGTTTCGTCTGTCCTGTGTATGTAGCGTTGCAACTTCTTAAAAGGTGTTTTATCTTTAATTTTAGAAAACAAATTGTTGTTTAAACTTATAGCTGCACGTCCTATAATTTTAAAGTTATAATTTTTGAAAAGATTTTTGATTTTTTCGTAAAGATTTTTAACGTATGGAATAGCCAAATAATTAGTGGTCTCATTTGTTGATTGAGAATTAAAATTTGTATGGGCATTTTTTTGTTTCCAAATTATGTGGTTTACCAATTTTTCCGGATACTGGTTGCGACATAATGTATCTTTTAGAATTTTTAAATTTTTATTGTGAAATTTAGTATCGGAAAGTTTTAGAATTTTTTCGGTCAGAATTTTAATGGTGTTAATTTCATAATTGTTGGGAAGCCAAGAATGAAAATTTAAATATCTACCAGACCAAGTATTTTTATGGTACCAATCACACGTAATTTTGCCATTTG
Organism: Tipula vernalis; assembly: GCA_958295665.1. Taxonomy (NCBI): domain Eukaryota; kingdom Metazoa; phylum Arthropoda; class Insecta; order Diptera; family Tipulidae; genus Tipula; species Tipula vernalis. The sequence goes on along the minus strand of OY282559.1, from coordinate 193,959,467 downwards.
GTTCATGAATCAGCAGAATGTTCAAAAATGAAATTTTGTTATTTACTTATTTTTCTAAGGTAAGTTTTATTCTGTTGTTTTTCGAATTATATTATTCTAAAAATGAATTAATTTTGTTTATTGGTATTGCCGTAATTATGTCGTCCACATTTCTAAAGTAAAACACTGGTTGAAAATCTAAAGAATTTAAAACCGAATTTTGCAAATTTTGTATTAATAAATTTGCTATTATCGGACTTATTAGTGAGCCCATAGGTGAGCTAAACATTTTTTTTATAAATTTTGTTGTCAAAAGAAAATTCAGAATTGTTCAAAACGATATCTAACGCAGTGAAAAATTGAATTTTTGTTAATTTTGATTTAACATTTTTCTTTATATTTCTCCAATTTTGACTGATAATATTTTTGACAATTTGGCTATCGACGTTGGTAAACAAAGACGTAACATCTAAAGAGATTAACAGAAAATTTGGTGGGATTGAAACATTACTAATTTTATTTTTGAAATCTTCGGAATTTTATATGTAAGAACTGTTCTTTCCTAAACTAGGTTTTAGGATATTGCCTAACAATGATGCTAACGAATATGTGGGATCTATGGAACTGACAATTGGTCTATACGGAAAATTTGGTTTATGGATTTTTGGTAAACCGTATAATTTTGGAATCACTGCGGTGTAACTCGTTAAATTTTTTCTTGTTTTCAAATCAATATTCCCAGATTTTTTCCATTCTTTTACCACTAAATTTATTTTCGTCTGTATTGGTGTCGATATGTCTCTAGCAGTTTGTACGTACCTGGAATCGTCATTTAGTAAGCTGTATTTGATAAAATTCTTTGAAAACGCTGCTTGGTAAAATTCCTTGAAGAAATCGACTGAGTGTACTTAAATTCCTTTTTGTGTCTTTAATGTGTCTTATCGTCATTGAAATTTCTTCGTTTATTACACCGAAAACGAACGTATTTTATAACCGGTGGAAGACATCTCGGCTTATATTGAAATTATTTATCAGTTTTTTTCGTTTTTGGAAAAACTTTTTCTTTTCTGCATTTTAACAAAAAATGTTGTTTGTTTATTAATTTTGCCAACTGATTATTTTCGTTCATGACGGATTTCATGCTTTTCTTTGTGCTGTTGCCACATTCTTCATTTATGTGATGGAAAAAACTTCTGTTATTTCCATTAGTTGTCTCCATTTTTTCAACCCGGAGATTTTTTATATACAAATTAGTGTTTTATTTTTATGAGCCAATTAATATTTATAAATTAAACAATTTTTATTTGGATTCTGAAGAATACTACAAAAATTGTTTAATTTATAAATATTAATTGGCTAATAAAATTAAAACACTAAATCCATTATGTTAATTAATTAGGTTCAATACGTTTAGCATCTCGATTTTCATTTACATAATTCCACGTTATTCACATTCACTGAATCAAAATTCAGCATGCATAAATAAATACGTCATTATGTGTTGCAAACCAAATCTCAATTCAACTCAAAATTAATATTTCCATATTAGTATTTTATTCATATAATTTAATTAATTTATAATCTTTTAATATTAATTAAATTAATTTAATATAATTAATATAATTCTATGCAGTTTTTAATACCCTGTAAAAAAATTAATCATACCTAAATAAACAATTGGCAATTTCCGATTCAACTTAAATTTACTCGATTATACGAAGCATAAGAATCTTATTTGAGTCGAATACATTAAAATTTTCGTTGTGTTTGTGTAGTTCATGTTTTACCAAGAACACTATAGTTGCCTCAAGAATACAAAAAACACAAAGAGATAAAACAACACCAAAATAAAAATAACAGAATCGTATATACTAAACCACCAACATACATAGAGACGGTAAATATTTTCAACCAATATTCCATGGGCGTAGCAGGAGACGTATCATCTTTTAATTATATATATTACATACAAATAATACCCTTAAAGCGAACATATAAACATTCCTGTTCTATTTATCAAGTTACAGGAAAATATTTGTGACCATTATAAAAAAACCAACAAAAATATCTCTCTGTTTTTGTTGTTGTTTAAATATTCTATGACAAAAACCAATAATATAGAGTACATTTCCTTGATAGGATCTGTGTAAAGAGTGAACGAGACGGCATGTATAAACCTTTTTGTTGATTCTATTATATATCAAGCTTCAAGAATATATTTGTGTCAGTTGTATATAAAATAAAATACCAAAATATGTTAATTTATTTGTAAAAATAAAATAAGACATGAAAATTAACTGCGTATATAAATTTGAGTCAATTTTAATTTTAATTCTAATTCATTTAGAATTTATGTACAAATTACACAAACATTAAATTCAAAATCATGCAAATTAATCAAGAAATCAAGAAATATGATTTCTTTCACTATAAATTCAACACATTGCCTGATAAATACCAATATTCCTGTTCTATGTAACAATATTCAGGAATATATTTGTGTCGATTGTACATAAAATAAAACACAAGAAGACATTCAAGTAAGCGTAAAAATAAAATAAGATATGAAATTTACTACGTACATGTATCAAATTATGTTAAAATCAATTTTAATACGATCCAATTATTAGATTTTAGTAATTAAATTCCATGTACAATCATACAAAAGTTAAAATCATGTACTTAATCAAGAATTTTGATTTCTTTATCTATAAATATAAAACATTACCTGATAAATGCATCCCGGTGGATTGTATTTTCCAAAATCATACTTTAATTATTATTTCACTTTAAATAAAATTAAATTGAATTAGAATTAAAATTAAAATGTATATACATATGTATATAAACTATATACTACATAACATTTCACACTAACAACACATAAATAAAAAATAAAAATACCATAAAATTAAATTTTGAAGAGGAAAAACAAAACACGTCTATACTCTTTGAATGTTCGCTCTCACCCCTAAGAAAATTTCTGAGTAGAAAAATCTAAAATTTTGTTTCGGCCGAAGAACAAAATGTCCCATTGATTTTTATTATGGTTAAAGTTTTCATCGCGAATATAAGTGATGTGCAAATTATTTTTCGAAAATACTATTCTGCTACGACAATAAAATAATGTTTAATTGTATATTGACTTTATAGTGTAATAGTTATTGGGAGTTTTGATATATACTTATCCATAAGTAGTACATTTATTGTTATTGTTGTGTTTTTGTTTTGTGTTTTCGTTACTTTTCGTTGGTGTTGTGTTTCTCCTTGTGTTCTTAAATTCATTATAATGAACTGTGGCAATTGTGATGCGGATATATCCACTTTAAACGAGAAAATCGGATGCTCTGGTTTTAGCAACAGGGCTTACCATTATTGTTGTGCAGAAGTGGATCGAACGACATTTAACGTCAAATACGTCACATAACGTCACATAATCTGGTTCTTCAATGATTCTAGAGACCTAATTTAGAATAAAATTTATTTAAAATTTTTTCCATCAAACTCAAATTTGGACATTCTCAATCATAACCAAATTAATATTGCGCAGCAGGATATGGTGAAGTGCTTGCAGAAGGAGATTGAGACGAACAAAAAGAATATCAGTTAAATATTGAAAATATTACAAAATGCAGATAAGGTCGTTTTTGACAGCAGTATCAAGCCGAAATATCGGCAAAAAGAATGCTTAACAAGGAGCAAAGTGAATGTGGTTAATGACCTTTGCGGCACTACGACTCCAGTAGAAGCAACAAGTAAGCCCCCAAATATTGATTCATCAGAGACATCAACTAGCAAACCGGATAATATGTGCCTTAGCAGACGCCCGAATGATGGGCTAATATCCGAAGCTATTACCCAGTCGAAGATAAGAAATCAACAAGCAGTTCGAGGTTCTAATATCTTGACAGATATTATTATCAAAACTGTACCACTTAAGTTTTAGCTTCATCTATCCAGTCTAGACCCTCAAACCATCTCTGGCTAATAAGTATTTGAGAACAAGTTTCTACCATGTTGGTAAATTGATCCTAAAGCGAAAAAAATGCAGGATCGGGTTTCAGTTGGGGATAAACGTAGATCTCAAGGACAAGGCATAAATTCTTAAATCTGGTCAACTAGCGTTTATATTAGACCATTTAAGAATCAAAATTTTCGGAAAGCAGTTGCCTGAAATGTAAATTCTCGGAACCCAACTGTAGACATCAAGAATCCCAGAGTTTAAGTGTGGTTGTTTTAAATAAGAGGAAGATCCGGTCCATACGCTCAAGACAAACTACAATATCCTCTATTTATTTGTGAAACATGGCTTACAAACAATTTCAATTCTGAAGAAAATACTTTCTATAAGATTACGTGGTCTATAGGAAAGACAGACATGATTTTGATACCAGACTTAAAGTCGGAGGTGTGTTGATCGCCGTGAAGAATTCACTTTCGAGTGAGGTTATACCATGTCATCCGGTGTACGACATTATGGCTGTATATATTAAAGCCGATATTTCTTTTACCTTTGTGGTCGCTGTATATGTGCCCTGTGGATCAACTTTAGAAATGTATCATGCATTTATTGACTTTTTCAAAACTGTAATGTCTTCAGTACATGTTGATGAACAACTCATGCTCATTGGTGATTTCAGTCCTACAGACATTGTTTTGTTTGACGTTAATGGTGTTCTCACGCCCGTTTCTAACGATCAAAAAACATTGGCCATCACTCATATGATGTTATGTATTCCATCATTCATATGATGTTATGTATTCGGATATTTCTTCATGTGATGATTCTTCTACTGGATGTTATATATATATATATATATATATATATATATATATATATATATATATATATATATATATATATATATATATATATATATATATATATATAAATATATATGTATATATATATTTATATATATATATATATATATATATATATATATATATATATATATATATATATATATATATATCTGTACTGGTTTATTCTTATACTAAAACTCATCTAATTGGGTGACCACTGGTCTGTATCCATATTTATGGTTTACTTTATTATTGTTACGTTTGAATAATGCTTCAATTGCGTGATATGTCTAATAGAAAATTATAATAACTAAGCACGATATAGTTTTTGGTGTAGGAATGTAGTCATTGCCGCATATACTGAAAGTTTCATTACAAATTTACATTAAATGTTATTCTGAATGATTCCAATTAAATTATATTGGTTCTTAATAGTGATTATTGACTCTTAAGGTTGAATGTACGTTTGTAGCATCAAGTAGCATAAGAAATTGAATAATGAACTAAACATAATACATAATTTCTTTAACAATGAAACTCATTATTACTCATTATTAAGTTTTATGTTCTTAAATATAAAGAATGCAGATTGATTTAATTTCATAATATTTATATTTTTTATTTTTTTATTTCAGAATCGCCACATGTTGGTCGATTCGGGACAGATAACATAAAATCATTCACCATTTCGTCGACGGTGATTAAACGAAGGTTAGCGCCGCCATTGCCTTCAGCGAGCGCACCTCAAGTGTTGTCCCCTAAGAGGTTGTGTCCAACATCTCTTAATCGAGCAACAACACCACATCTGCCTCCACACCTGTTTTTACAACATCAACAGCAGCAACATCATTTAAATCATTTACATCATTTAAATCATTTAAATCAACAACAAGCATTGTTATTGGTCCAATCACAACAATCGCATCATCTACATCATCATCATCAAATTGTTAGACAGCCCCAAATTCATCAACAACATCATCATCACTTAACAAATTCTTTTGTTAAACAAACACCAGACTTAAAAATAACTGAATCAACGTTAAAACATTTTAAACCTACAACCACTACAACAAATACAAATAGTAATACGTTAACTACAGTAACAACTGAAACAATATTACAGCAACAGAATACAATAAAACAAGAAATAATTGATAATAATATCAATAATAACAGTAGCAATAGTGAAAATATTAATACAAACATGGATAATCAAATAGCACAAATTGGAGCAATTGCACCAATGACTTTATCACAGAGTATGGATTCTGTAAATACCGCTAGCAATGAAGAAGAGGTAAGTGTGGTTTTTTAGTATATATAATTCTTAAAATCTGTTGTGTTTCTTTGATATTTGCAATATTAATATTAAAACGTGGTAAAGTAAACATTTAATTTGTGTTTAAGAAATTTAACATTGTATATGTGATCGATAAAACGTTTAACAATATTCCTTAGTAGAAAGTTATTTGTATTGTATTTTTCATAAAAAGGGTCTGGTTGAATTTTCCTTTTTCCTACAAATAAGTGGAAAAAGTTTTGAATGGAGAAGTATTCTGTCTATTTGATCTTTATGGGGAGAGTTGAAAACATTTAATGTAATGTAATATCGTCCTTCATACTCTATGTCATTTTAAATACTATAGAATATTACAAATTTATTTATTAAAATAAGTTTTCTTGTACATATAAAAAGCGCAGGGTGAGGCATTTAAATTTAAACAAACAAGAAACTGAACACGAGCGATTGCAAAGGAAAATGTCTATAATTAATGTTGTTGGTTTCAAGGGGGAAATAGAATGGTTTTACATATTAATATATTTTTGATTTGGTGGACTTTTTGGAGAATCTGTCATCTTTCATTGGGAATCTGCATCTTTTGTTAAGGAATCGGATTTTCTTGAAAAATTACACAACTTTTTGAAGAAACCCTTCAAGGTTAGGTTAGGTTAGGTTTGGGTGGCGGTCCACTAGGACCAGGCATAGATACAAAAAAATGGTCCGTAGCCATACCACAATAATTATTTCCTACTACCTTTCAATATCGAGGAAAATATTTCAACCGATATCAAATGCAGAAGGCATGCCCAAGGCATAAACACTTACAGAATTTCCTCTTTCTTGGCCTTAAATTCAATCAGCATTTCGAACGATTTTTGATTGGATAATTATTGCCTTCCTAGAGATCTAACTTTCGCGACTCAATAACTATCTGACATGTACCGGGCATCACGGCGATGTCGTATGAAAGAAATTAAACAAATGTTTTTTATGTTGAAAAGATAAAAATTCGTTTCATTTCAGATACAATTTATAATTTTTATAATTTATATTTTCTTAAAGAAATTCGACAGTAATCTACCAGTTATTGACACTCGTAAGAAAATTTTGAATTCAAACTGTTGGGATTACCTTAAATTTTTTAACTTCGTAGAACTAATAGCCTTTCTATATATTTTAGTCTGTTTTATTCGGTTTTGCAGTCCGAAAATAACTATTTAGTTATTAAATCTCAAAATATAACTGATTTTCTAAACGATGAACGTTTAGTACTATTATTGACACCCGGATATAACTATTGACATTCTGTTGTAGTACAATTATTGACATAAATTTTGCACTGGTTTGGTAATCAGTGAAGTAGTGAAGTCATTGGGCGCTTTCAGATCCGCAAACTGTTGGCATCATGTTTAGTGAAATCATTGCTAATTTGATTTGAATTACTAATAAAGTTCTTAAATTTCATAGCGTTGGCCGTGATTTTACTCAACATGTTGCCAACTGTTTGGTGCTCTGAAAGCGCCCAATGACAATAAAAAAAAATTCAGTTGGTTTTATGTAAATTAGTTTAATTAGGAACATTTTACTTCAGTTAAACAAATAGTTAGAGCTGGCTAGCTAGTTAATTCATTATCACAAAAGTTTCAGAATCACAAATAAAGTAACAAAGTAAATAAATATAATTATAAAAAATAAAATCAATTCAAACGTCAAAATGCAGTCTTACAGTTGAATTATTTGCAGTTTCATTTAGGACATCCTACTCCCTTACAATTGTTGCATACGAATATCGGAATATATTCCATATCCATTATTTTTATGCACGCAATGTGAAATTCTCTAGTGCATTGATTGCATCTAATTCCTAGTTTTGATTTGATTTAAAAAGTGCATTTGTAGCACATAGAGCCAAATTTTCAAACATTTTCAAATCGGTATTCAGCATACTTCCTGCAATTTCTTCCACTTCAATCTCCTCATTTACATATAAAAAAAATCCATCACTGGGATTTACCAGCGAGACATCAACATAAGACCCAATCGTATTGTCAAATTGTGTTGTTTCAATCAGTAGTACGTTTTCAGTATTATTATTATTATTATTGGGGGGGCCATGCGGGCGATCAGCCACTTCGCACTGCGACCTAAAAGATCTATTGTGCTGGCCCCTGCTTAATTATCCGTCCAGTCAATATTCAGGTTCTTAATGAACCTGACAATACTGCCTCCCGGTAAGTGATACATACTATCTGGGAATATTGCTCTCCCTCCTAGATGTTTACTACAGCATGTAGTTCCGCTAGAAAGACGGTAGCATTGGAGCTCAAGGACCTCGAGAGGGTTGTGCCACTCCCGTATATTCCTACTCCTGCCCCGTATTCCGTTTGATTTTACTCTTACGAGTTGCTGGGAATTGCAAGTCACCTGTAGGTCACCCAGCTTTACTACAGGAAGGCTAAAAATAAAACTGGAGGGTGCCTGGTATCCAGAGTCCGCATATTTTGGGCTGATTAACCTATCAGCCATTCATCTTTCGGCATATGCTGTTCCACCTTAGATTAGGGTTTTTTGTCAAGGTTTTCTCCTTTAGCGCCGTACTTTGGCCTGTGCCAAATGGCCTAAAATGTGCCAAGTGGCCTTAGTTACCAGTGGTTGCCACGAGGAGGCAGTACGTACACTTGCGAATTGTGCACAGGTTACCCCTTACACAATTGTACCCATCACGCAGCTGCCTAATGACAAGACCAGAACAGCTCACGTGATGCGCACCCTACTGGAAGGTTACGGAGCTGGTAGATTAATCTACTCAACTTTGATCCCCCCCTCCAATAGACGCCAAACCACCATACGTTTTCAGTAGAAACAATGGGTTTCACATTAATTTCCTTAGGCTCAAACTCCAGAAACATTCTGTATAGTAACATTAAATCGTCGGACCACAAGGCAGTGCTACATACACCATTGAAAGCGTTCTTAAATTGAGTAGTCTTGTGATCTCCTACTAGTTGAATAAATCGTTCGTATGAAAGTTGTTTATCTGGAACTTTTAAGGCATCTGTAGCTAGTTGAAGCTGGTCAGTCGATTTTCCTAAACACTTAAAAAAGTCAATTGTGTTTTGGTCCCATGGCAAGAGACCAGATGCGCGAAAGCCGTTTCTTAATGTTTCAGGTCCAATACAAGATTGAATCACTGTATTCAGAATAGGAGCGAATTTTGATTTGGTGAGAAATTCTCCGGGGTTTTGTCGCCGCCACTCCGACTTTTTTGTTCCACCCGGTCTTAAGCGGTTTAAAGGCACTAACGTCAACTGGCTGCATAATACGAGTGGCGTTTGGATATAATGCTGTCAAGATTATTCCCAATTGAACGCATAACTTGCTTAGCTGTAAAGTTTGGTGTGTTGTGTGACCGTCGACAAAAAGAATTACGGGAAATGTGGTTCCAAGGCTCACAAGATTAGAATGAAATACTTTGGACATATATTCGTAGAACACCTCTTTTGTCATCCAACCGTTATCACTAATACCCAAACCCCAGCCATTTGGTAGTGATTTTCTGATATCATCGTGGATCCGTTTATAAGGATAAATTACCATTGGCGGCACCATAGTTCCTGACGCGGAAAACGTAAACATGACCGTAAGGTTCGCTTTGGCCAGGCGACGGTCAACTTCATAAATGTTTTTAGCTCCTTTCGCTGCCAATACTGTTTTTGTTTTGGGGCAGAGTAGGAAATTAGTTTCATCGCCGTTAAATATTCTGGCGGGGTCATTCAAAATTTCAAATAAATTATTTTCTTTTAAATATCGTTCGATTGACATAAACCACGCTCGTATATCTGATGCACCTACGGGTGAACTCGCCGACGAAACGGGGTCTGGTGTTCGTAAACAAATATTAGGATGTCGTTTTAAAAATAATCGGAACCATCCATCTCCGGGTATATTATCAGATCCAAATGGGTGATCTCTTTGTTCCATATCTAAAAACTCCTTAACTGCATGTAGTACATCCTCTTTTCTTTTAGGGAATCCTTTCCTTTGAGATGTGATTATCCAGTCCTCAATAACGTTTTCTTCCTCTAAGGTTAAAACAGTTGGAGGACCCGGCCTCACTTTTGTAAATTTATTGCTTAGCCGGAATAGCAACGTAGTTCTGGAAGTGCTGAAAAGCTTAGCAGCACCTTTTTTCGACATATCGCCCCGCTTTATAGCTTCAAGGGCTTTCTGAAGCAGTTTAAGTATAACTATTGACATACTGTCAATTAATGTACTCCAGAATCGTATAATAATCGACCCGAAGTGTCAATAGTTAAATATGCAATTTATTCTATTCTAATTATTGACACTTTAATTATCTAATTAACTAAATTAAACATAAAAGATTTTTTATGTAAATCTACAAATAGACAAATTAACTAAACTCAATCCTAATAATCAAAACGTATAAAATTAAAAATAAGTTAATTATGAGGTACTTACAAGTTTCAATTCCTTAACAAAATTTGATTTTTTTGGCGCCAAATACTTAGCTGTCACTACGAGTTGTTTCTCATCCAAAATTCATAAATAAATTGAATGACCATAGCTTTAAAATAGAAAAATTATAGTAAACAAAATTCAGAAAAACCACCCCGGGTGAACCGTTCTAGACCTCTTGTGTCAATGACATTGTTTTTCTTTTAAAGAGCATACACCAAATATTTATAATTGGATCGACGAATGTTGCTTCGGGTTTATTTTTTTATATGAAAATATTGTTATTAATTTCGTATGATGTTCGAATACGAAACTAGCTCCAATATCCAATGTTTCTCAATTTTTGAGAAAAAATAATTGCCAAACATCATATTAACATAATCATTTTACTGATATCTTCCATATTGCAAAAATTCCGGGTGCGTCTTTTATTCCATGTCGATTTTGTTTAGCCGCCATTTTGGTTTGGATGACATTTGTCAGTTGGCATTTGACAGTCGTAGAGTAGAGAGTGGTCGATAACAATTTATTATGGAGCATCGAGATTGGAATGCTCGAGTTTTACAGCTCGGTATAGACGACCACCTTTTTTGACAAAAAATTGATTTGACTGGCTTTGTTAATAAACAGAATAGAATCGATTGGGGCACTGAAAACCCTCAATTAAAACACCAAAGGCTATTACACCCTTGCAGTGCAACTGTATGGTGTACCATTTGGGCCGAGGGCCATATTTTTTTGGGAGTGCTAAAGGCAATGCTGTAACAGTTACTGGTGACCGCTGTCGGGACATGTTGGAAAATTTCCTTGTGCTCGAATTGGGTCAATTAGGCCTACAGAACATGTAGTTCAAAGAAGATGGTGCCACATCACACATAGCTGCGCCACTGCCAGAGGCGGCCACTCGACCGACATTACTTTCCATACATAATGTTAAAGACCATATAATCAATCAATAAAATATAAAATTATAAAATTGTATTTCCTAAAACTTATTTTCGTACTTCTTAAACACTTGTTAAACAAAATTAATAAAATTACAATATTTAATTAAGCCTTTAAAAATAATGAATATATTTTCGGAAACACTGTGTTTCCATCATCGGATTATAAAAATCATCATTTTTATGTACCCGTACCTCAAAAAATTTTTAATATGAAATATTAATAGATTCCATCAAATTTCGTTCCGTTTCACTAATACCGATGTTTGATGGATTCTTAAAACTTTAACAAATGTTGAAAATCTAGTTTACATCGTTAGTGCCTTCTAAAATATTATCAAATCTGTTTTCTTTTAAGCATTTAAAATACTAGTCGAATCAATTTTTAAAATAGCTCTGGCGTCTGAGCAAAAACATTCGGCTTCGGCTCAGTCCCAACTCCAGCTCCGGCTCAAGTTCCGGCTTCGACTCCAACAACCAATATAATAACAGGATTTGCTAAAAATTAAAAATCTAAAAAAAATTACACAATACCAAAATCCCGATAATAAAATCCAGAAAAAGAGAATCAGGAAACAAAGAAAACCATAAAGAAAAATCCATAAATCTAAAATCTAGAAACGCAATTATCAAAATGTTTCCCAAGTTAAAATTAAAGTTTTTAAAATTTCTAAAAAATTCGATTTATCCTTAAAAGTTCTGAATATTTTTAGAAAATGTTCAGAAATGTTTCAATTTGTAAATGTTTCAAGTCTAAAAACTATACAATTTTTTCCAATTATTTGGTTTTTGTCGAAATTTCTTTTTAAATTTTAACTGGTTTAGATTCTGGATTTTGAAATTTCATATTTTTTTTTTTTTGGAAATAAGGTGATCCCGATAATTAATTTACAAATCTCTAAATTCAAGGACATGTCAAACTGTAAAACGCAATATCTATGTCACAGTTCAGGGGAAAGGAAAATAGGAATAAAAAAGGGAGTCGGAGTCCGCCGATTCATCAGGGCTTCGGCTTCGACACCGCGGCTCCGACTCCAGCCCTGCAATTTTCCATCAATGTTATTCCGACTCCAGCCCTGCAATTTTCTATCAATGTCTTGCCCGTACAATATAACTTATTATTTTTTTGTATTTGAATTTAAAATTAAAAAAAGAAAATAGTTTTACACACACATTTTTATTTTTAAAATTCTTATTCTACCGGTACCACATTCACTCCCAAAACATCTGGTCATCCTAAACCGATGTTAACCGATGGGTACTCATTTAACATTTTATACATTTAACATTTTAAATAGCCTACTTTGTTTATTTGAATTGGGTCATATTCCAGAACCACACCCCAAAACTCGAATACTTTACGCTGAAAACTTGGGATTTGAGCAAACATTTCCTCGAGGATGGGAGCTGACTGGTTTGGGGTTTTTAATTTTTTTTATAAACCGATTCAAATAAAATTTCTTCACAATAAATTGTTGGCATAATCATCAAAAGTGTATGTATTTATTAAAAGACTAATTATTACATCGACCAGCGCGGGGAAATGGGATGAGAAATGGGCTTGTTCAATGCTGAGCACCAGAAGGCTTACCGACATAGCTTGAAAGACCGCTGCTGATGTTTATATTGCAGGACTTGCAGGAAATCCCTGAGAGTTATTTCTTTTTTTTATTCTATTTTTTTTAACAAACACAAAACATTTATATATTTTTTCCCGATTATATTCGGTTTCGTATTTTGCTCGCGGCATTGGAGCACAGGTAATATTCCATTGACGTTTGAAAAATATTTAGAATCGTAAATAGCAGCTACGGTAATTTATTGAACCTTAGTGCTAAATATGAATATTTCCTAATCAAAGGTTTAATATTTTAGTGAAAAATATCAGCTTCAGGTTATTCTATAAGAGTATGTTATAACTACAAGATATGTTATAAGATTAATTCTACAACAAATGTAAACGCTTCAAATTGAAGTAACATTCAAAGGTAAATCGAGGGTATTTTCTTTTATTCATTCTGGATATTCTGCATATTCCGAAAGTGACGTAAATCGTTCTTTTATTCATTCCATTCCTTCTATTCCTTTTTTGGTCCATTCTTTTATTTATTCGGAATATTCAGAATGTATTCTTTTTGTACTACAGTCGAATTCGCTTATAATGAACGGTCATAGGACAAATAATTTTGTTCATTATAAACGTGTGTTCATTTTAACCAAATATTTGGTTATAATGAACGGCGTTCATTATAACCGTAAATACTTGGTTTGTGCATTCGAAACTAACTTACATATGTACGAGTAACTTATGTAACTGTGTGATTCCCAAAAATTTACGAAAGCTAAAAAAAATACATAGACACCAGAAAAAAACTCAAAATATTTCCCTATTTCCATTACATTGTTTCTAGTATATGTATGCACTATACACGAATGCTTACACACATTACATTAAAAAAAAATATGTACGCAAAATTATGTGTGCGAATATGAATGAATAGACAAAAATATAATTAAAAAAACGAAACAAATAAAATCGATGTTCATTATAACAGTAGATTTTTGTACTGAACAGGTATTGTAGGAACATTTTATCGTTCATTATAAGTTTATAAACGAAATTCATTATACTATATGTAGTGGAAACAAGAAAATTGATTGATCATGTAAATTTAAGGGACTAAAAAAATCGTTCGTATTAACCATGTGTTCATTATAAGAAGGGTTTGTTATAAACGAATTCTACATCCAATGGTGGAATAAAAAGAATATTTCATTTGACGTTTTGGCGTAAAATAATGAAATTTTCGAAAATATTTTTAAAGATAGTTTTATATAGAGCTTGGCGGATACAAAAAGGTCCAGGTTATATTTTTTAAGAAATATCAATTAAAATTAGTATTACATTGTGTGTTTTCACGCACAAAATATTTGCAACTTTATTTAATTATAATGAAATTTTTTATTTAATAAACTTAATTTGTTTCCTAATTTAAAAAATAAAAAAAATTCATGCTATGGAAAATGTATTCCATTTATTCTAATCCGTTCTTTTATTACATTATGTACAGAATATTCCGAGGTCACGTGATCAATATTCTATTCCTTCTGTTCTTTCTGTGGAATGAATAAAAGAAAATACCCCGAGTAAAATCGCTTACGTGTACATGTTTATTGGATAATGTGCTGAAGATGGATGTAATTCAAAATTTTGATAAATCGTATCAAATAGCCCATCCAGAAAAGGAGTACTTACCTACCGCGTATTTTCTTCTGCGTTGAGTGGTAACATATGATTTGATTATTTCGTGAGTCCTTAAAACTTTGTGTAAATGGGAGAGTGTTAGCTAAACTAACATATTTATTTTTATATTATCGGTTCTCGTGAAAAAGTAAAATTTTTTTTTTTTGTTTTCATTTTATTTTATATTTATTTGTTTTTCCACCGATTTTCATTAAAATGGATTACTCGTACATTTGTTCGTAATATATCCAGTAACAAAAAAGAGAATATTTCGTTCATTTTTGTTATAGCTAGTTTTATTCCACTTAACACGAAATACGACAAAAAGTTTTATTTAAAATAAACAAGTTTTTGTGCTTCATAAATTTTCATTAAAATGTGTTTTTATTATTGATGTTGAATCATAATTTTTCATATACAATTACGTGACCTTAAGACAATTTCCTTAATTATTAAGAATTTATTCCTGCGAGTCAAACACAGCCACAGTGTATTTTTTTTTTAGCAACATCTCTAAATTTAGTATCAAATGATTTTGATCATATTCGTTTGAAAATTGTTTACTATTCTACATAAATAAATGTTTAGCTGAGACTACATTTTGGTCAAAATAGTAACGATTAACGAAGTCTTATCGAGTTAAGACCTAGTTGGGATATACTATTTCTTTAAGGATCCACATTCAATTAAAGTAGCGTAAAACTCGAGGGTCTATTATGAAATTTTCGACATCGCAAATTTTCGACGTTGTCGACCAACTCGACAAGGTCGAAAATAGCTATTATAAATTATTCGACAATATCGAAAAAAAATAAAAAAATAAATAAATTAATATTAATTTATCTTTTTAATTTTTGTTGAATGTTAATTAATTCTTGTAATTTCTAAATATGCTACCGGTCTTACGACACTTTTAAATGTGTTTTTTATTAACACGTAGAAACATTTTAGTATTTCATTTCAAACATTCAACAAAAATTAAAAAGTAAAATTAGCGTTCACAGCTTATGTGATTGTCGTGAAGAAGAAAAAATTGTAATTGAATTTATCTGTATTAGTACGATTCGCTAGTACATAAACCACAGGACATTCTGTATATATAGAATGTAAATTGTGGTATAGTCAGTCCAGTCGCCGCGGCCTGATGAGAGGATTGATTTTTTCATAATCATAAGCTCATCAGTTCGAAACTGGATTGAATTCTCTTACAATCTTCGGAACATATTAAATTAAAAATTAATTTATCAATTAGGCGGAAAATAAAAAAAAAATTAAAATTAAAATATACGTTACGAACTGAATAACTGAAATTTTTTTATCTCACGATTTATTATTGAACACGCGTTTGCATTCGTCACCTCAAGAGCAGTCGCATATTGTTCGACTTTATCGAAAACAAAGTTTCATAATAGGAAAATTTTCGATATGATCGCAAAAAAAGCGCGTCGAATAATTTCATAATAGCTAATTTTCGACGTTGTCGAAAAAAAAGCGCGCGTCGAAAATTTCATAATAGCCCCTCCCCGGTAACAGCGAACACCTAGCAGAAGAATCATTCCGGTCAACCAACTTGTCAAATATGTAAGTGAACATCAAGCCAATTTAGCGCCTGCGCTACACTATTTGACAGCTTGTTGCACTTTCCAAAAAATCACATTAAGTTTTCACCTCAACCATATACCATAACTTTAAAGATTCTAAAGGAGCATTTTTTTCGTTAATTTGATTTGAACAACCATATAAAAATTGTAAAAAGTCACTCTGTTAATTATCAGAACAGAAATGTTATATTCGTTTATTTATGTATCCCTTTGAAAACGAGATGGCTGTGTCTAACATTTAGCAATGCTAAAATTGCAAAACTGTTAATTAAAATTATCTTGAAAAAACGTAGAATTTTACATTAAAAATCTCAAATACTAGCTATTTGGGATATTTTGTTTAAATTAAATAATGCGTTGACTCTTTAAAATTCAAGAAATTTACAAATAAAAATGAAATACTTTTTCGTATTTTATGAGGTTATGTGTGTTGTTTTAGAAATTTATTAGCAAAAAAAATATGGGATTTGAGCAAAATTTTGTATTTAAAAATAGAAAATAAAGAGAACGTTGGTAAGTTCCGTCGAAAAATATAAATTTAATAATAAGTTTAGTTGGTAAATCAGTTATAAATATGTCAAAATTAGCGATTTTAATTTATGAATTTCCTGGATATTAAAGGGTTATGTATTCTTTCTTTTTTTAAATACATATATTAAACTATTGCAAATTATTTATGCACACTTTAAAATACATCATTACTCATACACGGTAATCTTGTTGAAGTTTATATATTTCGACTATTGTGAGTAGTCACTGAAAACCTAACGAACAAAACAAAGTGGCGTCGCTTTATAATCATTGATCAATTTAAATTCAACTAAATTAAATAGGGCGGTTCTAGCCGTTGACCATAAAATTATAGTAGCTGGAAAGAAGGAAACGTGTCGACATGTGGCTTGTTCCTCCCGCGTACGTCATTAAAAAATATCCTCCGAATCTGCTTACTACTTTTATAGTGAAAAAATAAATTTAATAATAAGTTTAGTTGGTAAATCAGTTATAAATATGTCAAAATTAGCGATTTTAATTTATGAATTTCCTGGATATTAAAGGGTTATGTATTCTTTCTTTTTTTAAATACATGTATTAAACTATTGCAAATTATTATTATTAATTTAAACTTCATATCCTTGGTTTAGCAAAAACATAAAAAACGTATACAAACGTTTTTGTACATGGACTAGCGAAATTAGCGAAAGGTTTATGCACTAATTTTACAATCTAATCAAACCCGTTGTCAAAGATACTGGTGACTAGATCTTCTGAACGTCGTCGTTAAAGATGTACCGCCCTCTTGTATCCGTTGTGTTTATAGCCCACTCCAGCAACGACGAGGGCGCCACCTACTTTCTATACTTTGTCCTCTAGGTTATCAATTTTCGTTCGGAAATCGTAAATCGCTTCGTTAGAATAAATTAGCAGCTCACAAACGTGATGTGTTTCTCTTTACCCATGCGAACCCAATTTTGGCATCGATACTCTTGACTATAATCGGATTCAGATGGCCTTCGTGCCAAAACAATCGGTGTGCCATTCAGCTTCCTCTTTGGTACATTGAGGACCATCATTTACCGGCATTATTCATTTCTTTATCACGGATCTTCCTTAAGATTAGGTTTGATCAGAAGAGCCTCTAATGTTATTTTGGGTGGTCCTGGATTCTTATTATGTTTCTTTCTCTGAGCTTTGACAGGTGTTTTATCGGTTTTCTCATTCTCGGCCCCCCGCTCCTTCAAACTTTAATTTCATTCCTTTCTTTATCCACCTCATCCTCTTTTCCCCTTTTCACCGAGTCTGGTTCAGCGGGGTTAGAGGCAATCCGTTTACCTCCACTTCCACCAGGTGTTTCGATCAATCGCTTTTGGGTGGCTCCAGACGGTTTTTATTTGCCGATGAAACAGGGATTTCCTGTTCAATTTTCTTGCTGTGAATCTGCCGTTCTGCTGCCTTCCCATTTGTCTATAATAGGCAATGAAACAATTATCTTTTTGAACTCTGCCAGGTCAGACTTAACCTCGTTCCTGATCGCTATCTTCATTTTTAACATTATTGCTTTAAATTTCGCTGAATTCCTCTTCGCCTCTCTGTCTCATTTTATCGATGTGGTCTGTGGTGTGTTTTCCTCCATCTGCTGTAATCAGGTCTCCTGCGCAGTATTAGTGGCATTTGTTTCCTTCTCACCACCTTTCCCTGGTGATTGAGATTGAGGCGGTGACTTTGCAGAACAGTACTTCATCTGAAGGAACTTTTCATTTCACCCGACGTCATTCGGTTGTATCTTCTAGTCAGAGCCATGATGATTACCATTACCGTAGACGTCATACTGACCAATGTGAGGAATATTATAGAATCATTTATTGATACTACAGTACTACTTTTAAGATTTTGAATAAATAATATATTTTAAGAATGTACATCTATTACAAATAAATTAATTAAAATCTATTGAGTATCACTGATGTCGCGGAAGATCACAGTTGAATAAATAAATATATAACTTAAAATATTTCCAATTAAGCCAGCTCGAACTTTAAATGAGAACTTTTATTAAAATGATGTAGTTCTAGTTGTCGAAGATTCTCTTGAAACTCAAATATGCTAATTTTGCATATTGGAAATGCCTTCACAGGTAAATGTGTCTATATCAGTTCGCAAGACAGTTTTAAAAAGTTTAAACTTTTTGATTAATTGTCTACGAATAGGTAGTTCTCTTTCGAAATTAGTTCTTCCCATGATTATCGTGCATTTCGTCTTTGAGCGACAGTTTACTTTAAAAAGACATAGCAGAATATTATGGATGATTATCTTTCTATTTTAGAAGTAATTTAAAAATTATCAAAATTTAAATAACACTCGTGGACAATGCTAATATTTTATGCAAATATAAAATTAAGAAAAAAATGTTAGTTATGATTTATCAATGATACTTGTGTTAAGTATTATGTTTTATTCACAATCAGTTGGTAACATATAGTGTTTCCAACCTCTGAAAGGTTAGAAAGTGAGCGGATACTTTAGTTGGCTGGCTGGAAAACTTTTCAGTAAAATCAAGCCCCAGTTAAAACGTTTGTTTAAATGGGCATTTATGAGATACAGCTAGAAAACGGCAATGAGTTTTTTTAACATTCTAAATGCATGGTAGCGGAACAATTCGGATTACGACGTAATATTTCTTAAAGTTTATTTATGAAACAAAATCAAAAAAAAATTTTAACGGCAGTCAAAACAAAATGAATTGAGGCAAAAGTTAAACTAACGCTGAAAAAGTTTTCTATTTCTTTTCCTAAATCTAAAACAGATTAGAAAATATTTATTATTCAGAGCAAATTTTCTTCTCTAAAAAGTTTTTAATTGATTTGTATTCTACGATGTAAGAATTTTATTTTAGAAGAAAGAATGTCATCAATATACTAAAAATGTATTATTATAACAGATGCTTGAACAACTTAATTGGAAAAATACGTTTTTTCTGATGCAAACAAGTAGAGAATATTTTTTTATGACAATGTACCTACTACATTACATGTACACTTACTTTTAGGGAAATATTTTTACAAAATCAATTTTTTTTTGTATTGCTATAAGCCCTATGAGAAAGCCAAAAGCATGTTTGATGAAATTTTCCAACGAAAATACTCACTTGATATAATCGAGAGTTCAAAGGCTCACACAACCAAACTTATAGATCAAAAATATTTATTTTATCAAATTGTTTTCATAACCAAAAATATCTTTGTGACCTCTTCGAACTTTTCAATTGAACAATTCCAATCATCGCTCTCCCTTTCCAAATACAAGAACAATTGTTTGTCTGAAATGAAGTCATTATTAGCTGCGCTATTGTACTTCATAACGTTATAGTACAATATTTAAATAAATAAAAGAGTTTTCGAATAGAAATATTTTTTACCTTATTCGACAAATCGAAAATGAAAATTTTGGCTACACATTGTTTTTGGCAGATTCTTTCTTCAACTTTCAAATGTTCCACCGTTGATTATTTTGTATATTGCAAAGA
Organism: Tipula vernalis; assembly: GCA_958295665.1. Lineage (NCBI taxonomy): Eukaryota > Metazoa > Arthropoda > Insecta > Diptera > Tipulidae > Tipula > Tipula vernalis. The sequence goes on along the minus strand of OY282559.1, from coordinate 193,939,108 downwards.
ATAAAATATATTTAAATGGCCCTTCCCAAACGATTTTTGCATGAAATACACCACTAGTATGCCTTTATCGTTTTACTGTTTTCTTAAAATGTAAAAACTGTAATATACCAGAAAGAAGAATTAGTTATCCGCCTTCATTTAAAAAATACATTTTTTTAGCCATATAAGTATTCTTAACGTATTTTAAAAAGATGATAATAATAACGAATTTATAATTTCGTCATTTTAGTCAATCATCCCACTCAAATGACATAATTAAACATACATTTATACAAATACGTATTTCTGTTTTAAATTGAGACGTGTATAAAATATACTTGCTTATACAAACGTATAGTGATGTATTTACAATACATTTGTATAAGTAATTAAGTTAACCACAACTGCGTTGATAACATTCAAATAAAATTCATTACAGTTTAATCGCAAGTAGTTAATTTACATACATACTAACGTTATGTATAAATCATTGAAGAAAATTTAAATTAAATAATAATATGAAGAAAATTGTGGGCGAAAGTCTTAATTTTTTCACAGAAGATTAGAATTTAACGATTTTTGATCGACGACACATACTCGCACACATATATTTATTATTCAATTTTACAATAAAGGCAAGAAAATATAGAAACATATTTTGTAAAGACGGTTTCATTTTTCGTTGTTTAATTAGATAGCTCTCTAAAGCAAGACAAAAAAAACTAACTAGGCAGAGCACACTATTAAAAGAGAAGAAATTTGGAAATTCATATTTCAGGGAATTCACAAACTTTATTCCCAAAGTATTAAGGTGTCTTAATATAATTACTTGCGATCCTTTTGGTGGCGCATACATTTATGACATGTGGGATATATCCCCATCACTGCATGGGCCTTGATATGTTCATTGGCTGATGCACGATGAATATTTTTTTAAAATAGATTTTAATAACACTCCGCCTCTCGTTATCACTAATCCTGATTCCCACTTGTGGGATTTTACCTTGTAGTTGCTCTAAATGTACCCCTAGTGTGAAGCCATGATCCAAAGAATAAATAAAAATGATCAAGTTGTTCCACTTTTATTGTGCATATGAGACCTTGCTGATATTCTTCTAAAAAATTGTAGGGCCATATCCTGCTCCGTCAGGGTTATTTGGGTCCTAGATGCTTTATCTTGGTGGTATTAGAAAACTTTTCTGTGGGATTATACGCCTCGGATATTAGCACTATGTCAGTTTCTTGATCTAACAGGCAGTTTTTAACTTCTTGTTTTTGTTGTGAGAAGCCATTGGCATTCCAAAATGCTAAGTTAAGAGTTCTGAGCAGGGTTTCGAACAGCGCCCGAACCCAAACCTGCATTAAAGTGTTTCTCATATTGTTGTAAATCCGGAGCTAAATTAAATCATTTACCCAATACAAACGACTATTCTTCAGTATAGCCATTCAATTCTGTTAAGTTAATCCTAAAACTGTCCTGCACACTTTAAAATACACCATTACTCATACACGGTAATCTTGTTGAAGTTTCCATATTTCGACTATTGTGAGTAGTCACTGAAAACCTAACGAACAAAACAAAGTGGCGTCGCTTTATAATCATTGATCAATTTAAATTCAACTAAATTAAATAGGGCGGTTCTGGCCGTTGACCATAAAATTATAGTAGCTGGAAAGAAGGAAACGTGTCGACATGTGGCTTGTTCCTCCCGCGTACATCATTAGAAAATATCCTCCGAATCTGCTTACTACTTTTATAGTTTTTGCGTTCTACAAAGCCCGCACAACCAAGCTCAGCCACAGCACAAGCAATTCTAAAAAAAGGATTCTGACTAAACAATTTCAAAATTATTATTTCATTAAGTAGTCGTGTTTTCCATGAGAACTGCACTAGAACTCGATAAATTTTAAATTCCTTTTATTCTATGTAAACAGAAAAAAAATTAAATTCTAAAGTGATAATGTGTAGTGAATTTCACATAAATACACATTTTAAGTTGTTACAGCAATAAATAAAGACAATTATAGCTTATTTTTTGGTTACACTGGATAAACCCATGAATTTATCGAGTGTAGTTGCGTGTAATGACGTCAGCAAGAAATAGGAAAATATTGATGAAATAACTGAAGGAGGAAATTTTTAAACTTAAAATATGTAATTTTATCAAGTACATTACACATTCGCGCTTTATGAATTTATTTTTTTTCGTTTTACATAGAATAAACGGAATTTAAAGTTTATCGAGTTCTAGTGCAGTTCTCATGGAAAACACGGCTAGTATCAATGTACATAATATGTATGAATATTATATTGTACTAGAAGGAAAAGCTCCAGACAAGGGCGAAAATATTTATTTATTTGCATATTATTGGTTACTCGGTATAAGAAAAAATTGTATAGCATTACATCAAAATTGATTGGATATGATGTTTCCGAAAACGTCTGTAGTGTTGGAATATAATTTTTATCCGGTACTCAGCCCTGAAACAAAAGTAAAAAGTCATGAAGAAAATGTACTAATTGGTTTTTTGGGTTATGTATTATTTTTTATGTATAACAAGTCAGTCGAGAAAAATAAAGTAAAGAGAACAGTCGAGAGATATAAAAACGTGAAATAATAAAATTATTAAAAAGTATAGCGTTCTTGTTTTTTTATTTTATGTATATCAAGTGAAATAATATTGAAAAATCTAACAGGTTATGGGCCCAGAGTGATTAAAAACGCCCAATAAAAATAAAAATAATAACTAAGAAAGTAAAATAAATAAAAATAAAACGTAAAAATAATAATAATAAAATAAAATTTGATAAAATGGCGTCGTGCAAAGAAGAACAGAACTACGTGGAAAAATTGAGTGATGCTGAAAGTTTTGTAGTATGGAAATTTGGAGTGCAGATACTGTTTAAATCAGTAGGAGTTTATGAAGTGGTAAATGGCGAAGTAAAAATGGACAAGGACAATAAAACTGAATGGTTGAAGCAGGACGCAAAGGCACAAAAAATATTAATAACAACGGTAGATAAAAAGGCGTTGATGCACGTAATAAATTGTACAACGTCGAAAGAGATGTACGATAAGTTGTGTTCTATATTTGAGAGAGATAGTGAACAAAAGAAATGGACGTTGATGCAACAATTTTTTAATTATTCGTTTGATAAATCACGGGATATGGCTACACATATAAGTCAACTGGAAAATATAGCTCATCAATTAAAAGTAAATGAAAAAGCTGTAGACGAAAAAATGTTGATTTCGAAAATATTATCCACGTTGCCTGAACAATATAAATATTTTATTAGTGCATGGGAATCAACCTCGCCAGGAGAAAAAACCATAGTTAATCTAACCAGTCGACTACTTGCGGAGGAATATCGGAACAAAAACAATGAAGAAAATCCTGTGGCGTTCAAGATACAGAATTATACAAAAACAAAAACGGAGGCTATACGGTGTTACAAATGTAATAGCTTGGGACATATCTCTCGATTTTGTAAAGAGAGTCATAATAAAAATTCAGATGTTCGGTGTTTTAAATGTGGTAATCTCGGACATATTTCTAAATTTTGTGTCAAAACTGGAGGAAAAACTCGATCGTGTAATATATGTAAAAAAAATAATCATGATGAAACGAATTGTTATTATCGGAAAAACGGAAAAGCGAGTAATGAAAATAAAGTGGCTTTTATGGCAAACAGCGATACATATGAAGTTAACTGGGTGATAGACTCAGGGTCCTCTTCACATATGGTGAATGATAAAACAACTCTAACCGAATATAAAGAAGTAAATATCAACGTAAGAGTAGCGAAGAAAGATCAATCAATGGTTGCAGAAGGAGTCGGCATAGTGAAAACTCGAGACTATTTATTAAAGGATGTATTGTATGTTCCAGATCTAAGTAAAAATTTGTTATCAGTGAATGCAATCTGTAAAAACGGCGGTGATGTAATATTTATGGGGGAAAGTGTAAAAATAGTAAAGAATAATCAGACAATAACAACAGGGAAACGAAACAAGAATGGGTTATTCGAGTTAAATGTACGAGTAGAGCCATCAGAAGAAGCATTAGTAGCAGATCAAAAGAAATTGGTTGATCAATGGCATCATAAATTAGGCCATTTAAGTATTAATAACATTCAAAAATTATTAAAATTATCTAAAGGAATAAATATAAAAGAAGGTGATCTAAAACAAGCTAGTGAGATCTGTGAAACTTGTGTAAAGGCAAAACAGACGAGGCATCCATTCAAAGAAGAAAGAACCAGAGCAATGCGTCCATTGGAGATAATACATACGGATGTTTGTGGACCAATAGAACCACATACATGGGATAAAAAAAATTACATCGTTACAGTCATTGATGACTACACACATTTCGTGATGGTATACTTAATAAGTAATAAATGGGAGGTGCCTGAAATATTAAAAGAATATATTAGAGAAGTAGAGGCGAAATGGGGTACACAGGTTTCCATAATACGATGTGACAATGGTGGCGAATACAAAAGTAGCAGTTTTAAAACCTGGTGTAAAGCGAATGGTAAAGTTTTGGATTATAATATACCATACTCTCCTCAATTAAATGGAAAAGCTGAGAGGTTAAATCGAACCTTGATGGAAAAAGCAAGAGCATTAGTCTTAAATTCATCAATGGATAAAGAAATGTGGGGTGAAGCAGTACGAGTTGCGGTTTATTTAAAAAATAGAAGTCCGTCATCCAATCTGGAAGTCACGCCATCGGAAAAATGGTTCGGAAAAACACCTGATCTATCGCGACTGCAGATATTTGGTTGTAGCGCGTATGCCAAAGAACTCGGATACTTAAAAAAGTTGGATGACAGGAGCAAAAAATACAATTTTGTAGGATACGGTTCGAATGGATATAGACTTTGGGATAGGAATAATCGAAAAATAATAATGTCAAGGGATGTTATATTTCAAACTGAAAATTTAATTGATAATTCGCAGAAAGAAAGAGAAAATAGTGTGAGGGATTACAACGATATCGTCATCGATGAAAACGAAGATCGAGAACGAAAATCCGATCAAGAACAAGAGGAAAGAGAAAGTGAAGGAGAAGAGCGAAGTTTGGTTCAAAAACGACAGACTAGATTGCCAGAAAAATTTCATGATTATGTCATGCTAACATATGAAGAAGCAGAGACTGGGCCAGAAAAGCAAAAGTGGAAAGAAGCAATAGAAGAAGAAAAGCAATCACTGGAAACGAACAAAGTATGGGACTATGTGAGTAATGAAGAAATTGGAAATAATAAAATTTTGACTAGTAAATGGATATTCAAAATAAAAGAGGATGGAAAATATAAGGCAAGACTTGTTGTACGAGGTTGTCAACAAAAATTTGGATTCGATTTTGAGGAAACATACAGTCCTGTAGTGAATAGTAATTCTTTAAGATCTATCTTTGCAGTAGCAGCAAATCGGGGAGATGTAATTATGAAGTTCGACATAAAAACTGCATTTTTGCATGGAGAGCTATCGGATGATATATATATGCAACTTCCCGAAGGATATGAATCGGAAAATGGAGTATGTAAACTAAAAAAAGCGTTATATGGTTTAAAACAAGCTCCTTTAAAATGGAACGAGAAATTTACAATGTTCCTAAAAACCGTAGGACTACAGTCAATAAAAAGTGATATATGTATATACAAAACCAACGATAGTAGTATAATATTAGCAATATACGTAGATGACGGAATCTTGATAGGGAATGATAAACCAAAAATGGAAAATTTGCTGTCAGTAATTGGAAACGAGTTTCAAATGACCGTGTTTAAAGATCCAAAAACATTTTTAGGTTTGGAGCTGGAAGTACAAGTTGGCTCAAAAGTAAAAATTAGTCAACAGCAGTATGCAGTTAACATTCTAAAACGTTTCAACATGGAGGGAGCGAAACCAGTATCAACACCACTAATGGATATAAAACAAAACAAACAGGAAAATGTGATTTCAGATGAATGCATAAAATTTCCGTATCGAGAGACGGTAGGCAGTCTCATATATTTGATGTCGAAAACGCGACCAGACATAACGTTTGCAACGAATTATGAAAGCAGATTTGTAGAAAACCCAGACAAAGAAGATATAAACAACATAAAACGGACGTTGAGATACATAAAGGGTAGTGTGCAAAGAGGAATTGAATATTCGTCGGATAGTGACATATCTAAACTAGAAGCGTTTTGTGATTCAGACTATGCTGGTGATATAGAAACTCGGAGAAGCACATCAGGATACGTCATAATGTTTTGTGGAGGGCCAATAAGTTGGTGCTCTCGAAAACAACCAATCGTTGCACTGTCAAGTACAGAGGCTGAATATATTTCAGCAGCAGAATGTTGCAAGGAGTTAATATACTTAAAAAGTCTATTAGAAGAGTTGGTAGGTGTGGAAATAAAAGTAACATTGAACATCGATAATCAAAGTGCAATAAAATTAATTAAAAGCGGTGTTATAAACAGACGGAGCAAACACATTGATGTGAGATATCATTATATAAAAGAAAAGGTATCGGAAGGACTACTTAAATTGAAATATATCGAAAGTGAAAATCAATTAGCAGATATTTTTACGAAACCACTTGGGAGTGTAAAATTTAATAAACATTGCAACAAATTGCTGGTATGGATTGAGCCGGAGGAAAAATTAAGGGAGGGTGTTGGAATATAATTTTTATCCGGTACTCAGCCCTGAAACAAAAGTAAAAAGTCATGAAGAAAATGTACTAATTGGTTTTTTGGGTTATGTATTATTTTTTATGTATAACAAGTCAGTCGAGAAAAATAAAGTAAAGAGAACAGTCGAGAGATATAAAAACGTGAAATAATAAAATTATTAAAAAGTATAGCGTTCTTGTTTTTTTATTTTATGTATATAAAGTGAAATAATATTGAAAAATCTAACATGTAGAAGTTTGTTTTCTCCCAGGCCAAGGGGCGTAGACGTTTTTTCGGGTGCTGCCCTTGTTTTGTTGTTTTTTTTTATTTTATTTTATTTTGTTTCTAGATTTTTTTTTTGATATTTCTTGTTATATTGTAAATTAATAATTAATATTATTGTTTTTTTTAGAATTCAGTTTTGTTTTAATTCCAATTTTCTTAAGAACCTATTAATGTGTGAACATGACTCCGCCCTTTTTTGTTAAAATAAAACACATTTGCTTGTTTAGAAAATGAAAGAATTATTTAATGAAAGTATGCTCCATTTGCAGCTACAACTTTCCCCCATTTTTCAGGCAGTTTACGGATTCCCTCTCTGAAAAAATCTTGGTCTTTGGAGGCGATCCAATCATTAAGCCAATTTTCGATATCTGCGCGAGAACTGAACCGCTGTTCAGAAAGAGACGACTGCATCGACCGGAATAAGTAGTAATCTGAAGGAACTATGTCTGATGAATACGGCGCCATTGATAGTTTCCCCTGATGCCAGCAGTTCATAATATACCACACCTTTCTGATCCCACCAGATACAGAGCATAACCTTATTGCAATGGATATCTCGCTTTGGTTGCGATGGACCAGCTTCACCACGCTTCACGCAAGATTTTTTGGCGTTTCGGATTCTCGTAGTAAATCCATTTTTCATCTCCAGTAACTATCCGATGCAGAAAACCTTTTCTTTGTTGTCTTTGAATCAGTATTTCACAAATGGTTTTTCGACGTTCGAGGTTTCTTTCTTTGGAACCCAGTTGTTAGCTTTTTGAACCATTCCGATTGTTTGTAAAAGTTTTGCAACAGTTGATCGATCAACATTTAATGCTACAGACAATTCTGATTGTGTTTGAGAAGAATCTTCAGTCAATAACGTTTCCAATTCAGCATCTTCAAATTTTTTGGGTGGTTTTCCATGCTCTTTATCTTCAATACCAAAATCATCATTTTTAAATCGTCGAAACCATTCTTTGCATGTTCTATTCGATGGAGCATGCTCACCGTAAATTTCCACAAGCAAACGATAAGTTTCCGCTGCACTTTTCTTTGCAATAAAATAATGTTATTAAACTGCCCGCAAATGATGTTTATTTGGAATAAAATTCGACATTTTGAAAGAGTTAAAAATACTATTTGTTTACACTTCAACCAAATATTGCGCATTTATAGTTTACGTAAACAGTAAAAATAACCACACCAATTGAGAAAGGGCGGAGTCATATTCACACACCCAATATAACATTTTTTATTTTGGAAAATTTCTTTGTACACGATGTTTCGCGAAAACACGGCTCACCAGACGTTGCCTTGGTTCGATTAATTTAATACTTTAACTTTAGCACTTGCAGAACTTCGCATGCTAGACCAAGTCACATATAATTGGCCTTGAGCAAATACAAATTCTGGTAGAAATAAACCTACCTTTTTCAAAGTTGGCTCCTGTGACTTTTTAATTGTCATGATAATTGCCAATTTGATTGGAAATTATCTTCTCCGTAAAATAAACTTCAGCAATGATTAAATTTGGTTTCAAATCTCTAACCGCCATTCTTGTTCTATTGAAAAGGTCGCGTTTAGTATTTAAATATTTTAATAATAAAATAATACTTCCGACATTTAACTTAAGAAATTCCAAATTTGTCGTTTACATCGTCAATGGAGTTAGAACTCAAATATGTATTCGTTTCTGCTGAAAAATGTAACAAAACTTCTTCATTTATTCTATCCACATTTCTTTGGACACGAAATCGTTATTTTGGAATACCTATCAACTAAGTTAGGAGATAATGTTTCCCCAAAGATTTCGGTTATTATCGAATCTTTACAAATCAGATTCATAATGTGCAATCTACGCAAAATGAGCCTGTAGCTGTTAGTAATCGATTTGGCTACTGCATAAGGTAATACTTTAAAAGCGAATTGTGAAAGAGTTGGGAATGCACCCCACAAAATAGTGCAAAGATGGAAATAAATAAGCAAAAATATGTACAATAAATTTTATTTTTCAAAAGTGTCCTAAAAGCAATACACATTAATCCAAAATGATATATTTTGATTTGATTTCACAATGTCAAATTATTTTTAGATACTTTTTTATTTTGAGTGAATTTTTTTATTTATTTCTTTATCCTTTTGATTTGAAATTCTAGCTTCCTCGCTAAAAAGGATTTCTTGGCCGGCTTGGTTCTTGTTGGTTCTTGGCGCTGATCTTGGCTAGTAACCAAGTAAGGATATCACAAATAATTCGTGACGGTCTTCAATATGGCTTTGATCTTAAAAAATCAGAGTCCCAGGACCTGAAACAGCTGATTTCCTAAACCTATATGTAGTAAGAATTACGGGTGTGTGCTGTACCACTGTTTCAGACAGCTCCAAATGTTTGAGGAATGCTTTGCTTGCTAGAACGTATCGAGCATATACCCTATTAACTAATCTCTGGTCTCGGTTCACATAACAAACTGTTCTTATTTTATGGGTTTAACATTTAATTTAAGTTATTTTATAGTTGAGCTTTAACCAGTATTGAGTAAAAAGCTATTATTAATTTAATTTTGTTTTTAGAGGTATCTCTAAATGGTTTAAATCATGTAGTATTTGGTAAAAGTAATTTTGATTTCTGCAGTAATATTTTGTGAAGCAGCTTTGCAGAAATTGCATGTATTTAACGAACATGACTTTATAACATGTGTTGTCTTGTGCTAATTATTTTATCAGATGTAATCTAGACATACTAAATATCGACTTTTTAAGTGTATAGAACCGGGGCATATATATATTGTAGGATTTCCTGTGAAAATGATTTTTTTTTTTCTAAAATAAGGGCATTTCTCGAAAACCGGTTAGGGTGTGATATATGTAAGTAGAGCCTAAGGTTGTCGAATTTATGCTGGTAATATTCCAAGAATCGGTTGTATGTGTTTCACAACACAGGCAGATTTGTATTACAATTTATACTAATATTTTGTTGTACTTTAATTTATAAGTTTATTTAGTAGATTGCTTTAAGACCATTTAAGTGTCACTTATCATTCACACGTTCTGGTTAGAAAATTTCTTGCTTAGTAATTGCCTGTAATCAACCTAAAAGAATGTGACAAGAGGATGGACAAGTTAAACTGGACAATTTTTTTTACTTGATTCTTGCATCTACATATTTTTGATATATACATAAATAAATCAGAACAATAGTTCATTTCCACCCCCAGAAAATTTTATAGAATATGTATTCTACAAAATTTTATTTATTTTTTAACTTAGTTATGGGTCGTTAAAATTTGAATTTGCTTTATGAATTATACACCCAAGGTTAAAAATAAATTGAATTGAAAAGAATTAAAGAGTTAAAGTTTTATTTATTTAAACAATGATCCGAGATTTGAATTACTAATTAGCTGTATTTTCGTTTTTTTTTCTTTATTCCAGGTAAAACACACCATGAGTATGGACTTTGTGAGTCAATTGTGTGGCGGCTGGTTCTTCTAATAAAGATAAGAAATATATAGCTAAATTCTCCATTATATAATTAAGTAAAAATAGTGGGCTTTATTCCAAAACGCATGTAAATACATACTGTAAATTATTATTCATTGTCAACCTTACTAACATAAATGTTGTTATATGTTTACTTCTGTAAAACAAGAGATAAAGAAAACAAAAATACTACAAGTTTTGGAAATTGTACGCAGGAAGTTGTGGTACATTCTTATACATATCGTTTTTCATTTTATTTATAAACTATACAAAAACACTATAGTTACAATTCTATTTCCTAAAACTTCATGTTACGAAATAATAATAATAAGTAGTTTTTACATTCCATTGCTGGTCCGTACGATATTAACAATCTGACCCCATCGGTTTCGATCCTTCTTATTGTTCTAGATAAGCAGAAGATTCTAAATCGGTCTCTACACCGAGGAATCATCGTCACCGACCACAACCTCTGCGCCTACCAAAAGTTGACTAACCTCTAAAAGATAATTGCACTATTCGATTCAGATCCATTCGTAGCATTCATGGCTCGATAAGTGAAATCATCGTCGCGTTTGGGGCCAAATATCATAACATCAGTCGCTTTTCGTATTCACCTTTCGTATGGTTCAACAATCACATTCTTACATGAAAACAGGTCTAACTAACAGCCCTGTACAACTTCAGCCTGTCGGCGTTCGCAAAATATTTGGACTTTAACAGGGGAAGTATGCTCCTTGATATTGGTATAGACTACTATCATGAGTGACAAGAGATCCCAAGTATCCAAATTTGTCACTCCCTAAATAAGTAAGTATGCACATTTTAATGTGCATGTGTAAAGTATGCTCAGTTTAATGTGCATGAGTAAAGTACACACATTTTAATGTGTATGTGTAAAGTAAGCATGTTGTTAATTTGCAGTTACCATAACTAAAGCCAATTGCGCAATGGTACTTAAAACAAGACATCATATACATATATTGTTTTGGACTCATTAATATTGAAACCAACAGAAGCTTAAATTTGTACTAGTGAATTACTATACTAACCCTTCTCGCCATGCAGTCCAATCATGCAGACATCATCTGCTTAATTTTAAAATTAGAATGGGCATATTTAGTAAATTAGCATTACAAAAGTTATTTGTGTCTATGTTTATTACTAATGGTATGTTACTATAATTGGTATTAAAACTCACATCAAACAGGTGAATAGGTTCACTAAATTAAATGCCATTTCAGCAAAGAAAGCGAAACTCTAAAATAAGGGAACTAAATATGTAATTCTACGAGCGTTAATTCACTGCAACCAACCAACCGTTAGTCGCCTGCTATGACAAGCAATGACGGAATTATGTGGAGGAATTCTCGATCGTTTATTTGAATTTTACGAGTCCTGTGAGGACCCGCCATCCTCATGGGCCATGTATATGACCATGTACTAAATAACATTTTAGAAAAGAAATAACGCCATTTGTCGAAAATTCAAAAAAAAAGAAGCTAAACATGTGATTCCATGAGCATTAATTCTGACAACTGATTCAACCATTAGTCGCCTACTTTAAACCACATGGTCCATGTGTATACATTTATATTATTAACGTTAACATAGTAAACTGTATTGGGTTTTTGTATTGTAAATAAAATTTAATTAGATCAACTAATTATTTTATTTCTTTCATCATTTATCTCAAATTTAACAACAAGATTATTATAAAATATATAATTCAATGAATATACTCACCCACAACGCAATTTATTAAATAGATTTTACGATTCATAAACTGTGCGATTAAAATTTGAAGTACGTATTAGTTTTTTTTTAACTATTCGAATGCAATTGTGTAGGTGACGATTTTGTCATACATATTGTTTTAACTTTGGTAATAAATGTTCTTTTAAAGTAGTAGTAAATACGAGTATTTTCAATGAAAACGTTTAATGCCTATTCATGCGAATCGCGATTTTACTCGTACGTCTACGATTACTTGGTGAAATATGTACTAGTCACTTAAAAAATAGTTAATAAACCATTCTGAATATAATATGATTGACAATTTTTTAATAAACGCACATTTCCTAACAAAAATTACAAGAAAGGGTTTACTCGTACGAACTTTTCAATATGGCAGCGATTTAAACATTTTTGCAGTTTTTATTAGGAAATGTGCGTTTGCTAAAAAAAAATTGTCAATCATATTATATGCAGAATTGTTTATTAACTATTTTTTAAGTGACTAGTTCAAATTTTACCTTGTAATTTAAGAGAAATCAGTGAATCATTATTACTCTAACGAGTAAAATTGCGATTCATGTGAATCTATTAGCTTTAACCTAAACACAGTTTCCATCGATGAACAAAAATAATGTGTTAGGGTTTAAGTTTTAAAGGAAATGTTGAATTTCAAATAAACCACTAAAGCAGAATTTACGTATATTTTTCTGAAGATAAATTTTCAGCACGAATAAAATAACCGCAACCCATTTCTTAATCAAATTTACCCTCCTATTTAAAAAAATTTTAATTTACAGAAAAATTTTCGGGAGTGGTACCTACCATATAAAATATAAATAGGCTAATTTTCAGAAAGGATACCAAATTGACAAAACAAAATTTGCTCACATGTTTGCTCATTATGTCAATTTTGCAAGATTTATTAGTCTTAGATTGTTTTTTTTATAAACATATCTCATAGCTAATTTATAAACAGTGGGGTCTCTGTTTTTCTTACATAAATATATATATATACATATAACTACATTGATCTCAATATCAGGATTAGAATGGATAGATAGGCCTATGTCTATCGTTAATAGAACGGCGTTTAATTAAACACCGCCTGATACAAATAATGCCCTTGCCAACTAAACAAATCAGAACTTTTTAGGGATTGAATTGAATAAACCGAAAACACAAAAATATTGTATGGCCTTTTGCATAAAAAGTACGATAATTTATTGAATGCGGTCAACTTCATTTTATAATTAAAATAAACTACTGCTCGCCTCGATTTTTTATTATAACGTCGAACAACATTTTGTTCTCCACAGCACAGTTAAAATAACGTGACATTTTGTTATCCACAGCAAAGTTAAAATAAAAATGATTATTTTCTTGACATACGTAAATTGAGCAAAAATTGAAAATTCCTTCCAATAACGGTTATCTACACGATGTTGTGCAGAATATTTGCCTGCAGAAAAATATACGTGAAGTGACGTTAAAACTAAAAGGATTGTCATACACAAAATTTAGTTGATAAAGCTGGCGCAATGGCATATAGTATACATAATAAATAGCTCACATTTTTGGCAAACCTAATTTAAATAATAAAATTTCACAGTTTTGCTTAGAGAAGAGGTTATAAAAAATATGTTAATATAAATTTACCATTTTTATAGAGTATGTAATATTTTCAAAATTCCAGTATAATTTCAAAATAACAAACTTAAACAAAAAAAAAACTTTATTATGTAAATTATAAATAGATTTCTTTGTAATATTTTGTCAATAAAAAATCTATATCGACAATATGCCGACGTGTCAAGCTCCAATAGTTACCAATTTTATTATTTAAATAAAATATTCAATAAAAGTTTTGTTTGGTTATACAATAATACAAACTATTATACTTGCATTTTCAAAAAAAATACAAAATTATAAAACTCTACATATTGAAATTTAAGACAAAACGGAAACGGATAAAGGAGTGTCAAATTTGTATGTAACGCATAAAACATTTATATAGAATAAACGGTAATAATCGAATATAGATTATTATAAATTAGTTTATTATTGAATAGATCAATTAGCTTGATTAAATACATTTATATTGTTTAGTAAAGAAAAAAATTGGACGTTTATTTAAAATATTTTTTAACAGAATATTTCAACCGTCAAATCTAGCAAGTCACTGAAAATCTACAGACAAAATAGCACCATGTTGTCTCTACCGGAAGTATGGTTGACAGATCATTTACTTGAATTTACGTATTATTAGTATTATTCGTGTAATGATGTTTTTTTTATTTTGTCTGTCGAAACAATGAAACAATTACACTAGTATGTATATGTATAAACCGGAAATTCAATGAAATTCAAAATTCATTTAGCATTAAGATTAAACTGTCAACCATTAAATTTTTTTCACTTTATAAATGGTGTTATATAAAAAAATGGCCGGAATTAATTTTTATAAAATGCAAGTGGAAGATCCTTGATTCACTGAGTTTTTAGGAGGCTCTTACTTATAATTTACACCTAAAACTTTCACTAATATTTCCAGCTCCTCTATTTTAGTATAAAGTCCATTATTTTCATTAAATTTATTGTGATTGTGAAACCCTTTATTATGGAATAATATTTCATTCAAGTAACTTGACCAGTTTGTTCCACGAGGTTAACTTACTCAAGTTGTCACTATAGAATCACATAATTGGGGTTCAATTTCCTCTGGCGGCTCTTTAATATTTTTCAGATATTCAATGGTCTCTCGGTTATTGGCTTTTACGTCGAATTTATTTCGGTTGGATATACTATCACGACCAGCAGTTGGAAAGGAACTTACTGTGCGTTATTAATACCTGTCTTCCATCGCCAACTAAGCCAGTCTTTTCATATTTTCCTTATTTGACGGATTGTTCAAAAAATTTGACACTCAGTATTTTTCTACTGACGGCCTACTTAGCCCCAAAATACTAATAAATATGAACTTAGTGGACTTCTTTAATGGATATCAGTATCAATCAATTTTATCGCTTCAGAATCGGACCCAATATCTTTCGTTTGTTTTATTTTAAGCCAAAATATAGAAATTTGTGAGATTGCTAGCATGCAACCTTTTCTCCAAATTGCTGGCTGCAAGATTCAAGAGTACTGCCAATTTGTTGGATGGAGTACTTCCTACGATGCCTCGTTGTCGGATGTGGCGTCGTCAGCTAGAGCGCTAAACTCGCAATTAAGCTTAACCTTAACCTTTATTTAAACCTTATCCTTAGCTTCAGTTTTAACCTTTACATTAGTTTACCGTGATGCCACCATACCATCACACCATCATAGTATCGTATTACTAAAGTTCCATTAACTTTTATACCATCAACCCATCATCCATCGTAACATCATACGATTTTTACATCATATACCATTACACCAACATACCATCATACATACTTTTTATAATAGCATCTTAGCAACATTCCATTATACTATTAGAACCATCATCCCAGGTAACAAATTTTAGTTGAAAATTAGCTTATAAACCGAGCTTAAAAATCTGGGATAAGTTTTAAAATAGCTTATTTAAGGTTTAAAATAGACTTGTGAAACTTTTTGCTAACCATATTTGTCAGTATCTTAGTCAATAACTAACTGTACATTATACCATTAATACCATTGTACACCTTACTAAAACTTTAACGTTTTTTAACTATTAAATAAAGTCAGATTTTCTCATTTAAACTTAAACCAAATAGTTATTTTTAGACCACTTAACTGTTTGTTTTTACATAAGCCCAAATCTGTTTCAATAAATGCTTATAAGGTAGAAGCCTGTTGTATGTTGATAGAGAAGAGTTTCTTCCCATCAGCCAATACATCGTTCAGTATTTAAGTCTTAATTATAGTCATTTTTCTTCTTGACGGTGCTGTCCATCGTATAATTCACGTCGCTTATGGTATTATTTCTCGATTTAAGGTAATCGGAATATGTTCGAGCCGTTTATGTCTGATTTATTTATTTTCAAACGTGTGCCAAGCAGGTTTTTCTTTATTTAACAATTTTGTCATTGTTTCACTAACTTCCATGTTTATTTTGATGGAGTTTCCATTCATCAGCTTTACAATAAACTTAATTTTACATCACCTTTATATTTTACTTATTTAAGATTTGGCTTTTATTTACTCGGGGGTATTTTTCTACCTGTTTCATAGAAAAAAGTAAAGTTATTGTTCGTTTATAGAATTAGTGTTACTGCTGCTGGCCCCAATGGAAGGTCTACCGACTCTAGCGATTGATTAAAACAGTAGCAGTACGGCAATGGCTGACTCTAGAATCCGTGAGCCCGACCTCCGAAGAGAATGGATTTTCTTATACATATACCAAGTAAGTATTTGTTCCGCTCGTAGTATTTAGCCGATGTTTCATATCGTTGTTCGAGTGCTACCACTTAGAGTTATGTGACATATATTTGGGGGTTTCTCAAAGTTACAGCGTTGGAATATAGCCACGAGACGACCAACTGCTACCCTACACCTGGATGCCAGCCAAATAAGACTTGTACTTAAATTTGAAATAGACATCAAATTCCTGTGTTGTAAAAAAGATCGTTTGTCTGTTTCCAAACTTGATTTTATCATTTTAGCCTTACATTTCTGATTTTTTAAATTTATAAGCCGACCATCGAACCAAGGAGGATGAGTTATTGGTGCTTTATTGTAAAATGGCGCATGGAGTTCAAAGAATTAGAGTACGATCACATAAAATTTGTCGACAGTTTCATTGACATCCCTCGCATTTAGAATTTAACACCAATTTAATGCTTCTAAATAAATTTTCAGAGCACTGTGGTTAGTCTTGTTAAAGTTGTATTTAATTTATTACGTTCTGATTTCGACAAATGAATTTGAGCGGTAGCTTTCCCAAAGCGGCAAATCCGGTCAAAAATAACGGATTTGGGTTTTTGGCTTCTGGTAACAGTTCGAGCATCTCCAGGAAGTGTTTTCGACTAAATGCGTTTTTTTCACGATAGTAGGATTGTTCAATTGTGACAGCTTCTCATTGATAAAAAGAATACTTTGCTTCTTTTAAGTCGCGTGAGCTTCATATTGTCCGTAAGAAGTTGGGCTTTTTGGAGCTTGTGCGGAGAGTTGTTAAAGTTTTCTTTGGGTATTTTTCGAACGGTTTTGAGGTTTACTTGAAGATTCCTGGCTACATGACGCATCTTGATGTGCTGATTTTAATAAATACTACATTTAATAATATTGGCGAACTGTGGAGTGTTGACGGTGCGCGTACGAATTTCTGTTGGACGGTTCGAAGAACCACCTAACTCCCGGTAGAGTTGTATCACTTTGAAGACTGTTGAATATGGAAGACGGCAACTGAATTATTTTTTTGCCGAATTTCTAGCTTCGTATAGTTCGATAAAAGCGAGACAACATTTTTCTAGACATGATAACTCAAAAAATAAACGGAATAGAGAGCAGCTTTGTTTTTAATGAAAATACATTATAAATAAAATAAAACAGCCTCCGTATTTTATTGTCACCTGGTGCTGGTATAAAGTATTTCTACTAACATTGTTGATTGTGTGTTAAATCAATAATTTAAAATTAAAAGGCTAATTAAGGTAATTAGTATAAATACAAAGACACAATTCAGATAGTTTAGTTGATCATATTCGCAAAATTTATTTTGAAGCTAGACTTATAGATTGTAATAATAAAAGTGTTTCTTTATAAATAAAAAGTAACAATTCTAATAAAAAAGTTTTGTATTTGAGATTGAAAGTTAGATTCTAGTATTTAAGTGCATTGACTTGAGGCATTTCATTTACTTTTTATTAACTTTATACCTATTACATACATATACATACTATATTGTGTTCATACTTTTCTTTATTTATGCTTACTTGTTGTTATAAAGAGTTTTGTTTTGTTCGACTGAGAATGATAATGATTTCATTGTTCTTGAATTTAAAAACTATTTACACTGTTAAAAAATCGTAAAACTAATCGATTTATGGTTTTTAACACATTAAAATGGAGTTAAAGCAATTTCTTCATAGTATAAAATTATCTTTTCCCTTACTGTATATTTCCGTTAATTATAGTACATAGATACGTTCAAACTGCAAATTCAAATTATACACAAAATGAAACAATAAAATTACAGTGTATCGTTATAGACTTACCAACCAATGTATTTTGTTATTATTTTCTTATTATGTTTTTATTACGAACACCCGTTTCGCATGGTTGGTCAACCGAAGTTATAAAACAGAAATGGGGGAAAATTTTAATCAGTTAAAAAACATACATACAAAAACGAAACTAATAATCAACAATAAAAGTGTGATCAGCTGATCAAATTTTGATTCGTAATAAGTTTGATCAAATGTTTTCGACAACACTATTCACTCCGTTAAAAATAGTTGAAACAAACAAATTATTTTTGCTTGTCATTTAAACCGCAGAGTAATTACAATACTATTACAATTTCCCTCATTTTATGAAAAAATGACCGCGAATATCAACAACAGGGAACGTGTCATTTTGTTGGATTCTGTAAAAAACAGTACAAAATTGATAAAAATGGCAAAAGCAAAGAATATGTTTTACATTTTATGTAAGTGTTGTTCGTAAATTTCGTTAATTTTTACCAGACGAAAACATGTAGTGCTCAAATCAAGTTCCCGTTGATGCCAAAACCAATTTGTCAAATTTGACCATATTCAGCTGTTCCCTGACTGATGAATGGATAATGACGATCAAAATAATTAACGAGAAATTTTGTCTGGAAGAAGAAAACGAAAAATTTATATTTCTGGAAGTAAATACTACCTATATACAGTTAAGAATATTCAGTTGTATACGATACGATTATTTTAAGAAGATAGTTATTATTAGTATATAAAATTCTGTCTGGTTTAGCTAATTTTTACATGAAATAAGCTAAATTCGAAAATTTAATTTCAATTCAATAAAAAATCTAGTGATATTCAGTAGTATCCGCGTGACAAGAAATCAATATTTGGTTGAATAACCCTTACTTGCGACAACAACAGCCAAATTTTAGTACTTTTCGGGCCAATTTTTTGAGATTGAATTGCTTTTTTAGTTGCACTTTGTTACTGAAGATGTGACTGGCTTTTAGTTTTCGGTCTAAACGTTCTCAAAGGTGTCCGATTGAGTAGATTTGGCTTTAGAATGAATTAGGGCAGTACGTAGTAACGTATTTTATATTCCCATTTTTCGAGCAGAATCTTTAAGGGAATTGACAACCATTTAGAACCTTCAAAAAATCGATTTTTTTTTTGTGCTTTAAAAGTTACTTTAATATGTGTAGAATACGAAAATCTTCATGACTTAGGCTAAAACTCAAAGTTCTTGTAAATACAGCCAATTTCCGAGACTCCCTTTTATTCTACACCGAAAGCCGAGTGCAGGTATACGGACTAAAGAGCAGCGGGTTTTTTTTCGGTGCCAAAGATTGTTCAGCGACTATTGAACCGATCGGGCTAAATATTAAGACCACTTGGTGAACCTAAACAAATTTTAAATTTCTCAAAATAAACTAGTTTTTTTGATAAGCGAAGAAGAAAAAAATTATCAAAAATATCGATTTTTTTGATTTTATGTCTGCCGTTTCTTCAATTCTTAACTTATTATTAAAATATTAGGTTTATCAAGTGAGCACGGACATATACTGACCACATCCTTTTGCACTTCCGTTTCAGGTAATTTTTCACGGCGCTACAATTGGCACCGTAAAATAATGCGACCGCTACCATGTGGCTTCATCATGCTATGTCTCCGTCAATTTTAAATCTTTTCTATTGACTAAAAATGGAAAATACTGGTTAAAATATTTTTAATAAACTATCAAAGTTTCAAAAATATCCATTTATTTCTTCCCTTCAAAAAAAAAAAATCCTAAAAATCTGGTCAATTTCTTCGTTCTAAATGGTTGTCCCACCTTAAATCGCTTTTGAGGATGTCCAGGTCATCCATGTTTTCCGGTAGCAGTTAAATTTTTGGTTCTATACGCTTCACTACTCTCCCGCCACACATTTTCCAGCTTCTTATCACACTGAAACAAAGCAATCATCTAAATTCTGATCTAGAAGTTCGATATACGCTCATCGCTCGGATATCCATATTTCCAACGGTTTTGACGACAGGTCAACTCCCCGAGAACTGAATTATTCCCAAACCATTACTGATTCTTTACTATGATTCATTGTTTTTTGGCATACCGAGGATTAAGCTCCTGGTTTGGAGGTCGTCTTACGTATGGCCTCTCATCACCTCCAACAACGTAGGAGTTACTCTCATCGCTCCAAATTATTAAATTACAAAATGCCCTGGTTTTGCCAAATACTCCTTAGCAAAACCAATTCTTTTGGCTACGTTTCGGTTGCTTAATTGTGATTTCATTTTCGCTTTATTGCTATATGGTTTACCTAGAATGCAACCGATCTGAAAATTGTTGGTTGTATATGCTTCACTGCTTTCCCGCTACACATTTTCCTGCATCTTATCACACTGAAACAAAGCAATCATCCAAATTCTGATCTAGAAGTTCGAACTCTCATCGCTCGGATATCCATATTTCCATCGATTTTGTCGACAGGCCAACTCCCCGAGAACTGAAATATTCCCAAACCATTACTGATTCATTACTATGATTCATTGTTTTTTTGTGATTTCCTTTTCGCTTTATTGCTATGTGGCTTAATTAGATGCAACCGATCTGAATAAGTAAACCTTAATTAACCTGTATGAAACTCGTTGTACATTTCAGCTAAGCGATGTGAACTATATTCATAACTCTTGCTTGTAAATAAAGAGTTTTAATGAATCATTGCACACTTGAGCTAAGCTAAGCAAACTATGTTTTACTGTTTTGAGGTATGAAAACCGACATAGCTCGAGTTGTCTCCGCCTTACAATTCTCAGCTACATAGCTCACTTATACATTGAAATTTTCCTATGTATACTTTATTTTTGGCGCAAATACAATGTTACTTAAATTTCATTCTGTCAAAATACTTAATACTGAAAGAAAGACATTTTATATATATATATATAATAAAGCGAAAATTTTATAAACAAATTTATTATATAGATAATAACGTTTATTATAAAAAGTATATACTATAGTGAGTGAGATATATGAATGAAAGAACGTATAGTATAGTGAGTGAAATATATGAATGAAAGAACGACGCATTTGCAGTAAATACTTTATATAAAAATATAATTTTTGGTAAAATTATAAAAAAATATAGAGGTTTTTTAATCAAAAACTAATCAATTTCATACCTGAGTCGGATTCTTCAGATGAGGATTTCGAAGAAGATATACTTTTGTATATTTTATGTAAAAAATGAAAAAGGAGTTTGTGGTGTTCACAATTATTAAGAAGCTATTTTGAATATGGTGAATTCAAAGCCTTTTTCCAGACTTTACCAAAAAAGGGTTTTTTACATATATGAGGTTGACCAGGGAGCAATTTGAATATGTTACAGGACAGAACTCATTTTTTTCGGTTGCCCGAAAATGAAAATAATTTTAAAATATGATTCTGGAATTTAAAAATTATTTAATTGTTTGTTTTAGATATTTTACAACAGGAGCTCTTTTCGCAACCTATGTTTTAATTTCCGCCTAGGTGAAACCACGGTAGGACAAATTATTGAAAAGGTGAACGACGCTATATGGGTGAATATGCAACCTCTAGAAATTCCAGAGCCAATTGAATCAATTTGGCGTGAGAAGGCCACCGAATTTAATAATAGTTGGCAATTTACCAATTGCATTTCTGCCGTTGATGGGAAACACGTCGTTATTCGGAAGCCTGCTCATCTTTTTTTAACTATAAAAAACACGTTCAGTTGTTCTCATAACGGCAGTTGATTTTGCTTATAAATTCACTTATATTGATGTTGGTGCAAAAGGCAGGTTCAGCGATGGGAACATATTTGCCAATAGTTCGTTTGGCAATAGGCTTCGCAACAATTTACTAAAAATTCCCGCGTGTGAAGCAAATTGTTTGCCATTCGTTCTGATTGGGGACGAAACTTTCTAACTCACCAAACATTTTATTAGACCTTATCCTGGCTGCCATACCAAAGAAGACATTAATTGTAAAATATTTAATTACAGGCTGTCTAGAGCTCGCCAAACTGTTGAAAGTGCTTTCGGAATTTAAAATGCACGGTGGAAAGTGTACAAAAAACCTTTCGAATGCAGCCTACGAAAAGGCGATAAAATTATTAAAGTAAACTGTGTACTTCATAATTATTTAAGGCATCAAACAACACTAGAACAACAAATAAGCGAGTTTGATTCAAATGATTTAAAAGATCCGGACCATCAACCTGTAAATTTGACTACGACTAATTTAGGAAGCACTAATAAAGCATTTCAAATAAGAACAGAATTTGCAAATTATTTCTGTTCTTTAGAAGGGGGTCTGTTCCGTGGCAAATTGATTCTATTACGAAGGGAAAATATTAAAGTTAATCCTACGATAATAATAAATAAAATTTGTCAAAAAATTAATAAAACAAGAAAAATGTAAGACTTATATTTCTATTATTAAATTTCAAAAAATCATGTAAATAAAATTTTTTTCCTTTATCGATATTTTGAGTTTTTAAATTAGTATATACACTGCGCCAATTAAAAAACGGAACAGAAATTTTCTTCGAAAAAATACCCAGATTTGAACGCTTTTATCTTGGTAAAATAACACCTTTCAAAAAAAAATTTTTGTTTCTAGTTGAAGGAAATTTTGTTTTCTTTTCGATACTGGAAACCGTTTTATTTTATTTTGTTTTTTATGACTTTTTTGAGTAAAACAAAAGGTGTCTAAAAAAAATAAAAATTTGCTGCTGTTTGAAACTGTAAACGAACTTGCACGATATTTCATTCAAAAATCCAAATCGGCCATTTTATAGATAATTTAGAAATCTTGCAAAATGGTGCTAGGAAAATTTCTGTGCGGCCACTCTTTGTCGAGTTATTGAAGTTTTAGAGAAAACGTATCAAAAAGCGTATACACGTTAACAAGGAAATTTTTTCATCTTGTAAACTAAACACTCTACGATAAAAGTTTGAGCCACTTTAAATTTTACGTTATTTTATGGAGAAACAATAATTTAATTTATCGCATAGTTATTTGAAGAGTCACGCGAGATGAATCGAAAAGAACAATTACTCGTTCGCGCTACAAAAATTATGGCTTTAGTTGAAGCCGGTGAAACTTATCGGGAAATTGGGCGCGGATTTTTTTTTATGCATTATAATGCCCGGCCGCACACAGCTCTAAACACACGCTAATTTCTGCAACAGCTCCGCATTAATTTAATAAGCCATCCTCCGCGAAGTCCAGATTTAAACCCCATAGAACCCGTCTGAGATATGTTACAACGGCGTTTAAGAAAACGGACAAGGCAACCAACAAATTTGCCGGAACTTCGAGACGCTTTACAAAAAGAATGGCAACAAATCACCATGCAACAAATACGCAATGTTTTAAATAAGCCACGACGTATATATGAAGTAATGCGGGCTAGAGGAGGTAACACGCGTTATTGAAAATTCCAGTTTGTTCCTAGATTTTAGTTTTATTACGTTTGAATAAAGTTTAAAAGGATTTTGTTTGCAATATACGAGTACCTTATGAAATAAATCATATTTTTCACTGTAAAAACATATTTTCTCCTTAATTTTGGATCACCAAAATTACGCCTGATATCAAAATGTGGCTCAAAATTTTATTGTAGAGTGCTTATTTTACAAGATAAAAAAATGTCCTTGTTAACGTGTATACGCTTTTTGGATAAGTTTTCTCTAAAACTTCAATAGCTCGACAAGGAGTGGCCGCACAGAAATTTTCCTAGCACCATTTTGCAAGATTTCTAAATTATCTATAAAATGACCGATTTGGATTTTTGAATGAAATATCGTGCAAGTTCGTTTACAGTTTCAAACAGCAGCAAATTTTTATTTTTTTTAGACACCTTTTGTTTTACTCAAAAAAGTCATAAAAAAACAAGTACAGTATCGAAAAGAAAACAAAATTTCCTTCAACTAGAAACAAAAATTTTTTTTTGAACGGTGTTATTTCACCAAGATACAAGCGTTCAAATCTGGGTATTTTTTCGAAGAAAGTTTCTGTTCCGTTTTTTAATTGGCGCAGTGTATATACGTAGGAGCAGGAACTTTCTTCTTCGTTTAATGACTGAGATACACGCATACTATTGTCTACCACATTTGGCATTGAAATAATGACTCCTGAATAAAGTAAAATATATTAGTACGGAGCAATAATAAATATTTATAAAATGTTTACCTTGTGAGGAGTAATCTTCTTCTATGTATGGCACGGACGTTGGTCTCTCTGGATTAGAAAATGGTTGATAAATTGGTGATATTCATGGTAATGAATGCTCGTCATATTCTCGTTCTTCGAGCTTGCTAATGACATGAAATACAACTCTTTTTGCTTCTCTTTGTAAATTTTCAGGAAAAGTAAGGGTCGTCTCATACATCGACATACAAAAATTATGCAGAGCTCTGTTGGCTGGTTCGTTTCGAGTTACCATTAGTTCCACTCTTCTTTTCATATTTGATTTTATCATGATTTCGTCTTCTTTACTTTTTTTTGGTCGGTTTTTTGGAATTTACAATATTCAATTCATTAATTGAGTCGCTTTCTCCAGTGAAAATTGTTTCTTCCGAGATTTCAATAATATTTGATGTATATCGCAAAAACCTCCATTTCTTCATGTTAGTTTTTCCTTGGCCATACATGTTTAACAGAAGAAGCTGCAAAATATTAAATTTATTTAGATTTACGTTTCATTGGGAGAAATTTCCATTTATGTAAAACAATACATTTTAACAAAAATGCGTTACTTACCAATTTCCGATTGACAATCTACAGCAATGTCTGCCCAAATATCGTCTTTAAACTTAGTGGATTTGCAGTCCTTATGTCCCGTGTCGTATAACTCGGGTTGGATCCGAACATTTTCTTTAATTTTTTTCTATTTCATCTGCAGACATTTTTAAAAGCAAAAGCAATATCAAATAATACAGAAGTTCAGATCAAATAATATAGGTATGGGGATATACACGAAAATTTTGTATGTAATTATAATAATCGCTTGAAAAATATTATTTTATAGCCCAAATTCAGCAAATATAGCACAATCACAACATTTTTTTTTAAATTTATTCAATTATTTTATTTGTGCTTAAATTTATTTTTATTTCTGTATTATTTTATGGCGTCTTTTCCGTTAATTTGATTTTTTTTTTTTTGAATTTTAAACAGAATTAATTTGAAGTAACCTAATGGGTGCGCCACGAGAGAGCAGGGCCGTTCTTATATATTTAGGCGCCCTGGGCTAAAAATATTAGGCGCCTTTGTCGAAGCAAAAAATTTTTCCAGTGCAGAGTCATCTTCTGTTTTAAAACCAGTACATTCGACACCATGAAATTCTAGAGAAAATACAAGACATGAAGTTCAAACAGCATTTAGAAAGAGGAGCAATTAATTCCAGTAACGAAAAAAAACGCTAGATTTCATATAATTTTTTTTTTTATTTAACTGAAGCTCAAAGACTAGGTTTTGGACATTTGGTAGCGCCCTATTAATGCGACGCTCTAGGGCTGCGGCCCTTATAGCCCCATGGTAAAGATGGCCTTGCGAGAGAGAGACCTAGCAAACTAAGCTAAGCTACACTAAAATATGTTTTATAGCTTAGCTTAGCTCAAATGTTGAGCCTTTGTTCGTAAATCCCGACCAACTTTTAAAAAAATTTGTGAGTCGTATACAACTGAATGTGCGTATGGTTTTCCCTACATTGTTAAAATATTATTGTCAGTGTACCGTTAGGAATTCTTTTTTTATTAAATTTACCAAGTTCAGTTGATCATATAAATTTTTTTTTTTTTTTTTAATCGGAAACCGATGACTGAATTCTACAGTATTTAAAAAAAAAGTTCGATCGTATACAAATGAATCTTTTTGACTGTACGTACCTGTTAAACAAGGTGTTACATTTACGTAACACACGAGAAAAACGTTGTTTGCAGAAAAAGAGCATTTATGTCATTCCCGTTTTTAATAAAAAAAAATGCATCGATTGCTCCCATAGGAAAAAGTATGTTATACCTTATACAACATAACACTAATATAACCATTTTTTATTTGGATTTGAATAATTTAAGGTGCCACAATGAGTTAGATAGTTTGATCCTAAGTATTTTAATCATGATTCTTCAAATGTGTAGTTACCACTGCCAAAGTTGATTAATCTTAGTTTTCCAAAGTCCATCAGATATTTTGTTTTTGAATCATTGATATTGAACAGTCTGGTCAATTAGCTTGTTCTCAACTTTAACCTAACATTACGACTAATTTTATAGAAATGCACATATTTTTTAGGTATTCCACAGCTGGTGTTCGTCACGAGACGTTTCTTATTATTTAGGTAGTAGAATCATTCGCGGAGTGATTCTTCCCACTACCATGTAAAACGGTAACTTGTACGATTCGCTAAAGAGAGCTATATCACGATAGTTCTCACACTTCGTGCGACCTTAAATAGAGGGCATAACGCGGCCACTACCCATTAAACAGCCATTACTTCGGCTTGCCATACGTATACTTGTTGCACTTGTTCGTCGCCTTATGAAATACAGCAATTCAAATAACGTTATACTTAAAACTAACTAAAATCAATGAAATAAATTATAAAACCAATATATGGTATATAATAGATAAATAATTAACATAAATATTAATAAATACTAGTACTATTATTAATGTGCATAAATTGCCGTTTGGTGTGATCAGTCGATACTCAAGGACATTCGTATAATATTGATTTTACGGTAACATACTGGTAATAAAAAACATTAAAAATTACAATCTTTTTCCTGATCGATAGATCTAATCGACTTCACAGCACAAAATACAAAATTGTACGCTAAAAGTGAGTCATTTCGCTGCAAATCGATTTGTTTTCAAAACTAAATAACCAACTACGCAGGTCGATAGGATAGATAGGAATTTCCTGTTGAATAACTTTGTTCTTCGGTATTGTTTTCTATATACACATATGTACATATGTATTCTATTGTTATTTTATTTCTTTATGTTGGAAAAGCCATATACATAGCTTATTATAGACAAAATTACGTTTATTATTTCAAATTATATTCGTCATTTATATTTCGACGTGTTAGCCATCTTCAGTGATTTCCATTGATAACTCCCAACTACTAACAACTTATTAATATGCTATACACAATACTAATATTCAGTTTTAGAAGTTTGACAAGATCATTCAAAAAAGATCGAAATTAATGAAATTCTGTTAATTTGTTAATTTGCTTGGTTTTTGGTATTTATGTAAATTAATTTAGATATTTTTCCGAAAATAGTATTGTGTTAGTATGACAATACGTTGTTATTAGTTGTAAGTTATCAACAGAAGCCACTGAAGATGAGTAACAAGTCGAAATAAAATATATACTACAGTGACCAAAAAGTAGTAAGACTTTTCCATTTAAATCGCGCGAGCATATTCAAAAGAGTAGTTTTTCTTTCTGAGGTTGGTAGCACCGAAAAAGACATCTGTGTTAAATTCCGTGTGAAAATGTTTAGCAGTTAATGAGATTCGCTTGTTTACTTTCAGCTAAAAAAGTAAATTTTTCAATTTTTAAAATCAGTTCAGCAAAGAAGTTGCAAAAAATTTGGCTTCAAAAAGGAAATTTAGGCTTCCAAAACGTTGGTTGGAAAACGCTTTTGGTGACAATGTACTGTCCAGAGCGAGTGTTTTTGATTGATATAAGTTGCTCAAAGAAGGCAGAGAACGCGTTGAATAGAAATCTTTTTGGCATCGCTTGGGTCAGAATTTTTCTCACAATGCACTGGTTGTACGTGACTATTTGTTCCAAATTTCGACCCATATCGTTCCGCAGCCGCCATATTCTCCGGATTTAGTTCCTCTGATTTCTGGCTATTCCCAAAACACAAAAAAAATCTGCTCCAGTGACATCGTTTTGACTCGATTGAAGAGATATAAGCCGAACCAATGAAGGTTTTGAAGGCCATTCCGGAAATAGACTTTAACAACAGTTTCGAAGACTGGAAAAAACGTTGGCATAAGTGTATTCTTTCCGAAGTTGGGTGAAATAAATTTGAAAGAATAATAAGCCGTTTCTGTTTTATTTAAAAGGTCTTACTACTTTTTGATCACAGTGTTATATGACAAATATAATACAAAATAAAAAACGTAATTTTGTCTATAAAAGCTGTATGGTTTTCTAATTTAAAGAAATAAAATAAAAATAAAAAAGGTTAATCAAAACTAAAATAACTATGTATTGCATTGTGTTAAGAGGTTTGTCTTTCACCGGCCGAATTTAAACTTGCCAGCCTTGTCGAAAGAAAATTTTATCATTTTTATATTTTTTTCAAATATTTCGATGGTGCTCTGAGTTTCGAATTATCTTTTAATAATTTGAAACTGGCTTTTTAGAAAATTGGTCGTAAACTTTGCTTGTGGTTTTCATGTGCGAAGAGCGTTCAATATGTAGTGTGCGCTGAAATTAAACAGTAACAGATTTGACTATATTTTTCTAAATTTCCTTTTCTCCCATAAGAAACTTCTAGAAACAAATTTTGTTTTAAATTGTTTATTTAAATAGTAAAAGTCAATTTTCGCATCAGCATAAGCGTTTGATTAAAAGTTTCGAGTGAAAATGGGTAAAATATATGCGACCAAAAACGGCTATCTGAACGGTTGATCTCTAATAAACATATTCTGATCACTAAAATACAATATTCAATCATGCCTTAAATATTACATCAATTAAATATCTTTCTTTATAGCATAAACTACGCCACCGATTTATAAACAGGGTCAAATTTATTGCCCTTTTATAAAAATATCTTGAATTAAATTTGAAAAAAAAAAAAAAAAAAATTCTTATAGTGTTCTCATACTACGGAAAGAATTAAAATTAAAAACTACATCTACTGATAGGCATTTCTTAACTAGAAGTAATTAAACTTAATTAACGATTTAGTCCATAATACTTAAAAAAATATTAATGCGTCATATGTTATACAGATACTCCAAAATGCTTACCAGTATTATGTAGAGAATACAATTCTTATACATTTTTTGCAATGAAAATGTTTGTTTCCGCGTTCACTAAAAGGAAAGTATAGTTTGGTTCACTACCTCTACCTAGTGGTAAATCATATTATTTATCTAAAACGAAGGTAGTAATGGAAACTAGAATGTGTAAGTATCATAAATTCATAACAACTCTCAGGAAAAAATACCTATTCGTATATATAACACGTGCTCTAATTAATGATCAACAAATTGTTTAACTCGTAAAAAATTATCGGTAGTAATTTTAACAGAACTAACTGTTAAAATAAATGTTAACAGAACTAACCTTCAACCATTTGAACATAGTGTACCATCATTAACGATAGGCTAATTTCGATATTATTGTACCTACCTATGTATGTCCAATGTAAATACCCAAGTATTTCTTTTCCTGACCTTAGAGAAAGCTTAGAGTAAGATACTCACATTGAATGACGTTTTTTAACTATGTATTCTTCTTCTTCTATTAGTTTGTTTTGCAACATCTAATTCGTTTGCCAATTACCAATGTCCTTTTTGTATAACAGCACGGTTCTTTATGTAAAATAAATATTATTCTAGAAGTAAGATCCATAGAAAAAGGGTTTGAATTTTTCAAATTTAATATGATTAAATTATGAGATTTTTTTAATTATAGTTTTTCAGTTGGTTTTGGAAAAAAGTAAACGAATCGTTTTTAGAAATAATTTTTTTATTAAATTTCTTATAATCAAGATCGGTTTTGGTTTTAAAAGAATTTTTACCAGTTGAATATTTGAAAATCGTGTAACTTGGAACTTGCTGATAGTGGTATTAAATTTAAATTTGGGATGTCAATTTTGTTTTAAACTAAATAAAATTTCCAAACCTTTACCTAAATTTATGTAGTTATGCTGAGTTTCGTTTAATATCCGCAAAAATGTAAATTTTGATCAATTTTCCTAAATTAATGGACCACTTATATAAAATTATGTGTTTGTTGCAGAAAATCTGAAAATTGGGACTACGCTATAGAGAATTTTTGGTCCTTAGATAATTGAATAACTAGAGGATGCTTTATCCTAATGTTGGAATAATATAAAGTAGATGACCTTGTGTGACTACTTAATCTCTCAAAAGGATTCCCAAATGAACTATCTAATTTTAGTAGTGGCCATCATAATGTTGAAAGAAATTAGCAAGTTCGGGTTCATTGGGTCGTGGTACTTAGCTCAAAGTGTCTACGTCGGTTATGAATCGAGACCAAAATATTGGTATAAATATACGAGTATGTATTATATATGTAAATCTTTGTACCGTAGGTAAAATTGTACGTTATACCTGTAAAATATCTTTTCCTACAATCGCCGTGAAAAGCAGGCTTTTTTTCTCTGTTTTCAAAGCCCAAAGTGTCTGTTTTTTTGACAGTTAATAAACAAATTACTTTGTCACACGTTTCTCTTAGAAACGTGTGACAAAATTTGAAACCGCTTGCTAAATTAAAATTACGTATAAAACATCAAACCAAATTTTTGTTTTCTTTATGAAAAATAAAAAAAATCTTTGACTACTCGATTGAACAAAATGTCGGTCCTAAAATAAAATCGTATTGTCAGTATAGTAAATTTTACTACAAAATTATCTTTTTATTATATTTTTTAAAATGATTGTAGGAAAAATAAAGTGTGAAACACGTCCGCAAAGTTGTTTGTCACGCTCGAAAGGTTGCTGGCCTCCGTCCCGTCGGCCAGCAATTTCCTTTCTCGCGTGACAAACTGGCACTTTGCGCTCTTGATACACAAATAACTATTATATTACTACATCAAGTGAGATAATACGCACCTCTGCTATCTGTCCCTTTTGTGTTGATCCACGGTTTGGTTTGTTTTTTACTGGTATCACCAATATAAACAAGAGTAACAATTTTAACAAAATAATTTATAAATTAAACCATCCTTAATTTCTGTAAGTATCTGTAGATTTACTAATAATTTTATATTAAATGGTAAATTTAGCATATTACTTTTTACTGTTTTACTAATTCTTTCGCTTAAAATATTTATCTACGGTAATGTACCAAATTTAGCATCTTTTCTAATTTTTATTCCCAGTTTTTGGTAAATAAATAACGTTTTACTGACTAATTTATTAATTAATTTTGTTGGATAATCATTAATTATCAATATACACGTATGTGTAACTTTATTTATAATCGTTTATCTATATTGTG
The DNA here is from genome assembly GCA_958295665.1 of Tipula vernalis. Classification (NCBI taxonomy): domain Eukaryota; kingdom Metazoa; phylum Arthropoda; class Insecta; order Diptera; family Tipulidae; genus Tipula; species Tipula vernalis. Next base: position 193,907,586 of record OY282559.1, on the reverse strand, counting down.
AGGTTGTTAATTATAATGCTCTTTTTATAAATGAGTGTGCTACTTCTTTTTCATATTGTAACGGGTGGTCCATCTATTGTTTGTAATTTTAACTACAAGTTATTTCGAGTGTAGCAACACTTACGCCATTCGTCTTATGATGTAATTACGAAATGGGTCGCTTTATGCTTGAACAAAATTGGAAAAATTGGAAAACTTACTTTCAAAGTGGTAAATCTTCTACCCAAACTGTAAGAAATTTAAGTGGAAAATTCAGTAGAAATGAATTGCCTACAAGGCAATTTGCCGATCAATTTGTGAAGGACGTTTTTTTGTGGGGAGCCGTTTAGGATAAGTCTTCTTCCAGAGACTATCCAAGGCTTGAAAGATCAAAACGAAGTTACCATTGATGAGGTAGGAGCCGATACAATCGAAAATGTTCCGCAAAATTGAGTTGCCAGAATGGGGCACTATAACGCCAGCCGTGGAAGTCATTTGAATGAAATTGTGTTCCATACTTAATGGCAATGTATACACTTTCTAGTAACACAAACCGCTGTGAAAAATATTCATTCGTCTTTGAATTTAGAGCCAAATTAAATTACAAACCTTAGATGAACCACCCGTTATTATAGGGATTATTCGAAAGATTGTTTCAAATTGTGACTGAAGCTCCGTCTTTTTTGTACCATTCTATTCTAATTTTGTTCCCAACTTTATACAGTTTTAAATCTAAAAATGTTAGAGAATTATTCTTTTCTTTTCCACTGTGAATTTTGGTTATTCGCGGAACGATTAAATAAAAATTGAATTTTAGCTATGTTGGATTCAACCGTCCAACCGTATAAAAAAGTTGTAGATCAAATAAAGGTAATTTTGGTTTAAATAATTTTTCTAGCGCTTGATCTGCCAAAATCGGTGAAAGAGGATTTTCCATTGCTAATTCAAATTTTTGGTTTTAAATATACCTTGGTATCTAAATTAATTATTATCAATTGTGCACAAATCTAACACTTTAAAAAATTCATTTTTTGTTAGTTTGCAATCACTAGAAATTTTCATGTTTAAGAAATTGCAATTTTTGACAAATTGGAAGGCAATTTGTGAAAAATTGCAATTAGCGGCACATTGGTAAACTATGAAACTACATCTAACGGTAGTAACATTTCATTTTCACTAACGTAATATTTTTAGTTATGTTTTAAATACAAAAGAATTTTTCATATTAAAGTTACAGGGGTCAACGGTTTCAGAATTTCACAACAAAATTTAGAAAATTGTTGAAACAATTGGCCGAAAAGGAACAATAATTTTGTGAATTTTTGGTAAACCATAAAATCTTGGTGTAATCAGATTATTAATTTTTCAAAATAATTTTTAGTTCGTTAAAAATTTTGTTACATTTAAAATTGATTTTGGGTGAAGCACAGTGGGACCGATTGGCGAAAAACTGGCCAAAATTCGTTCAAGACATAATTCAGAGAAACTATTTGAAGAATTTTTTATCGTGGTGATATTCGTTTCGATTTAACTAATATGATGGCGTTGAGCAGTGTGTTTCAGTTGGATTTGGTCAAACTATAACTTCATTTAAACGGTACAATTTTGTACTGCATTTGTTAAACTCTTCAACTACAATTTTTTGTGATTTTCCAAATTAAAGGAATTAAAGCATTGTGGATTATCCACCTTACACTTTGACTTTAATAGTTCACTGAAACACCTAGAACTTGCAATAATAAATTTATAAAAAAGATATTTTATATTTCGCTTTAAGTTTAAGTAAATTACCTAAGTAAATCGCGGTAGCAATCATTTAAATAAAGTAATAAATACGAAGCAGTAAAACCAAATCAAACTGCTTAAAAATGGTGGGATAGACACCGAAAATTCGGAGTAAATATTTTTTATAAAATAAACTCTAAATTATAGAATTAAATAACGTATTAATTTAGGCTGAACTTCCTACCTTTCTAACATGGTGCGGCTTCTGATGACATTATACTTAGAACCAAAAATACGACTTTATATGGGAGCTGTTAAAATAAAATATACGTATACTGTTATTTTCAATGAGGAACTAGAAAAAAACATAAAATTCAAAGAGGTGATGTTTGAACTACTGGTACTTTATTACTTTACATATGTTACACGTTAGTTGCACGCAGGAATTCTCTACAAAAACAAATCATATGCATTACATACTTCAGGGATTTAAAATACAAATTAGTTAACCTATATTAATGTACTACAGATACATTTTTTATTTTAACATTTTTGATATTTTTAACAAATAAACAACATTGGTTTAAAAGAAGTTAATAGAAATAGTAAATTAAAGTATTGCAACCTGAATTGGTTTTGATTTTGCCATAGAAGCCACAGACATCTCACAGAATTCTTTGAAGATTGGCCCATCTTTCCTCCAAATAAATTTTATTTTGGTAATTTCTAGTAATAACTGGTATGAAATGTTGAGGGGCCAGAAAAACGTAGCTTAATGATTCTAAAGCTATTTCTAAAATCGTGGTTTGGGTATAAACATGCACTCCAGATGAAATTTTACATCGTTAGTCCTGAGCTCTTTTGATTTTGAAGAAAATCAGTTAAATGTTGTTTATACAAAATAACTCCACCGATATTTTTTTGTTTCCTTCTAAGCTGCTGTTCTTTGGAACAGGCCGGTTCGCCGTTTTCAGTTTTTTTTTTCATTTTCCTTCAAAACTCCAATTTTCAGCAAAACCTAAATTTATTTCTTTGTAATGACAAAGACCATTGTTTTGAATAATGTCATTTTTCGTGACTTTCGACAACGTCGTACTATCGTTTTTTTAAATTTTTTAAGGGCTTACTTATTTTGTTAGCAACAAATAAAAAATGCGACCTCCTCTTCATTTTTAAAATATTATTTTTTGAAAAAATAAATTCAAATTTATTTTTTGTTGCTTAAAAAAGCATTGTTTTGAATAATAGCTTTGGAAGTATTTGCTTCTGGTAGGTTAAAATATCCCCGAGCCTTTTCAACAGCTTTAGTTAAAATTTATTTTTAACAATATATTAGTATAAATTTTGTACCAAAAATTTCTCTTCTGCTTACTTGATCAAAGTTTTTAACCAATATTCCAAGAAATTAATAAAAAAGGTAATTTGGAAACCAAGATATTTTCACAGAAATCTCCGGTATCTAAACCAGAAAATGAAATCAAAACCTTTTTGGCCACTCCATTTATAAATCTTTTTTTTTTTTTTGAATTAAACTTTCACGGCATCTGAAAACCCAAATCATTTAATCAATTTAGATAACGTCAAAATTCTCGATAAACAAGCCAAATTTAGGAAAACAGCGATTTTTCAAAAGTTACATATTAAATCTAAAGATTATGTTTAAAGTCATTGGCCAAAAAACTTGTGCACCTATTGAAACCACATAAATATTTTTTTTTTTAAGTCGATTCCACTGCTTAAATTTAGAAAATATATGTGCAGTTTTCTGGCTATAGCTCTATAAGATTATTGCCCACTTTCAATGACAGGGGTTGCGGCAGATTTTTCTTTGTCGGTAATTTCCTTTTCTCCCATTTTTCAAATACATCGAGGTTGATAATCTTATACAAAATTTCACTTTAATACCACTGTACATAAAATAACAATTTTAAACACACCTCAAAATATGACGAATTATCACTAAACAAAACTGAAAAAAAACGAATTTTTATTGTTTAATGGCACAATTACTGGCTACGAAAAAACACTTTTAAATAACAACACTATTTAACAAACGAGTCATACCCTGTTCGCTGTATAAAAAACCCACACAGACACGCTCAAGCGATCGGGTATTTAACGCACTTATAAGCAAGGCGAAATATGAATTGCACGTCGCATAAAAAAAATTTAGAAGCAAACTTAAAGAAGAACAGAAAACAAAATGTAATTGTATTAAAACGTTGAAATGATGTAGTCGCGTGAATTTTTTGGCCAACGACTGTTGTTTACGTGGTAATTCATTTGAGTTATATTTAAAATTTTTGTCTTACGTACAGTGATGTAAAAGTCAAACTTTGTGTAAGATTATCAAATTCTATGTTTTTGAAGAAATTGGTAGAAAGGACATCAGTGACAAAGAAAAATATGCTGCAACAGCTGTCATTGAAACTGGGTAACAATCTTATAGTGCTATAGCCAGAAAACTGAGCATATTTTTTTTAAATTTAAACAGGGTGTTGAACTTTTCAAACAAATATTTATTTGGTTTCAATATGTGCGGAAGATTTCTGGCCAGCCTCTGTGTATTGGCAACTCGTATGATTTATATGTAAATTTTTTGTCTCATACTCGTTTTATTTTTATTCAATGGTACAACCTTTCTACAAGAAAACGCTTTAGCCAAACAATTTTTCGGAAAATTGTCTATGCTGTGCGTTTCCATGAAAAATCGGGTTTAGTAAAAATGTTTGATTGTTTTATGTGAATTTTTTTTTTTATATAAAAGGAACAATTTTAGAAATAGATTTCATTATGCTCGAGTTTAAGTAAGTTAAAATAAAAAGCTCTATCCAAAAAAAAAAATCGTTCAAATATTAAGAATTGGCTCAATATAAATAAAAGAAACCACCAAATATGTACATACATAATATAGAATAAATTAATAATTGTTTATCTACAAATATTTTATTATTTAACTTAATTTAATTTTCAGAAACAGCCACTAAGTTTGTAGGCTCTTTTTTATGTCACATATTGTATTTGTAAAACTGTTACACGTTTAAAATGACCTAAAAATAATAAAATATACGAATTATGCACACCTGAAATACTTTCATACATTCATTTTTTTCTAAACAAAAAATATTTAATTAGCATTGATGACAGATTTTTGGACTACTTCCAAAAATTCATAACCAAACTAAGAAAATTTTTCATATAATTTTCACAAATTTATTTCCTACAAACAGAAAAACAGTAGTCAAAGAAGAACGGCAAAAAATTTGTGAAAATTATTATGATGAGTGTGCGTGTGTGCATAGGTATGTTTTTAATTTTATGTTAATTATGAGAAATATGAGGAAAATGTGTTTGAAATTGTTATTTTGGCTAAACTTATTTTAATAAAAATATTAATTATGTCATAATGACTATGACAGTATTATTTGTTTGAAGAAATATTTGTAGAGCTACGCATATATTTCAGTTTGAATTTTAGATTTTTTATTTCACGAATCGAATGATAATAATTTCTGTTTATTTTTGGTCTAAGGTCACTGCCATCTGACAACTCAAACTTTTTCTTTTTTTCTCGTAATTTAAATTAAATTAAATATTGTCACTTGTGACATAGTGTTAACATTGTGTTACTACACTATTTTTGTATCTCTGGAAGAAAACACTAAGGGTCAACGCGGCTCCGTTAACATTAAAACCTTCCTTGATCATAGAGCTAACTAATGTGCTAATAGACGTCTGTTGTAAAAAGAGGAATAGCACGAACCAATGCCCGGATGATCTATCATTTGATCACTCGCCAATAGTAATAGAACTAAAAATGCAAGCCTTAGAAGCATAGCCGTAATGCGTTAGCATAACGTAAAGTTCCGAAAAATCAATAAACTTCCCCACAATAAACAGTAATTATTCCAAAAAAAAGCGGATGATCCGGCGGCTTTGGCGGTATCAGAGGTCTCCATTACCAAAATGGTTTTTACATAGGGTTTTTATAGTTCCGAGAGTAGTGTTAAGGGTAGAAGAAAATGCAGGAATCCACTATTACCTACGTGAACTATCAGCGGGCGAAAATACAAATTACTCATTATGAAAGGCAACAAGGAAATTAAAAAAGCAAGAAATATTTAATTAGAAGTGACAAATAAAGAATTATCGCGTTCTCTAACTACTTAAATTCAGTATTCATACCAATGAACAAACTAATTACTTTACTACTAAAGACCTAATATTTCATTTGTTCGTAGTAATTCCCAAAAGTTTGCATAATTTTAGCTAAAACCTTTTGAAACCTGATATACAACAATAATATTTTTAATTTAAAAAAATTGAGGTGTGGCCCACACACGACTTTCTTTTACGAACAGCAAATTTTGAGAAACTTACTAAGCAAATTTATTTTTCGATCACACCTCAACTTAATTTTTATTTTTTTATTGTTTGGAAACATTTTGTATTAAGTAGTTTTTTGTAAATCTTATACTTTTTAAGATATTTGCAAAATAAATTTTCTGGACCACGGGAGTGGCCACTTCCGGTTAACCGATTTGAAGTAAAATTCACTGGGACCTCCCAATTTATCAAAAAAGCTTAAATCTGAAGTTTCAGTTCGATTGGTTAAACCATCTGGGCTGTGGAGAGGACACTGACTGACATACTGACAGATTGACAGACAGACACGATTTCGAAACCCACTTTTTCGAACTAAGGGGACCTCAAAACAGATAAATCTCTAAAAATCTCAAGGTACAAAATTTTCATGATTACTAACTTTATTTTACTCATGTAAAAGAAAGTAAAAAATGTAAAAAAAAAAATTCCCTGAGCTTTTGTTATAAAGGGATTTTACTTTTCTTTGAAAATAGGTATTTTTTTTGTTTGCTCTACAAAATTTTTCTCTGACCGAAACAATTTAAATTCAATTTTTTAAGCCAATTGGATTTTTTAAATTAGAAATAGTATTATATGGCCCATACGACCTCAGGTTCTGAAGATTTTAGCTAAAATAATACAAAGATATATTTTATTCCATTATATTTTATTTTAATTTCTTATTGATAATGCTTTACCAAAAAATATTTAATTAAATGTAATAGTGGATGTCTCTGGAATTTTTCGTTTGATGTTTGTCAAGCCCATATTTAGAACCATTTCGCGTTTCTCGAATGTCGTTTCATATTTCTGTAAAATCTTTCGATTGAATGCAATTCTTGTCGGAGTGTTCTGAGGTATTCATCTCCTGTAGCAAGAAGGTAAAAAAAAAATAATTAAATTGTTCGCGGCTAGCTACTCCAAAGAATATTTTTCGTAATGCGCCGAAGTAAATCACGGCCAAAATAATGTGGAATTATTATGCTTACAAATGGTAAGAGACGTTTTTTCAGGCACTCCTGGCTGTAGTTAACGCTAATAACACTAATATTATTGATTTCGTAAAATATGTGGTGCTTTCAAGTGCCTCCCAGAAAAACAGCCTTTCACCAAATTTGTTATAATTGCGGTAATGGACTCATACAGTACTTCTTCAGGGTCTTTTGCATAATTTTGCTGAAGTAATGTTAAGAAAACTATTTTATAACCCTTATTACAAAACTTGTTTATGAATTTTTTGCTTAAATTTTTAATTCACATTCATTGAAAATTTACTGATGGAAAAATGTCATTCGATCCATTACAATGCCGTGCAAAATTTATCTTGTCGCCCTCAAAGTATTCCCCATTCGACGATAAACACATATGCCAGCGTTTGTCCAATTATCGAAACATTTTTGATAGGCACTTTCCTGGAGGGCCTTCAGTTCGCACGCCGAATTTTGTTTTATGGCTTCAATGGAGTCAAAACGGGTTCCACAGAGTAGCAATGTCTGGGAAACAGGAAAAGTCACCTGGTGCTAAATCAGGCGAATGTGGTGGTTCATCGATGGTATTTATTGAGTTGTTGGCCTTATATTCGTTGACAATCGTAGCTCGGTGTGAAAGCGCGTTACCGTCGTGTAAAATCCACGAGTTTTTCCCATAATTCTGTTCGCTTTTTTCGTATCAGCACAAGAAATTTCGTTTGCAGCACAAAATTTAAGGCAAACTCTTTGTTCAATAATTTCCTTCATCATAAAAATCACCGTGCACTAATGAGGTCGACTGACTTAACCAACTGCTGTAAACAAACTGGTGGACAGATCGCGCTCCAAGGTGGCATCATAATTCATTCACAAATGAATCATCATAAAAACCTTGATAAATATAAAGAAAGCTCAAGGATACATTCTTATTACAGGAAAATTTATAAGAGAGTTCCCTGATAAATGCATGAAATTTATACCTCACCATTAATTTGAGTTTAAAGACTAACGTGGAACTGTAGAATAAGCACACAGAATTCTATATACAGTTAAACTCGCCTTAGAAGAAAAGAAATACGGTTCTGCAGTTTCCGTAAACAAATCACAAGCTTTCGACAAAGTCGAATCATGAGGGCCTCAATTATAGAATTAAAACCCTTCTAAATCCAGCCCTTGAATCTAATAACTATTAACTGATTGTGCCAAAGAAAATAGCAGGTGAAACAAAATGCAGCCATCAATGAACTAATCGAGATATAAACAGGGGTTCTGCAATGTAGCGTCTTGTAGCTTTTATTATATGTCAACTGAGCAGTAGCAATAACCATAATATTTTTACCAACAAAATTTTGGTTTTTATTTGATCAAGGCAATGAACAACTAGACTACTGCATTTATACTACTGCTAAACTAGCAGTGCTACAAACGTCAGTGTCATATCAATAATATTTAGCAATGCTATTTCAGCTTGCTGAACTAGGTATATGTCGCGTTTATATAGCTGCGATATAATCGCAGCGTATGACTACTCTAACGATAAAAATTGATTTATAAATATTTTATTTTTTTCTTATGAAATTGCTTATAATCTATCAAATAGCTAGCTTTTTCATAAAAGGTTTTCTCAGAGCTAATTTATAATTTATTATTTTCAATCTCCAGCGAAAAACAGTAAATTTCTTTTCAGCAGATATATTAATTGAATTTGATTGATATTCAATCTGATATTTGATTGCCACAAAGCTAATGTTTTAAGAGTTTTATGATATTTTGATAATACTTATGAAATAAAACTCTCTGACATAAGACTAAGGCTGAAGAGTTCTTGACCTTTTGGTTGATATTTCAATTTATGTGGATAATCGAGCGACAATCAGGTGGCTCGAATCAGTTTCTTTGGAGTCACTGGTCGCATTGAATCGTCATCAATCTCTCAATGAGGGCGGTGATCATTTCAACATACAGTTAACCCTGTCGTTGGGATCTGCATGGCGGATGACCTCGCTAAACATGGTACAACTCTCCAGTTGCAACCGGAAAGGATAAATCTGGGAGGGAGGCTTATCAAAGCGTTTAAACTGGCACTCAGAAAATAGGTGCTAGTTGGACGACGATAGTTGGACTAACACTTGTAGTGTAGCAAGACAAGCCTAGCCAAAACTAGACTTGGGGTGCTCCAGGACATTAATCTCCCTACGTATGCGTGAATTAAGAATGGTCGTAGGAATACTCAGGAATATTCGTTCGACCGTTCTTAATTCACGTCTACGTATGGAGATATCTGTGTTGTTATCTGTGCCTCGAGGACAATTACTTCTGTAGAAGCAGAACGCAAAAATACTTAGGGAAGTTCAAGATAGACAACCTGTCGGATCTCGAAAACAGTTAAATGCGAGAGGTTGTAGGCTACTTAACTAGCTCTAAATAGTTCCAGAAAGTTTGTAGGAGATAAATCATGTAGTATCACAACGGAGTATAGTTGTCCGCCTAGGCAATTACGGCCATTATATGATATGATAAAACAATAATCGATATGATGAATAATGGTTACAAAAGAAAATTTGGCTATAGATCGAATTCTTCGTTAACATTTGTGGATAATCCAATAAAAAATACATAAGTTTGGATTGGGACCAGATTAGACAAAAAAATTAAAAACGTTTTTGTAAATATCGGATACGATTGCACTCAAAACTCAGTAAAAATTATAAACGTTAGTTAAAACCAAAATTAGCGCAATTTTGGTGTGTATAAATTAACTAAAGCAAGATTGACTCCAGATTCGCTGAACACATAAACCACATCCGTGTGAATCGTGTTGTGGAATTGGAAATACCTAAGAACAAGCACAACTAATTTATGAGAAAATACTTGACTCCGGGATTTATAAGTACAATATGACATATTCATTGAAAATCACAAACATATCGAGCACCACAATAATTTTTTTTTTTTCGTTTTGACGAAGAGAAAATCTATTTCATTTTATAAAAGATATCTTTGAACAACATTACGTTAACATTTAATGTTAATTCAGCAAAATTATCACGGGATCCACACCATTCCTAGAAATTTATGAGTTTAAAAATCTAGCCTTAATTAATTTTAACTTTACAACATAACAAATGAACATATTTTAACATATTTCATTTTCTTAAAGACAATCTTTTTTCGATTATCATATTCTACCTGTTCATAAAGAAAAATATACTGCGGGAGTTTTCGTTAAATGAAAATCTAATTTATCTGGGCTAGTAAGCGCAAATATTTTGCGATTTCAAATTTATACAGCGCAAGTATTGAAATTCGGAAAATTTCTTTGTTTGTTAACTTCGAAACCCATCTGGAATCGAATTATAATTATTATTTTACTATTTTACAATAAGGAAATTCCTTATTGAAATATGTATGTACAAAAATTTTAAAATTGCCTTTTATATATTTTGTAAACCAATTACATATTGGGGAAACGGATAAGTGCTTTAAGTGAAAAGTAACATATAAATTCCACTAACGGGTAGAAATTTGGAATACAAGAAATAAAGTGCGCAAATATATCTATGTTCGCAAATTAAAGGGCATACGTCAAAAAATCGAATTGTTCATTTTCAGGAGAGCTGTGAATAAAAAAAAGATTAAATTGTATTTATTCCACCAGCTCTCGCTACGTACTTCAGATACAAATATATATATATAATACTGTCATATTTACTGTATAGCAGAGAAATTTGATAATTTCCATTTTTTGCCATCTTGAAAAATAGAACATCTATGCCCAGAACATTACGCCCTTATAATAAAAAATTGGAATTAAAAACGTTTTGATTATCCTATCTCTCTCTTAGGTCCTTTATAAAAATTAATTTACAAATTAATTATCACTAGTGCTCTTTAAATTCAATGATTAAACAATTATTTCACAGTTACATTGTATTCACGAAAATATAGAACAATTTATTCTTCACCACTTGGACTAATCAATAGCGTAGTTAGGTTCGTTACTAGGCCAATTTTTATAAAATTCATAGAAATTACTATTCAACAACGGTAATAAATCGATGAGATCTTTCTTCTTCTCGTGATTTATCGGCAAAGTGTCAGAATAACATATATTAGGCTGTTTATATTAACAGAATTTATTCTTCGGCGAGAAATTATTAGAATTCTATGTGGTTCCTCGAAGTCGAGTGACGTTTTAAAATTAAGTTCACTAAAATTTTTTCGAACCCCATCCATCGAACCTATCTCCAAGAAAATGGATTTCCATCATTGTCAGAATTTTGCCAGTTTATCTTAATTTTCGAAAATTTAGAGAAATTGTAAAATTCTTTATGAGTCATTTCAATGACGTTGTAAATATTTTTGTTCCCGACACCGCCAACTAAATTGTATCAAAGATCATAGCATATTAGAGATTAGTCAGTACCCCTCAATTCTTTAAATAGGGTATTTTTGCTGTAAAGGTAATACAATAAAAACCGGCACATGAAAGATAGAATATTTGCATGTTATTTGAATGCAAAATATTCACATATATTACATCGAGGGAACCCTATTTTTATTTAATATTTTTGTACTGAATGAATCATCTTGAATGTGGGATTATCTTTGATTGTACCAATCTCTTTTACGGTGAATTTTCATAGTTATTTTTTGCGCTTCTTTTTAATAACTGAGTAGTCAACGTCACACTCCATGTGCGTACGTCCTACAGTTCAAAATTTGTGATCAATAGATGCTACAATATTGATTTTAGTTTGACCTGGACAAGAATCGCTATAGAAAATTACGGTTTACATTATTTGTGGATAGTTCTTGAATAAGTATTTAATTTAAGTATTCCTTTTAAGTAAAATTAATCAATGCTGATACACTTTTCTAATGTTCAATAAACGTTAAATAACCTTAAATATTGATAATAATTCAGTAACTTGAAATTTTATATTACACTTACATAATAACTGTAGTTAAGAGTCAGGAGTTATGGAATTTTTTAAACTGAAATCACAAACAATTTTACAAAAGGGGTAACTGAACTTAATCACAACATTTCCCACAAGAGAACAACTAAATTTAACAGAAAATATACAAAAATATGTATATTATAAAAGGAACTTTTTGAAATTGGCAGTTGTGCATCATTTGGTAAAATGGAAACTTCCCGTTTACATATTTTTTTTGCGATGCAATCTAAGGTATTTAAATTCAAATATTTGACTTTTATAAAATGAATTGTCTCGAAATATGCTCTTAAGTAAAATGCAAAGCAATAAACACTCAACTTGTGCCTTTCAAACAAATACTGTTTTTTCATTTCATACTCCTCGGATATAGCCGAAATTTTTTTTTCTATATTAAATCGAGTGCGTAGATTTCTAATTTTAAATACTTTAAGGGAAAGCTTAACGCGAAAAATGACGTTTTGATTTGTGTCGACAGATACTTCAAATAATTTTGTACTTCTTGAATGGTTTCTTCTACCCTTTTTGTTTCACCATCTCCTTCGAGTCTCACATTGTAATTTTTATGCACATAAATCAATTTTCACAAAATTTACACTTGTGCTATAATCCGATTAAATTTTATTCAATTAAATTAAACTTAGTGATTTTTAAATTAAAAAAAAAAATAAAATTAAAAAAGCAAATATGAAAATTTGTATTTGTTTTTCTGATGATTTCTAATTAGTTTTTAAATCCATTTGACCATACCAATTGGTCTAATTAATGCGTTTTCGGTATTTGACTTCAAGAAAGCGGAAAATTCATATTGGCAACAAACATGCTTCTGTTTTTAATTTGCTCATTATTCTATCATCAGTTTCATCGTCATTTGCATTTTTAAATTAATTTCACCAATAATTAAAAAACATCATTTACAATAAATGAAAATAATCGACACATATATAGAAAAAATCACTTCTTTAGATAAGTTTAATTGGTAAAAGGAATTTAAAAATTGTAATTATATGTATGTGTATGCAAAATTAATCTTACAATTAGATTTATTCAATAGATTATCTAAATCAAAAAACTAACTAAATAAATGTACAAAATTTAAAAATAAATTAAATGAAATATCGTTATACGCTAACGATTATAACTTTTGTATTATTATGAAATAATTACGTCATTGTAAGTAAAAAATAAATTAAAGTTATTGGTAAAGAAATTGTAAGATCGTTTTTCTTTAATGGATTCTGTCAGACAAACCTTATATTGTGTTTGTTGTCCAAAGGCCTATTCAAAATGGCCTTTTATGTTTAGTTTTATGTTTAATTTAGAGATTTATTAAAGAGTCGTGTTCGATAGTGTGATTTAATTATTCAGAAAAAATATTTAACTTGGTTTAATTTTTAATTCATATATTTTTGTTAATTCGAAGTCACATCTTTTCGTGGCTTCATCTTTTCGTGGCTTCATCTTTTCGTACAAATTATATGAAAATAAATTATTTTCAGTTTTTATAGCTCAAAGACAACGAAAACTTACAGTTGATATGGTTGGTGATATTAAACTAAAAAAGCTTTTATAACATAACCAAATACATTCTCCATTGTTTTCATTACCGATAAAATAAAAAATAAAATACTAAAATTGACAATTAAATAATTTTTTCCAAAAAATTTCAAGAATAAATTCTCTTGCATGCCTGCCATATCCAAATTCATTAATTAATTTGAAATATGAATTTAGTAAAATATGAATTAAAAATCCAATTTCAGTTTATATATTTATAAAATTAATAGAAATAAAAAGTTTTTCTTTATCAATGTCTGAATTCATTTCTCTGTTTCGCTTCTGTTTGGTTTTGAGTAATTTTTTTATAAAAAAAAAGTTTTCTGTTTTGAGCTTTTAAAGTTTATAATATACTTTTTTATGTATGAAAATGAATCATCCAAAGTACCTCCCCGTATACTTGAAGAACCATAAGTTTGGTATTAGATTGGCGCCTCGATTATATTAACATTTATTTTGGTGTAGAATTTATTCAATTTATTTATTTATTTTTTTTTTGTGAAACTTTCGTTTTATTGTTTCTTGTTTGAATTATTTAATAAAAGGAAATTTAGTCGAAAACGATGTAAACAACAAACTTACAATACAAATACATATGTACAGTTCGTACAAACCACGAGTAGGATTTTGAATACAATTAAATCTAAATCGATATAATGAAAATATGAAGGGGTTGGAGAAAAAATGGAACGGTAATTTGCTTTGCGCTACCGTTTGTATATTTATATAATTATGGATTTATAATATTTGAAAACATTCACCTCCGTTACCAGTCAGATTCATTTTGCGTAAACACATTTACAAATCCGAAATTCCTCAATATTATTAAGATTACTGAAAGTAACAAAATAACTTGTATTTCTCTTGGTTAAAGCACAATGAAACGTTATATTATAATCAATAAGGTAACTACACTCTAAACTTCTTTATGACAATAAATTTATTAAATTAACCAAACATGTGAGTTACAGGAGACAACTTCTTTTATTATATTTCTATTCATTTACTTTTCAAACGTGCCCGTTTTTACTTAAATATACAAACATGTTCTTGATAAAGGCATATGAACGAGCACTTGAGATACTTTGAAATATTTTTAAATAATTTTCTTACTAATCTCTCCAAAAGCCTGTAAAGTAAACTTCTCAAATGTGTTAAGAATTATATTCCTACATAAAAAAAGAAGAATGTTGATTAGGAAATTAACAACAGTACCAAATTGAAAGATGTCTAATTTCTTTCTAATTCAAAACCATAGACCGACATGTTTATTTCCTAGCGGAGCAATATTTTGTATACGAACTCAATCAAAAATCTTATAAAAAACCCAATTATTTATTTTTTCGAGTATTGTGTGGGCGCTTTTAGATCTGTATCATGGGCGTTCATAACTCATCGTGCTGATTTTGCTCAATATGTTGCCAACGTTTGGCGGACCTAATAGCCTCCAAGTCTTGAGATCTACTAGATTTCGATGTTCTACACTTTTCTGGTCAAAAGGGAATTCATCTTACATTGTACTAAATTCACCCTTTTATTTAATAATTAACTAGAAATTTCAATGTTGTTCCAAACTCAAATTTGTAATACAAAACAAAACTAATGTTGTGCCTTTTATCACCTAGCAATACAAATTATAAATAAAATAAAATTTTCATTTTAATTTCCAATCATTGACCGTCCTGAATAAATAATAAATGATATTGATTTATGCATGTGTTTGGTGTATATGGTAAAATTGGTATATTTTGTCTTGA
Organism: Tipula vernalis; assembly: GCA_958295665.1. Lineage (NCBI taxonomy): Eukaryota > Metazoa > Arthropoda > Insecta > Diptera > Tipulidae > Tipula > Tipula vernalis. Next base: position 193,892,274 of record OY282559.1, on the reverse strand, counting down.
GCTTTTATAACGTGTCGTATGTTCGTAGGTTCTACTACAATACGTCATAACTTATGTAAGTTCAAGAAATTTCAAAGTTGATTGAAATTATTTTGAGCATAACAACAATGGGCAACAATTCCAATTCTTTTTGGGTTTAAGCTTGAACAATGACCAATGATTTTGTTTTTTTTTTGTTTCAGCATGATTTGAATTGTTGAGTAATTTGAAGTAACATTTTTTTTTTGTAGTTATTTTTTGCAGATTTTGTTTTTGTTATTAATCGAAATGAAAGTAAAATAATATAAATAAAAAGAAAGTTTTGAGTTTTAAGTTAAATAATTTTGTCCTACTGGTTTAAAATATAACTTAATATAAGTGGCGAAATTTAATAATTTCCTACAGTAGCTCTTACGGGAAATTTTCATCGAAATTTTATGATAAAAATAGTATAAACTTTGATTATGATATCACAATCATAATATGTAATGTTAGTTTGACAAATGTACAAATGTATAATTAAAGCTTTTTAGTTTATAAAATACCCATTAAAATTTAACACGAAAGAACAATTAGTATTGTAATATTTTAGTAACACATGTTATACACGTTAGGAAAACATCTATTTACACCAATTCGTTATCATATTTTTGTTTGTGATACGTAAGGGAGGGTTGCTGTCATTTTTTTAGAAATTTGCTTGGAGATCTGATATGCGTTCATCTTTCTAATTCAGCTTTTATTTACATACACTAGAATTAATTAGTATATTGTTTCAGAGTATAGCAATGACGAGGCATCATAAATTTTAGAAGTTTCGTTGATCAACCCGGAAAACTTTTCGTGAAATTAAATATTTTCTAATAACAGAATGTCCTGCGGAAACAAAATCCATTTTTCATTTGTGTTAATAATAATTTTCAAAATCATCAATTTTCTTTATTCATCTTATAGGTATACATCTTTTAGCTTTATAGTAAAAAAAATACGTATTATCAACAAAGCACAGAAAATATGAGAAATAGCTTTGTAGTAACAATAACAAAAAATGGGATGATGCTCTATATCAATAAAAAAAAATGGGAAATCGACCTTTAACAATGTCATTGAGACCACCCGTCAGCGTTTAATATTTTTTCAACCACTTAGATTTTTTCGTTGAAACCTAAATTAATAGAATTTGGATGGAAAATAGGACACATTTGTAACAGTATAAGTATATACTCTGAGTTTATTTTTTTCTTTTTTTTTTGGATATTACAAATGGTTCGTTTGGAAAACTGAAACTGAAATATTAAATATGAATCAAATAAAATAGGTATAAAATTTTCTATATTATTCAAACAAAAGAATGATTTGATACATTATTTAAATCAGTGCCTAATGTATATTAAACTTAGGTTAGGAGATAATTTGACGAAGGAATAGTTTCCCGTTCTAAAAATATCATGTTTCAACTACAAAATTTAAAATATTACAATAGCTAAGCAATTTTTGCAGACGTATAGGAGGAGATCTCTCTGAATATAATTGATATGTGGCAAGAGAACCGGATGAATAGCTTGTATTTTATAATTATATTTGACCATTATTAAGCTCACAGGTTGAAACCTGGAAAAAGAAAACATAAGGGAAAGAATTAAAAAGAACAAATGAAAGGTAAATTCTCTCCATTTCTTTCATTTTATAATGGAAATTTTTAATAAGTTATCATTATTATGCTCATTGTAAATCGAGTGAAAGGAAACAAAAACCTTGATGATAATTACTCCTAATTCTCTTCATACATAAATTGAGCGACATCAAAGATTAAGTAATATAACTTTTTAGACATTTTTCGTGGATGAAATAGTAATTTTAATAGTCAATTGATCAGGATATATCACCTGCTCCATCACATCTTTAAAAATTTCAAATTTTGTTTAAAAAATGTATGCCCCGCTGTGTTTTAATTTTATAAAATTTATTAGTTTTACTCTTATGATAAAATAGAAAAAAGAAAATAATAAATCCTATATTATGTATACATTTTACATATGTACATACATATTATCTATAAACGAGTACCTTTCATATCAGGAAAATAAAATCTGATAAAATAATTAAAAATGGCTTTCCGTATTACCGTGCTAAATTAATTTTCAACTTTTATTTTTTATAGCGTAATAATTTCTGTTTGATTTTTGTTTCTACTTAAGTAATAAAAAGTAGATCACATATTTAAATAAGTGGATTCAAAGAAACCTTTCATTGATTGAATAATAATAGCAGATTGTTCTTCGAGTAAAGAAAGGTCACAGTTTTCCAGCGAGTGTAATTGTTTAAGCTATGAGTGCGTGGTTTATTAAGCGTTGAACATGCAATTGACGAAAAATATCCTAATTTTTAAAATAAGAGGGTTACCAGTTTCCAGTTTAGATCAAAGTATGTAATGTATCATAAAGTGTTTGTATGGAAAAAGTGTTGCTAAAGAAAAATATAGCAATTTTCTTTGAAAAGAATTTCTACAGGTAAACGGCTCTTCCCTCCATTAGCTAAGGTTAGGTTAAGTTTAGTTGGGCCACTCCTAAAGTCCCACACTTTACTGTTTTCGTGATCCGACAGGTTGTCTATCTTGAACTTACCCCAGTGTTTCTGCCTTCTGAGTGCCAATGCTGAACATGAGGAAATTTAAGTGAACTAACGTCTCGTCCTCCGCCTCATCCAAACAGCCTCTGCAGAAGTCATTTACCTCCAGACCCAGCCCTCTTGCATGTTCTCCAAAAAGGCAGTGTCGATTGAGAAGTCCTACGGCTGTTCTTAATTCACAATTACTTAGGGAAATTAATGTTCTAGTGTGCTCCAAGCCTAGCTTTGGCCAAACTTGTCTTGCTACACTAAGGTGAGAGTGTTAGTCCACTTTTCCTCTGCTAAGGCTAGCGCCTGCCTTTTACTTTCTAGTTTAGGCTCTGTAATAGGGATCCCTCCAGCTCCAGTAGTAACCCATTTACCACTATGTTCCAGAGAAGGGAGAACAAGACCGCTCCCTGTGTAGTCCCTCTTATGACTCGCCTCTTAATGGTGCAATCTCCCGCTCCGGCCTAACAATCCTGCTTACAAGCATATGATAAATTAACCTTTTACATGGAAATCCACTTCCAAAATTGGCAACCCTTCTCTGATTATCTCTGCTTTCACATTATTAAAGGCGCCCTCTATATCTAGGAAAGCTACCAAACAGAACTCTTTCAAGCAGAGCTATGTCCACATATCTAATCTTAATGTAAGCATGTTGAGACATTGCCCATATACTGGGTCTTATTTTTGCTCTAGTATATAAATCCAACAGCTTTTTCAATAGAAAAGATGATAGAGTTATTGGTCTTAGGTCCTTAGGATAGACATGTGAGCTTTTCCGCGCTTTCGGGGTAAAGACCACATTAACCTCCGTCTAGAACCTAGGGACATAAACTAGCTGTAAAGACCCTCTGAATATAGCTTCTAAACAAGGAAGAATTATTCTTGAGTTGCTTTGGAGTTCCGCTGGTAAAATCTGATCCGGACTACCCGACTTATGTATATGGTTTAAAATCTTTTAGTGCCCATAGGATCCGTTTCCTAGTTCCGATATCCGCTGTGTACACTGAAAGTTTTTCCTGAAGCTCCAAAGTCTCTCCACTAGAAGCTATCCAGGACCCGTCCGGCTTAATAAAAAAAATTAGAACTGGTTGTACATTTGGAAAGAATCTTCCGAAGGCGAGATAGTGACGCTAACCACCATGCCCTCTTATTCCCTTATTGTCGTTGGGGTCTCCGGGGCCCTCGACAACAATATTTTCACCATTATTTCCCTATATTTGCTCCAGTTGGTCCTTCTAAAGTTCCTGAAGGATTTTTGGGTAGCGGAGTGAACGTCAAGGCTTTACGTTATTTATCGTTGGTCAGAAAAGAGTTTTCCTTACCCACCTTCCATTTTTTAACCATAAGAAAATATTACTCAGCAAGTAATCAAAACGTTGTTCACCACTTTCGTTGATAACCGTGCTTCATCTGATAGTATGATGCGCATTGGCATCAACTCCCAGTACCTCACGAATCTTCGTTTTTCCCTCTTCGAGAATCAGCTCTTCTAGGTTATCCGGAAGAACCTTCTTCTCCCAGTCCAGTAGGCTGAAGGAAGCCAGAATCTGCAAGTGCATACTTCCAGTCTGGCCCCAGTTATGTCACCCTTACTATATTGAGAAAGTAGGAAAAGATTTAAATTATTTTTCCGAAGAATACAAGATCTGATCTTCCCAGCCTTAATAGAGGACATAATTTTGTACCCCTTTTGTTTCCATTAAGTACAAGCACAAAAAAAAATGTTTTTCACGAAGCATGTGGTAAATCGATAAAATATTTCTAAAAATTAGACTGCAATGGAAACTAAAATACAATACATATCAGCTGCAACTAAGGGAATATTTTCCTTGCAGGCTAGTTTCCGCACTTGTACTATCCTGGTGATTTTTTTTGGATAATTATGTTATTTATGTCATTTGTCTTTGGATCTTCGCGCCACAATATTTTATTCAATGGGGTGTGCTGGGGTGGTTAAAATATTTATTTGTTTATACATTTTTTCAATGTCGGTTGTAAATACGTAAATAAATTTCTGAAACCCAATATGATTGAAAACATGTCATTTTGTACGACAGGACCTGCCAAGAGAATATTGTTGAGTGACTATAATTGATCGATGTTTTCGCTGATGTTCTCAGCTAAATCTACTGGATTGGAGTGCAAAGCCGAACAAGCAACTCCCTACATAAATTACTTTGTCATTGTAATCTAAAATTACAATCACCACTGTTAAGAGGAATATCTGAGTCGTTTTTCTATTCTTATGACAATACAATGTGGCTCCATTGGTTGCATTACGTAATATTCTTAGAAGGATCATTCAGCATATCTTCATTCTAGGTCATCTGATGCGAATATTTTGATTCACTTGCAGACGTATTTCACTTGTTCATGTGGAAAAGCTTATTGTATTTTTAGTGCAATAACCAGCTAAGCCTCTTACATTCAGTAGCTTTATGTCGCCCTTTTAAACAATTTAGACATAAACCAATCTAGTTTTTTCATAATGCACTGATGTACTGATTTTGCTTAAAAATTCCAAACAAGGTTTAACTGTTTGTGATATTTCCGACAATACGAACGCCTTAGCGTCAGACAGTTTACCTTTCTCACATAATGCGACTAATATGCGACAATGCTGGATTACATGCTACCATTATATTAAATGAATCACTAACCTGAATCCATTTCTCCCAACTACCATTAAAAGGCGGTAATGGTATTCTCGGTAATTTTATCGAATTTGATTTTGAAACTGTACATGGTGATATAAATTGTTGTGGTATCGCAAACCGTGCTTGTGAATCTGAAGGCATTTTCGAATTTACAATTACAATTGTATTGTTACTCGTTACACTGGAAAATGGTTTATCCAAATTTGATGCTACATTGAACACTTCTACCTTTGTCTGTTGTACTGTTTCGTCATCGTCTATTTCCGTTGAAACACTTTTATACACTAAACAAAAACTGTAACCTAAAGAATGTGTTCTGAAAATCGCAATAGCCTATAACTCTCAATCTTTTTTAAAACTATTTCATCCTCTAACTCCGCTTCCAAACCAACCATTTTACCGTAAAATTCAATATAACTACCAAAACACTCATTTAAAAGAAATTCACCCTGTTCATTCTCCGCGTCAAGTGTATCCCATCTGTTTCATCAACGCTTGGAGCGCATATTCCTGTATCTTTATACCCGACCGTTTACTGTTTGTTTACAGGCACGACGAAAAATACGTTATTACAAACTTCACCTTGAAAATCACAAAAAAAAGTCATACCGCCACTTGGTAGGCAAATAATTCAGTGATTACTGCATAATAGCTGTGTTCCTATGGGACAAATTTTCTTCTTGCAAGTACTTGTGAGTAGCTAACCAATGAAATGCAAATTTTAATAATAAATACATATAAAAACAACAGCAACATCGATTTAGTGTGAGAAGCTGCGAGTAGGTACAAATACTTGTGAGTAGTTTGCTCACGCCAATGGAACACAGCTAATGACAACTATTCGGTATTTTTTGTTTTCTCTGGTTAGGGTTACATTGTTAACAATTAGCAAGTATTTTTTATGACATCAGAAAGATTAGAGTTTAGAAAAGCCTTTTGCCGTTTTTTATTTTGTCGGATCTTACGGAATTTATTTTTCGTCTTTTTTATTTGAGAAATATGAAAGGTAAATTTGATAAAAATTTATTGTAAATAATTTTAATTAATTTTATTAACTGTTTCTTATTTATTAATGTTTAATTTTGTTTTTATGAGTTAGCTATTGGTGGGTAATCAATTTTCGTGGTCATAGTGTGTTACACAACAGTGGTTAACCAATTTAAATGGTTCAGCGTGTTCAAAATCTGAAAGAGGACTTTTCAGATTAAAAATTATCGGATATATCAGATAAGTTAGATAATTTGATCTGATCTCTCTAATGTAATAAAAAACAAACTCAATTTTTCCATATTTTAATGGGTTTACAATATCAAGTACTTTTCTTTACCCCAACAGAAGTTTACAAAAACAATAATTTATCGATCAACATGTCATTGAAATTTAAATCAACAAAATGCCAATTAAACGTCACAGAGAGAAGTAAATCTTAAAAACTTACTAGATAATTTTTTTAATAACGGAAATATTAACGATATTATTTGCCAACAGCAAAGGAAATTTAGGGTAAATTTAGCAATTTCCTTTGTTAATTACACGGTACCAATTTATTTTGTCTTAAAGTGATTTTTGGAATTTGCGAGGTACATTAACGGTAGAAAAAATGTTTCATAATACCTCGAAAACAGTTCAACCATTTTTTTTTATAGTTTTTTTATTAAAATCACCATAAAACAATATTTATTTATAAATATTAATATCGACATAAAAAAAATCATCGGTACCGGTTTTGAGAAAATCTATTTGGTAGTTTTCCCTTCTACTGCAAGATTCGAATGAACCCAAAAGTTAATACAACCTGCTTATGACCTTAATCAACCTGTGTGCAAAATGTTGGTCAAAACTATAAATATTTGTGAGAATGGGAGGGAAAACAAAAGTAATAAAATATAGGACTGGAAGGGCACAACATTTTTTTATTAGGTGTTTTGGAGTCCTAATAACCTAAATCGTCGAGAAATATAAAAATCTGGAACAAAATTACCCAATATTGGAAAATGTTTATTCTGTAAAGGCCTTTTTCAGATTTTAACATGCTAAACTATTTACAGTGGGTGATCAAATTATTAGAACCGCTTTGAATAAAGATAATTTATTTAACTTACTAAACATTTTAAACGCAAACTTATTTTTTAAGTAACCAATTTATAATGGGTACTTTAAACATAATTTTAATTGTGTAATATTTAACATGTACTAATTTGTACTAAATTTGTTATAATATTTTTTAATTTGTAACATCCTAGAGCTGATTCTAGCCTAGTTAGGTCAAAACGCCAAATGAAAGAAATGAAGAGAATAATTAATCTTTCCAATAAGTAGTAAATAAGTTAAGTAGATAGTAGTAAATAGTTTTATGTTTGGTAAAACATATAGGGGACTATTTTTGAGTTCATGTTACACGCTGCGTTAGATAATTTTATGTTAAATTTTGCGTTAAAATGTTGAGTTAAAATGTCATGTAAAATGTTATGTTAAATAAAACCATTTACCTCTCTTTTTATTTAACACATTAAAATAGAAACAAAAAATACAAAAAACGTAGGGAGAGTAGTTTTAGTGTTCTCTTTACAAGTATGCTAAAATGTCATGATGACATCTTTCAGGCTAAATATTTCTGTGCGTCCATCATTTTCAAAATACAAAAAATAAAAATAAACAAATCACTATTCGTAAAATATTTTTAAAGCATATGTTTCTGGAAAATCTTGTGCCGACACACAGCAGAGTCACCTTTTCGCGGCGGTCGTTTACTAACTATAATATAATAAGCGTGTTCTATTGGCGTTAGCAAACAACTCACAAGTACTTGTTTCTACTCGCAACTACTCATGCTCAAGTGATGGTGTAGTTGTTAAAAGTAGTTACGCATATAATTAACGACAGAGGGATTTTAGTTTAAAAAATTCTAATAGATGGCTCTATACCAATTTTGGTTGTGTGAAACGTTATTTTTTAACCCTAATCCAACCAAGGTATGCCTTTTTGGCTCGTTTGATAAATGCATCGATTTTCAAAAATAATGTTAATTTAGTTATACTATAAACGTGTATGTAATTTTATTTTGAAACATTTCTGTACAACGTACTTGACGTCTACTCATTCTCTGCAAAAATTTAGTAAATTATTTGATTAGAATTTGAATTTACTAATATAACAAAAATATGTTGGTTCGATTAGGGTTAAAACCAAATAAATTTTATTTATGTTTTGTGATACGACGCGAAATTTTTAAATCGTCAAAATATTTTAATTATTTTGTTATTTAATGTTTTATTACTTATTATTATTAGTTATTATTAATAGAACAACGTATTTTTTATTAAAATCTAGCAGTTTTATTTAAATTGAGGTTATGTTTTACTAATGTCACAAAAATTTGCGTTCCATTGAACATCTACTCACAAGTACTTTGCAGTAGCAAATTGTTTCCAATGGAACACAGTGAATGTGTGCATGTGGACTGCCACGCTGATGTAATTCGATCCGCTTGAAGTAATTCACGACATAATGCTCGCCAAACGAACTGTTATTAACATAAGAGAGAATACGCATGATGACATCTACCAGTTTATTAAAATAGATGCAGTAGGTTACTGGATCTTCGGCAACAAGCGTAGCTTGCTGTACCGCCGTTAATTCTATTAAAGGATCTTCTATTAAGCTAGCTTCGTCAACACCGGCGTTTCTTGTGTAGTTATTCATTTTGTGTAGAATCTTGAGATGCATAGGCCAACGAATCTCGTTGGCGCTTGAAGTCAAAAACATCGTTGGCTTGCCAAGTTGACAGATCATGGCAAAGAGATCTTTCTTTCTCTTCACCCAGTATTGTGCGGAATTCGGTATAAACTTTAAGAAAGACAAGTTCTTTTCTACCGATTGTTCGATGAAATTTTTGTTCTCTTTCTGGACTCGCGTGATTTGATTCGTTGAAACGTAATATTTAAATGTGACGTGCAAATCATCACCTCACTCCCAACCGCAAAATTTTCATCGCTATATAAAGTAAATGCTGCTGTTTTGCCGTCTTAACTCACTCGTGGCCATCATATATGGTGTCGCTGATACACCGGGTTAAAAATTTCGTGTGTGACCCAAGTATATGCTCGGAAACGAAAGCTCTTCAGCGTGATGGTCATAGGTAACGGACAGAGCCTGGCGATCTGGACCTGGTGCAATTTCGAGGCATTTGTCCTCGTGCATGATATTATTCAAAGAGGAAATATACTAGCTGTCTCTGAAACTTGGATGGACGATGCAAATGTTGTCATTCTTTACAACTACAATTTGGTCAATCAACAGAAACGAGAAGATATCAGAGCGGGCGGCGTAGCTATCTTTGAGAGAAATTCAATGTCATCTCGTATGAGAACCGCTTGCAGCAACGGAGACAGGCTGCCGAAATATTTTTTTTTCATTTTTACTGTTTAAAGTTCTATATATACTGTTTAAAGTACATATATGTACATATATTAAATAAAATAAAATTATCTGTATATTTAGCTTGAACCCAGTCTTTTTTTAAAAGAATTTAGCTAAATATTAGTATATATTTTAAATTTTTCGTACTTATATAAATAATTTGCATATAAATAATTTTTTTTAAACACGTAATATTTATGGCAACAATTGTAAATATAATATTTTATGGTGGCCACACATCTAAAATGTTTAGTAAATTAGATAATTTATCAGTATTCAGAGCGGTTCTAATAATTTGATCACCCACTGTAAATTGGGTAAACACTATTTATTCACAATCTGTTGGTAACATAAAGCATTTCCAACCTCTTAAAGGTTAGAAAGTGAGCGATTTCCATGGATACACTTCAAGCGGTCAGTAATAGTAGAAAAGGGATTAGTAATGAGATGTAATCGGTCATTAATGAAAGCATTACTAACCAGTGAGGGTGATACTATCGATTTATATGCGATATATATTTGTGCAGCGCAATATGATAGAGATATGTTTTTATTTATTTACATGTTATAATGTTGCTTGTTTTGTACACAAGTTTCTACGAAAAGTAGCATTCCCGTCTCGAAAACTAGTTCACCTCAAGGCTACGCCTCTCGGTAAACTAATATTGTCTCGACAGGAATGGAATACTTTCCGCCTCGGTATGTAATCTATTATTTATAACACACTAAGCTCAAGAAAATTGATTACTTACATATAACTAATACACAAAAATAAAATTAAACGTTAGTAAACAAGAAACAGTTAAAAAAATTAATTAAAATTATTTACAATAAACTTTAAATAAATTATTTTCCATTGTTGTGGTCACACTTTGCTATAGACCACCATTTCGAACATCTACATATGTATATATTTCTTTGTACTATCTTAGCTAAATTTCAGATCGAAAAAAGCAATGTGTGATTGTTCGGATATAATAAACAACGGATCGACCCAAGAAAATAAAAAAATGCAAAAGGCTTTTTTTATTTCACTCTGATCTCTCTGTTGTGATAAAAAAACATGGTAATAGTGAAAAAAATAAAAATGCAATACATATTACCATTTTTTCAGTTCACAGATCTCAAGCAATTTTTGTGTTTTATATTCTTGCAATCTGTTTTGGGGTTTGATTCACTCCCAACTAAATTACGCTAAATCAACGGATAAATGTAGGTTCTTTTTACATAGACCATATATAATATACAGTGCTGGGAAATAAAATTGGGCAAACATATTTTATTACAAATTGGAGTCTTTATTTGCTAAAATTACAAAATTTTTGAAAGCAATTGACTTTTATTTTAAATATATTTGTGACTCACTTTGAAAAAAAATAAAAAATACATACTATTTAGAGGACAAAATTGATAAATTGCTAAAATATTCAAAATATCCCATTTAGCACTTAAGGGCGTGGAAGTAATGGAATAAAATAAACACTTTTTTTTGTATTTTATTGGTTTGTGGAAATTCTATCTTCAATATTAATATTTTGTTGAACCGCCTTTTGCCTCTATTGCGGCGGTACAATCCCGCAACTGATGTGTAAAAAAATTGGTCAAGCAATTAGTTTATTTTACGCCTACCGTTCTTGGCGGATTTAAATTATTAATTTTCATATAAAGTTATTCCGAATGGTTGGCTTTAGATAAGCACTTTTATTTAATACACCAACTAAGTAAAATACAATTTAAGTTTTATGTGACTTAAAAAAAAGTTATTTATTTTTAAATTATATTGGACAATATCGTTTGATCACTGCACTAATCTATCTGATTTTCTCTTTTATTTGCTTAGTTTGCTTAAACGGTAGAGAAGAGTTTAAACGGAGATATTGATTCAACGAGCAATATGGTAGCTATCCAAACAGTAAGAAAATGAATCAGACTTACAAAATATCTTGTACTCAGCTAAAAAGCGGTGATTCCTTCCAAGACCTCCATTAGTTTGTTGATGAAAAGCAGATGAATTAATTTTTTTCATTTTTAGCAATTTACAATATTTAGAGAAAAATTTACTGAGGAACTTTGATTCTTGATCAGTTAAAATGATTTTAGATGTTCCATAAATGCACACAAACTTTTTGATGAAACTGCTAGCGACAATTTCATCTTCTTGATTTTGAATTAGAATTGCGAGGGAATATTTTGATAAATCATCCTAAATAGTTTAACGCATTCACAACGCATTCACAAAAACACATTTAAAACTTAATGTATTTTAATTTAATTTAATTATTTGATACACATTTATTTTATTATTTTTCACTACCATTTTTACACCGCGCGATGGTGGTCGGCATGCCGCCATGTTGAAGATCGAGAGCAGTCAGCAGTAGAGATGTGCGGGTAGTAACTATTCGTTATTTAATACTCGTTACTTTTAACTACCCGAAGTAACGATTCCTTCGGTTAAAAAATATTCGTTACTTTATTCCTACTAAAATGAAAACAAAAAACAAAACAAAAAATGGTTCGCTTCATTGAGTTGAATCCAACGTATATAATCTAGTTCTGTCTTTTTTTCTCCTTACGTTTGTGTTTTTACATACAAACAATGAAAAAACATTTGTTTGTTTATAGTAGTGATTACTTTGTAACGAATAAAAAGTAACGAGTATTACGTCAAAAGTAACGAGTACCCGTGATTACCTAAAAGTAACGAAACTGCACATCTCTGCACACGTCCAACTTGCAAAAGACCGAGGACGATCCATTCCGTTGTACTCTTGCGATAACACGGCACCTAAAGCAAAGTTACTCCCATCATACGTTATTGTAAACATCTTTGCAAAATCTGAATATTTTATAATCGGTTTTTGAATTTAAGTGATTTATACGATTCATCAGAGAGTGCGTCCCAATTAAATACTTTATGTTTTTATAATAAATTAATATTTAATGTTTAATTTAATATAAATTAATGTTTTTATAATAAAGTTAACCATATTCCCTAAGTATACAATTTCCTTTTTTAGGAATTGACGTTTTTTGGGATTTAATTTTAAAGAATTTTGACGGAGGCAATTGAATATTTCTTCTAATTTCTGATTAACAATATCGTCCATATACACGAAACACTTCAATCCATTTAAACTGCTTAAAATCAAATGGTATGCATTGTCATTTTTATCAAGAATCACTTGGTGTGAAACATTTGATAAACAAGCGTACTAAACAACAGCACACCAAACTGATCCAAAATGTCACTAATATTGGGTAAGGAAAACGCACGATCAACCGTCAAACCATTGACACACAACAAGCCATCTTTTCGTACCATCCTGGAAAATTTTTGGTATGGAAAACAACGGAACGTTCCACGAACTATTACTTTCTTCAATGATGTTATTCTGTAGCATTTCTTGAACTTACTTGTGGATTTCCATCTTTATTGTTTCAGGAATACAATATCGTTTTTGGTAATGAAAATTTACATCTGATTTCAACGGAATTATATGAGTAGTCGCATTAGTAACAGGTAAAATATCTCCGTCTAAGTAAAATATGTCATTTTCGATATAACGGAACAATCGATGATGATTCCTATTCATTTAAGTCAGATCAATTTAATTGCGAGAAAAGTAATTTTAGTCGATCTTCAATGCTGTTATCCGAAGATTTTAAATGGAATAAATAATAATCCGACAAATTTTCAACGATTAAATCTGAGTTGTTGATCACAACCGAATATTCGAATATATAAATTGATTGTTATTTGGTTTACCAATTGAATTTCCAATAAACAATTCAGGTTTAACTTCCGTAGAACAGATTATGTATTCATTTGTGTTTTGAAGTGAATTTAATTTAATCTTTTTCAAATTACTACAAATTAAACATCTTGGTGTTAAATTAGTTTTCTGCATTAACTGTAAAGAAATTGTGTCTTGAAGCTTAACAAATCTGCACGCCACGATTAATTTAATTTGTTTACGTAGACGTTCTTGAAATACTTTTATCGCTGTTTTGATGTGATATTTTCAATTAATTTGGCAGTTTCAGCACCTTGCGATTCAGTACAACACTCGTTTAATTGAGACAATAGCCTTTCGACCCTTGAAGCATAAATTCGTACATCCTTATTTTTTAATCGATATATTGAAATAAGTTCCATATGAATATTCTCCAAAGCATGAGTTTCACCAAATTTATATTTAAGAGCTTTGTTTTAAAATAGCCCACGAGGTAAATGTTTAATAACGGACTAGATCGAAGGTTTTTCCCGTTAACTTTGTCGGAATAAAAAGCATGAACTGCCGTTTATGATCACCTTTTAGATTAGTATTAATAATTTCACAGCAACGAAAGGATTTATGTAAATTTTCTGTGCTACCATATCCGGGAATCAATTTAATAGCGATAGACAAGTCAACATCAGTCCTTCAATTTTTTATTATCAGTTTCAAGATGATCACTAATAGCTTTTTTACTTCAGCGGCAGTATTTGTGTTATTAATTAAACTAGATAAACCAATACTAATTCGGAAACTATTTAAACATTTTAAACTAAAATATTCATTAAAATCACTAAAGACAACCGGTTCACTATCACTTTCACAACAGGAGGATGTTATTTTACTCATAAATAAAATTGTAAACTTAAAGAATAATGGATTAGAAATAGTAAAACTAAAGAAATAAAAATAAATTAGCTCGTTGAAAGTTGATTTACAATAACTGGTTAATCCTTTTTGTTAATTTTCAGTTTGCACTGAATACATAAAAAATAGTAAAGTGAAGAATGATACCGTATTGACCTTGACATTGAAACATGCTCCGTTGAGTTTCAAACATGTTCTATTTATTGAATTTCTATTTATTTGAATTGGTTTTACAAGTAATTTCATTTTCACATATCGAGCTCATATTGAAAAATTATTTTGGTATCTCCTTATAAACCGAATGGACTGCTGCACGACCACACATCTGACATCAAATTTGTTGTGGACCTTTTGAAATTCCAGTTACAACGGATGAGCCTTGCCATAGCGAATTAGACAAGCACTTTTAATTACAATTATACACCAACTACGTATAATACAATTTAAATTTTATTTAATTGTAAGTTATTTATTTTTAAATTATAAGATATTGAGCAATTTCGTTCGGCGCGTGCAATCTATCTGATGTTATCGACAGCTTTTTTTAATGTTCTGTTTTGTTTGTTTAGTTTGCTTACACGGTAAAAGATGAAATAATGAGAAATATATTACCAATCGATGAGCTAATTGCTTTATCGTATGTACAGTATATTTATTAATACTCATAAGTCACTCCAAATTTGTTTTGGAATTATTTAGAATACAACAGCTATTTCCTTGGTAAACAATAAAATCCAAAATAATTCAAATAAAATTTTTCTCAAGAAAATATGCTTATAGACAGCTGCCTACAACGCCAGACATTTGCGGTGCCAGTTTTGCCAATTTTTTGTATCGTCATTAAACAATTATTCTAACTTTCTCAAACATATTATATAACGGTTTTCTTGTTCAATCAATAAATTCCTGATCTTCTTAAAAAATTTCATGCACAAAACTATTTTTCAATTACTAATAAAGGAAACACGATCATATTTGATACTCACAAATAAATATAATAAAGGAGCATGACCAATGGTCGTCGAACATATTTGATACTTGCAAATGCAAATACGTTTTCGTTAACGAACCCAATACGTTTTCACAATGAAAATTAACGGAAATTTAATTTCACGAAATCAATTTTATCAATGCATGAATGTACGAGTAGGTGGAGTATTACATGGTTCATCTGTAGTCGCCGTTTATGTAGAACTTTCAGTAAGCTTTATATTTCTCAGGCGCTTTCTTAGAATTCTAAAACACAGCGAAAACATTCTGAATTATTATGTGTGTTCCTTTGATTTTATCACCCTTGTGCAAATTTTTTACATATACGTATAAAAACACGATCTGATTTATGTTATTAACATCTTCTAAATAAAGAATTTACCGGTTACATATTATTTACACAATTTCACCCTCAAAACGGTTATGAATAAATTCTTTAAACTTTGACCTAACTTGACTTTAAAGTCATTGTAAAAAACGAAAAACAAAACCAAAAAAAAAACAATACAAAAAAACTCTAAAGAAAATGATTTTTCAATTTTTTAACTTTTGGTTTTCCATTTTAAATTTTCCCTCGTAATTTTTAGCAAAAAATTAAAATAGCTAAAAGAAACGGGAAAACATTTTACAGTATAATTTTCTTCTTGTTTGACATTCTGGAATGCGATACAATTATTTTGTTTAAAAAGGAAAAACTTTTCATTTTATTTCTCTGTTAAATTTTTTTTTTTTTTGTTCAATTCAGATTACATACAGATATAGGAAAACGAGATGAAGATGTAAACAGAACAACAAAAAAATTATTTTTTCCGTCAAATAAATGAAAAACATAGCTGCTATCCTTAAAATTCTTTTGTATTTAACTGTGTTAACATCGATATATATTATTTCTAGATGGTTGGATTTAAGATTAATGATAAGAATATTTCTTTGCCACAGGTTTGTTGGTTTTCTAGTACATTCCGATGAGGAATCCGACATGAAAATCGACTACCGAATTAAAATAACAAATATCAAATAGAGGAAACATTAGAATAACTACAGTTTCTATTAAGTTCTAAATTCTCAATTGATATGTTTGGTAAACTGTTGAAGATAACGAACATATTATTAACGATTGTGTCATATATAACAACATAAGAAATAATTTCCCACTTTTTTACAGAAAGTCATTGTTAAATATCTTAAAGGATCAGAGAATTGAAGAGTATAAAATATTGTGTGATTTTGTGGATAGAATTAATTATAAACTGTGAATTAAGACTACGTTTAATTTTTATTGACTCTTTTCACACAATGATGTTTTCATTTTGGAATCATTTCATTTTATTTTTATTTTTATTTTCTTTAAAATATTATATTACTAAGAATTATGATTATTTTATAATTTAATTTGAAATTTAATTTAAAAAAAAAAATTATGAATTAATATTTAATTTCAAAACTCTTATTAATAATATGTATCCTTTCATTTTCTTTATAATGCTCCTCATTTAATGACTTCATTTAATCTAATTTAATTATTAATTTTGTTTTATATAATTATGTTTAATTTTCATCAACTATGGACACTTTATTCAACCCTCCAGAACCTCCCCTGAGTGTCTCTGGAAATCTGGGCTGTTCTCAACTCACTGGTCTTATGGATTGAAAGATCTGACCTGAGCAAATTTAAAAACAAACATTAATTTTTGTTGTTTATTTGTGTAACAATATCATTATAAAGATTTTATATATTGCATTGTAAAACACAATTATTCTGGTATTGTCACTTTCTTATTGTCATATTGTGATATTTGTTTTATTTAAAAACTAAAATTATGATCGTTTCGGATGTTACTCCTTTGTAAAATTTGTGAGAAACACTCTTCAGTGTTTGTTAAAATTTGAGAAATGAGTGGCATCTGAAACCATCATAATTTAAATTTTCAAACAAAATAAATAGGCTAATAAGAAAGTGATAAAACTAAAATAATCGTGTTTTGAAATATTTTTGTTAGCCAAAAACGTATGTTAGCCATTTATAGTTACGATATACTTGAAGCTTTAATACACATATATTTGACATAAGATTAGCAAAAATTTAAAAAACGTACCAAATTAAC
Source organism: Tipula vernalis (assembly GCA_958295665.1). Classification (NCBI taxonomy): domain Eukaryota; kingdom Metazoa; phylum Arthropoda; class Insecta; order Diptera; family Tipulidae; genus Tipula; species Tipula vernalis. Next base: position 193,874,859 of record OY282559.1, on the reverse strand, counting down.
AAAAATTTAAAGCATCGATATTTGAAAATTTTTTCGAATTCCTTATTCCTTAATATTGATAATACCGTCCAAACGGCATATTGCTTAAAGCGGTGGCGTTTGGATGGGGTGGTACCCTGTTCGAACCCCGATAGTAGAGGGATGCAACGGGGAATTTTTTATCATCTGATTACGATCGATGGTGGCAATGAACACCTATGGCTTCTTGTTAGAATGCAAAATTTTTGAACCAAACCACCTTTTGTGTCACTGCTATGGTGTGGCATGGAGCAAATGTATACAGGTTCATTTACTTAAAACGGATCTACAGCCGTTTTACATCCTCGATTTAGCTATTATCCGCAAGGTTGGACGTTAAAAGCGTTAAAAGAATTGGGCGTGACCCAGAAATGATTGCATTGATAGGAACAAAAAAATAAAAACCTTGATAAAAAATTAACTTATCGAACACCAAAGATTATTAATACGGTTGTCGAAACATGTAAAAATGCGTTTTCTTACAAATAGTGTTTTTTCTTTGTTTTTATTTCCCGAAACAATTGTTGTCGGTTGTAGATTGCTTGATCGCACATCTCCGAGATAATTTTTACGATTGAATACACAGTTGCGAACAAAACATTTGCAACTCTTGGATAACAATCATACGTACTATTACTAAGTAATTTATAAGTAATAGGAGTTTTATTATATAATTTATAAGTAAAGTATTTTAAGTGCGATTTTTAATTTCAATAATAGTTTGAATTATTAAGTTGCACTAGCTGCAAATGTTTTGTTCGTAACTGTAAATAACAACTATATTATTGTTTGGCATTCGAACGAGGGTCAACGGTGTCGTTTTACGAATACGAAATCTAAGTGGGATAACAACAAACCCAGATAGAATGATGCACGTACCGTGTAGAGATATTGTAGGTGCATCAGGCTGGATAGGGTTAGCTTAGGAGGGCCATCGACTGAACGGTTAATTAAGGAAGATCCGCACAAAAAACTTTTCATTTGAAATGCTAAGTGGCTAGAACAACCTCATGGCTCAGCCATAATAATAAGGTTTTTCTTCTTTCAATAAGAAAAAACGCGATTGAAAAAGGGTATTATGAAATAAGGCATTATTAGTATTCGCCCCCGAAATATTTTTCTGGCATTTCTTCTCTTTCCCTTTACAAGTTTAAGTAAAAAATAAAAAATCCAAATTTTAAGTAGATACATAAAAAGGATTAGAAGAATCTTGTCAAGATAGCAAAAATAATGTTTTTTATTTTAACCAACTGTAGTAAATATTGTAAAAATATACATATTTTAAAAAATATTGTATGTATTTTGCAAATAATTTATAAGAATAAAAAGGAATTCATATTATTAACAATTTTCTTTATACTGAATTATAATTGATTTTACTGTCAATGGAAGGCAGCTTCCTTCACATGTACAGGCAATTAAATAAATCGGGCATTCGTCTGCGGCAGCCCCCACCTAATTATTTTTATTTAAAATAAAGGATTTTGATTAATATTTTATTCTTAGAAAGTTCTCGGCGAAACTTCATTCTAATCCGCGATGCAAATTTAACATTTGTGAATCCGGAAGAAGCGATACGAGAGAACAAACCCATTGATCTGTGTCTGCAACGTTGACGAAGCAATAACTTTCTGTAATACACGGCAAAACTAAATCGACGTGGAACATAAAACGCACCCTGTATAAAGAATCAAATTTTTAAAAGTTATCAGTAGGTCATTCGATGTATCCATTTTAACGTATTTTCTGAAGTTATTGCTTCATCAAGCTTACAAATACAGTTCAATTTGTTTGTATCGCTCGTATCGATCCTTCTGATGCACAAATGTCAAATTTTATCGCGGTTTTTTAAAATAGTTTCTAAACCGATAGAAGCTCAGCGAAAATTTAAGAATAAAACGTTAATCAAAATTCTTAATTTTAAATATGTCGGCAGAAACCTTCATTAAGGGGCACTGCCGTCCCCGAACCTGCGATTGCGAATTAAAGCTCTATTTTTTCGTGCTGTAATGCTTCGGGTCTTATTTCCGGGCACCGAAAAAAGTCTGTTTTAGAACATCATACTTATGCTTTATATACAATGCAATACAGAACAGTTTAACGAAAAATTACTGTTCTTGATAAATTTATTACCTATTTATAAGAAAAACAACGTGTGTATCATGCCCGCAACTATTTTCGTAAACTGTGACTTTTTTATGGTTTACGGACAATTTATCGAAATCAGTTTATCATAAAACAATTGTGGAGGTCCACACCAAAACGCTACATTTCAATCATAAATGATTTTAAACAATTTGAGAAAATTTGATTACGTCATTAATGTCTAAAGCAAGCTCTATTCCACAAAGGGCAAACAATTTCTTGTATAAGCATAGATAAATTGGGTCAATCATAATTTGAATATTTTTGCTTTCAACGCCATGATAATTATACATAGTATTTAAAAAAAATGTTACGTGTTGGTGTAACTAATTGGTAATGTAGCGTTTTGGTTGGGCCATTGTAGAAATGTTACTTTTTGAAATGAATAAAAAAATAAATCTAAGAGATATTATTCTATTTTATTATAAAAACTTAAATTCTAAGAGCACAATCCTCTTCGTAACAATCACAAATTTCTACAAGTGGATCAGCTTGAAACTGTTCAATTCCAGGAGTTGGCCGCTCTCCGCCCAACAGCGTTTTAAATAATTCCAAATCTTCAAAATCTCTCCATGTCTCATCGAACTGCTTCACCAGTAAATTAGATATATCTTTCTTTTTCTCATTAGAAACATTCCCTAAGGCAACACTTGGCATTGTTGTTGGAAACAGGTTTCCTCTCTTTAAATAGGATATGTATTTTTCATTACTTTCATATATGAAATTTTCATAGGTTTTTAGTGAGCATTGACGGTGATTTTGTGATCTTTTAAAAAATACACGCTTCAAAGTTTTGTATACCATTTAAGACTGGTTTCCATTATGAAACATTTACTGAGAGTATTTTTTACTGAATAAAAACATAAAAATGAAAAATGTCATTAAAGTGACAGAGAAATGGTATTTATTTTTAATTTTTTTGAAAAATTGCATTGAAAAATTGAAATATTTTTCCAATACTGAAAAAATATACTTCGCTTCATATATTTTTCAGTAAATTTTGTCAGTATACTATAAAAATGTCAGTATACTGTAATAATTTTTTCAGTACTGTAAAACTGAAAAAGTGCTTTTTCTCTCACACAGCAGGCGAATATATATTTTTATCCCATTTTGTTTATACTGTAAATATTTCATAATGGAAATCAGGCTTTATCGGTTTTAGTTGCTGACCTAATGTCTTGATTTATATGATTTTAATACGTTCCGAAGATTGTAAGAGAATTCAATCCAGTTTCGAACTGGATCTATAATCAGTCCAGTCGCCGCGACCTGATGAGAAGATTGATTTTTTCATAATCATAAGCTCACCAGTTCGAAACTGGATTTAATTTTCATACAATACCATAACGCACAGTACATTCTGTATATATAGAATGTAAATTGTAGTATAATCGGTCCAGTCGCCGCGGCCTGATGAGAAGATTGATTTTTTCATAATCATAAGCTCATCAGTTCGAAACTGGATTGAATTCTCTTACAATCTTCGGAACGTATTAAAATCATATAAATTAAAAAATTAAATAAATAGAATTCTGTCTATTAGTCAATTTCGTTGAATGATTGTTCGTAAATACTAATATACTTCTCGTGTTAATAAAAACACATTTAAAATGGTCTAATCGCTGGTAGCATATTAGAAATTACATGAATTAATTAACATTCACAAAAATTAAAAAAAAAGTAATGTCTTGACATCATACAAATGCCAATCATTTCCCAAAGTCTTTACATTGCCATGTTTGGAATAAATTTCATAATAGTGATCTTTATTTGCAAAGACTCGATCGGCCTGTAAAAAACTATGTCCTCTAACTGGGAAATATAGTAGAAAGATAGTAGTTGAAGTGATGAAGGTGCTTTGTATAGAAGCCAAAACATCAAGCTGTGAAGTAAATGTTGATTTTTGTTTTGACCCCCACAGCCATCGCAAAACAATCTCAATGTTTCTACATCTTCAAATTCAATAGTCGCTATATGATTGAGCAATGCTGAACACACTGATCCACTTCCAGCTTGATCTTCACTCCACTGGTAAAACGTAGGGTATTTAGTATCCCTTGCAGTCACACATATTGTATAAAGACTTAGTTGTCTTAAATAAAACGCATCCCCTATCGGAGATTTAGGTAACGGCTGTACCTGTTGCAGGTCAAAGCACAGTGTTAGTGATTTAGGTACATCTTTTTTAAGGAATTTATAAAATGTGTTCGCTTTTAATTTATGTATCCTGTGCTGAGTTCTGTATTCCTATTTCTTCATTTCATCTTTTTCTGATTTTATTTTGTTTTTTAGCATGAAACAAGTTCCACAAACATCAGATGCTGGAGTAGAAAATCCAATATTCAAAGTATTAAATATTTTCCAGAAAAATGTTTTCTTTACTTTGAGTGTTTCATTATACATTCATCAACCGAATCATTATACATTTTTCGTAGTTTTGCTATACTCAACTCACTTGACAAATAACAGCGAACAGATTTTTGTCTGTTGTAGTGGCTCTCTTTTGCAGGAATAGACTTCAAAAACATGAGAACTTTTTCTTGCTTGGCGCTGTGTTTTGTTGCCTTTCTATCACCACCCCGGTTTTCCTTGGATATGTCTCCATTGTACAACGTCTTTGCAATGGTATTTAGTCGGGGATTATTAATTAAAAATGTCGCCTGAAAGAATTTTTTGCACACAAAAGTCGGCTTCTTTTTACTTAACACAAAATATTCACATGAAAATTTTCGGGATTTATGTTTTTCAGATGTAGATGGGCGATGCTGTTGTGTTCTATAGGGTGCAATAAATCGTGTCAAAAATTGATCTTGTGGAACTTTGTGAAACTGGATTGAATTATCTTACAATCTTCGGAACGTTTTAAAATCATATTAATTAAAAAATCAATTCAATTTTTCAACAACGAATTTATTTATTTTCACACGAAAACTATTACAACACAATTTATTAATTTTAATTCACAAAATCACTTTATATAAATTATTCACACAATTTTACTGTACACTTATAAATTTTATTTCGCAAAAAAACACTTTTTAAATCACTTTTTAATTCCTTTTTAATCTTTACACTATCGCTTACCAAATACTAATAATCCAATTCGACTTCGTTCGCCTATTTATATACACAAAACAAACTTCTAGAAAGCTCATGACTTTTCTAGTTAGAATAGCGTAGAAACATTTAGAACAATTTTATCATGGAAAATTCCATTTTAGTCCAGTTAAACATTGAGCTATTAATTTAACTTATTCTATTTCATATTAGGTATGTCACCGTTACAGTATGAAATTGCAAATAAGTGAAAGTTATCGACAAACTTGTATGCGACAAACATCGTCATGTGAAAAGACTTTTTTATGTTGACACTCAATGTGTTAAATAGGTTTATAAAGGAAAATCTTGTTGGGACCAGTAATGGCAAAGTACGTAAAAGTATGATGAAAATGTTACGATTTGTAGTGACGAGAATAGCAGCAACTTTTCCAGTAAAATTGTTATGTTTTGGTGCAATTCGTTGATATCATAACGGTCTATTACGAAATTCAGTAATTGGAACCGATCTGCATATGCAACTTATTTTCTAAGCAATATATGAAATGTAGCGTTTTGATGTGAACCTCTACAATTATCGTAAACGGTTTATTGTAAAACATTTTACCGTGAGAACAATTTATCGCAAAAATAATTTGTTGTAAAACAATTGTGTCCTATTGTGGCCTGTGGTCCTCATCAGCCGAAATCTTTATTTATTTATTTATTTATTTATTATAAAGCCTTTTTTTAATAATCACAAAATAAAATTAATAAAAGGATGCTCCGTGTTAATTTCTTTTGGTGTAAAAGAAGCGGAATTTGGTAAACACGCTCATCAATCACTTCTTAAAAGTTACCTCTTTTTCATTTTCTGTAATCATACTTAGTACTTTTTTTATCAAATAATATTTGATATTTTATTTTTTAACACAATACAAGAAATCTGTAATCAGAAAATAATAAACTTAACAATGTTGTACGTACCCAGTTTAACTAAAGCAATATTTAGCCCACTATAAAAAATTTTCAAGATGATATCCGTTCTTTTTTCTTAAAATAAAGAACTTATTTCTGAGTGTTGTATGAATATTTATTTGTAGAATTATAATTACATACATTGAAGACATTATATCGCATGACAGGTTGTGTATAAATCTCTGAGCTTACCTGTTAAAATCCGTCAAAAATACATTGAAATTGTTTGTGGTTGAATCAAGGTTTTGTAAATTACTGGGAAATGTCACATTTGCATTTAGCATTGTAAATTAACGAAGTCCAAATAGGATAATACCATACTCTACACTGATTTGTTATTTCATTTCAAGCCCCTATAAAATCACCTCTACTGTTACATTGTTTCACTATTGTTTTACGGTAGACTGTTTTACGATAAATTGTTTTCAAAAATTGTTTCACGAAACGGATTACTATTGTACTATTGTATGTTGTTGGCCTATCTCTGCACCAAGCCCATATAACAATAGATTAGATAACTGAAGGGGCAAGATCAAAATAATAATCACAATACATCATACGTGTAAATCAATTCGGGCAATTATAGGAGTTTAGACGCTTCTTTCGAAGGTGTGATGTTCTCACATTTCAAACTCAATATTTTTAGTAATCACGGTTTTTCTGTGATACTTTGCATAATTTATAGTCTTAGTAATTTTAAGCCGGATTTTGTTATCGAACACTTTTAATAATAGTATTTTTTGTGAAAGTAGTAATAGTCCAATAAAATTGGCCTCATATTTTAATGAATAGTGATATTTTATAATAATAAAATTCGCGCAAATTTTCCAAACAAAATGTCTGCTCAAGTTGTAGTACGCCGGTACAAAACGTCTGAATACAATGTCAATAAAGCCAACGCGATTTTTTTCTTGCGATGAAACTTTAGTTAATAATTTCGGACAATTGCACATTTGCAAAAGCAGTATCTTAAAAGTTTATTGAATTTATGTAGAAGTCGCAAACAATCAGTTTATTTTCCAATTACAATTTAAATACCAAATGTGTCTGAATTACTTTTATATCACAATATATTAGACTTTAGACTAATACTTTACAGGTAAAATGATATTTCCTTCATGAATTTGACAATGCTGTTTCAAAATAATAAGTGGCAATTTTAACCCTTGTTAAAGTAGATACAAAATAATAGAGAATATTATTGGTTTGAAAAATAAAAATAAACCAAAAATCTCTACCTTAATCAAAAACATGAAGTTTATAAAAACGAATTACCTATACTCTAGACCGACATACAGTATACTCCCATATGGTAAACACCAATTAAAGGAAATGTACATTTGCCCCATACTTCTTTTTAAATTGTTGTTACGGTATAAAATGTATTTTGTAGGTCTGCTTTAACAAGAACATCACAAAAAATGTCTTAAAAAGTAAAACTTCCGGTAAACTAGTGTTTGCACTTGCGAATTAATTATTTCAATTTTTTTTAAATTTAGGTCCTAGTAACTCATCAGTTTTTTCGCTTCGATAGAATAAGGGCTAATTAACATATGCGACGTGTGACGGGAGCTTATAGCCAATTATCTTTTTCGTGACGGTTTATACATACACATGAAAATTTAGTGGAAGCTACGCTTAACTGTATTCCTTTGACAAAAATACACAAATGTACAACAACGTAGTATTATAACGGTAATATTACATGCTTTGCGGTACACCTTGTAACGAACTACTAGACGGCATCAGCGAAAATTATACAATCCACCGCGTGCATCCAGAATTCGAGTTTTTCTGCGATCACAGTCAGACGTTTGAAACCGGACAACTCAGTGTTATAGTTTCCCGTTTACAAGATTTTTTTTTTTCTTTGTAATGCAGTATCGTGATTTTGATTTTTCTAGAACATTTCTATTCTACCAAAAAAATGTTCGTCATTCACAAGAAACGTTTAGCGACAGGGCTGTCGAACCAATCCCAATTATAGAAGGATGAACGATAGAATCTTTACAACCTTTATACTTTATTCTGACGGTATGAAGCATTTGCGTCCGGTCAACATTATTGTGCCTGGGACAAAGCCTTAACGAGACAATTAAATGTAAAGTTCCGGAACGGGCGAATATCTTGGTATTAAGTTTGCGGTAGAAACGTTGCGTAGAGAATTGTTCGGCTAATGAAATTGTATTAGAATATTGTATTAGGAATTTCTAATTTTGACCAAAACTTCTTTCTATTTGGTGAAAACAAACAACGTTTGATGAATAATCGTTGGTTTACATACTGGAGAAAAGTACCCGGAATTTTTGTTTAGTCTGCCTTGTTATGCAGTTATAGAAAAAAAAGTTGTGCCATTTACAAGGTACAGTTTGAGCGCCATATGTTAATTAGGTTGTTTGCAGCTGCTATTTATATTAGTCGCGCTCAATTGTTTTTCCTCGATTTTCGTAAATAAAATTTGTCTAACAGAAGTGGTATTTCCATGAGAATTTTAAAACAACATATTACTCGTGACAGACGAATTAAATAATTCAAACGAAAAGTTTGAACTATTTAATTCATTCTTAAATTAGGTTATGGCACCTGACATCAGATGCCAAATTGTTCTTTTTTTTCTTGTTTTATTTCTTAAGGTTGCCACCTTGATGTTAAATTATCTTTCAATTACGTGAAAAAACATATTTGACAGCACAATGCCATTAAATTTTAGTTTTATTTTAATATTTTTGTTAATTATTTATTTCATGCTCGGATAAACAAAATACGTAAATATTATACAGAAAAACAAGAGAAGTACCAACATACAAGATACAAATTAAATCAAAAAATAATTCGCGACTTGTTTTCAAGTGAAAAAATAATTCGCATAAAATTTTTCTCATGTAAATACAGCTATTGGTACATATTTGCCACATTACTTGCATGTTATACTCGTAAACCATTATCCCATCACCACTTATGATATGTTTCGTAAAGGTCGAGTCGCCAGAGAATCCCGATTACATGCCTGGCTAGCTGAATTGATTATATGAACAATTTTGTACAGTTTAAAATAATTCTAACATCTGTATAATATCTAATCAATCAATAAAAGATAAAAAAAATATAATTAGCTAATAATTTTTTTTAAATTTTTATAGCTAGTTTTTTATTTATTATGTTTTTTATATTAATATTTTTTATTTACAGCATTTTAATGTTAAATATTTATTTGATTATGTATAAATTTAGATCATAATATAGTATGTATAGTATACATACTTAATACATGTAATATATGAAAAACTTGTACCCCCTTCATTAATTAAAACATATTACCAACTAATATAATAATTACATACATCCTATTCCTTTTTACTTTTGATAATACGACAAAGTGTGATACATGTTATTCACGAAATTTTTGTGTTCGAGATTTCCACATTACTCGATCAATTAGGTCATCAAGACCTTTAAACATCAACTTTTGTTTGGATAATCACGTTCGTCGTTCCAACCGGGCATATCCCTTCTTGGTTTTTCTAGCATTCTTACAAATGTTGCAAGTTTACAGGGCTAATATTTTGCTCAACTATAGCTCTTTTAGTATGTTGTATTCATTTGAACCATAAATAATGGGTGATGGCAGAGAAACGAAAAGTTAAAATTGAGTTTATCAAAATTAGCTTCAAAAAATGTTTTGTATAAGATCATGGTACAATAGAAATTCGAGAATATTGATGTTTTTCAAAACTTCCAGTTCTCCAATCAAGTTTCGATGTAATACAAAACATGTCGAACATAAATGTTCTTTACAGTTATATATCTTGCATTGTTCCTTAAATCATTTGATAATTTGTAAATTTCAACAATAAACGTTGAATAATATTGTATTATTCAACGAGCACATATAATGATGGCTCTTATTCACGAGGAAGAACGTCTCCAATCATCTGAGTGAATAATAGCCATTACATTTATGCGAATGGAATAATATACTTTGTCCGCGACTTTTAAATATTTTTGAATTTCGACAAAATATTTTTTTATTTTTCAATTTAATTAATGAAAATGGCACATTGCGGGCGGCTACTAGATAATATTGAAGAAGAGACGTGTCGTGGACAACAGTCGTTTTCAAAATGCATATAAAGCTATGCTACGTAGTTTTCGCACGTTTTTAGTTTATCTTGGACCACCCATAATGAACTGTAACAAATAATATTATTATTAATGTGTCAAAATAGCTAGAAATGTGTTGAAATCATAAAATATAGTTATATTTTTTTAAAAAGATTGAATTTGATGTATAAATAATTGAATTTGAATTGCAAAAGGTTGAGTTTGGTGAATTTAAGTTATTAAAAGGTTTAGTTTGAAGTGCAAAAGGTTTAAATTGAAGTACAAAACCTGTATTATCGCTCGATTAAAAAATATGTCATTTTTATTTGGTGTGTTAATAGTTTCAAGGTAAACAATTCTGTAGACAATAATTACTAAAAGGCTGAACATATTAAAGCGAATTATTTCACTGATAGTTTCACCCATATTCCTTTCCATTTGTATTTAATAATAAAGATACATAGTTGAAAAGTAATCCATCATTCATGCCATCAAAACCAAAAATTTACATTTGTCAGAATTATCATACGAAAGAATAAATGAAATTCGAAAAATAAAAAATTTGCATAAGCACAAAAAAACAAAATCTTTGAAAAATAATATTGATATGAATCAAATTATCAAAAAGAAAAAGTTGTTCTCTACCATAAAAGGAACATATTTTTATCATCTTTTCCATTACTTTCAATTATTATTTAAATGTAAAACATTTTTTTAAAATCAAATTATTATTATTCAAATTTTAGAAAAATTGATTTCGTTTTTTCTTTTTTCTTATTTGTCGTTATATTTTGATTTGATTATACACAATTTCTTCAATTTTTATCAATAGGTACTAGTCATTTGGTGTGAAAACTGAACAATATTATTTATTGAAGCTTTTTAAGGCATTTATTTCAGAAGATTTGACAAGTACTTTCAAGATATGTAATTTAAAAATTTTACCGGTACAAAATAAATTATTAGCCTATGCAGACATATTTCTCCTGTTAAAAACTAAACGTTTTAATTATTATGTGTGTATGCACAATTAGGTAAATTACACACAAAATTGATATAAACTGGAGCCTTTTGTTGGCGTTTTTTTTTTTCCCCCCTTTATTTAATATTACAACTGATTTACAAATCATTTAGTAATTTATCTTTCTTAAATGAAGATTCACATTTGAGACGGGCAGTAGCCCAATGGTTACTCCCGTTTGAATTTACAAAGTAATTATTTTTCTCTATCCTAATGAAATACAACTGCCTAATTCCAAAGGTTTCTGCCTTTGAAGTCTTCTTACTGCATTGGTGGTATCCAACAAACTTCGTATGTCTGCATTTTGGTGCCGAGATATCCGCTGAATGTGTTTCTTCGCATGATTTTGTATTTCTTCACTTACATATTCCATGTTTAAGTCCCTATGGAGGTTATCATTTCTAATGTACCATGGTGCGTTTACAATGCCACGCAGCACTTTGTTTTGAAAACATTGAATCATTTGTACATTTGTCTTCTTGGTACAACCCCAAAGTTGAATACCGTAGGTCCATACTGGTTTAAGTATTTGCTGATATAATAGCAATTTGTTATGTATTGTAAGCTCAGAGTTTCTACCTATTAGCCAATACATTTTCCTATATTTAATGTTCAATTCTTCTTTTTTCTTTTTAACATGCTCTTTCCATCTAAGCTTGCAATCGAGAGTCATGCCGAGGTATTTGGCTGTATTTGCATTTGGAACCGGCCTTGAATTAAGCTTCACTGGAATCCAGTTAACTTTCTGTTTTGTGAAGTTTACGTGAACCGATTTTGCTTCGTTTAGGCTAATGCGCCATTTCTTTGTCTAGCTACTCACTGTGTCGGTTGCTTTTTAAAGTTTGGTCGTTGCTTCTGATATACACTTTCCAGTTGCCAGAATAGCTGTATCGTCTGCAAATGTTGCTATGGTGGCACCTTCTGTATTTGGCATATCTCTGGTGTACATTATGTACAATATAGGACCCAGTACGCTACCCTGTGGTATGCCTGCTGATATTCTCTTTAGTTCAGAGTACTCTCGGTTATATTTTACACGGAAATGTCGGTCTGCGATATAAGATTTAAGAATTTGATAGAATTGCTTTGGTAGATCTCGATGCAATTTAAATTCAAGTCCTTTGTGCCAAACTTTGTCGAAAGCTTGTGCTACATCTAAGAAGATGCTGGAGCATAATATCTTCTTATTCTCAAGTGAGTCTTCGATTATATCCGTTATTCTGTGAACTTGTTCTATCGTAGAGTGATTTTCTCTAAATCCAAATTGGTGTGGTGGAATCAAATTTCTCTCTTCTATTATTGGCTTGAGTCTCTTGAGCAGTAATTTTTCAAATAATTTTGAAATTACAGGAAGTAGTGAAATTGGTCTGTACGACTTTTAATCGTTCGCTGGTTTGCCTGGTTTGGGGATCATAATTACTTCAGCAACCTTCCATTGCCGTGGGACATATTTTAGTCTGAAGACAGCATTGATAATTTGAACCAATTTTCGTAGTCCCTTCTCGGGAATGGCTTTTACGACTTGTCCAGTAATTAAATCATATCCTGGAGCTTTTTTTGCATGCAAATTACACTTGATCTCATTTTTTAATTCCTGTAATGTTACACATCGAATATTATATTCATCAATTTTGCTAACTGTTATTATGTTTTCATCTGCTGTTTGCCTAGATAACGGTTGAAAGGTGTCTTCCAAGTGAGCTGCAAATAAAATAGCTTTTTGCTTGTCGCTTTTGGCCCAGGTTCCTTCCCCATTTTTAATAGGCAGCACATGCGTTTTGGTTCTTTTTAATCCCTTTGTTGCTTTCCAAAGAGAGTAATCAGTATCTTTATGTTCGGTGAGACCATTTAAGTACTTGTTAATAGTTTCATTCTTAATTTCTTTTATAAGTTGTTTTAGTTTATTGCATAGAAAATTGAGGATTTTTTTGTTTTCCGGGGCGCGTGTCCTTTGCCAGGTTTTTCTTGCCTTCCGTTTCTCTCTAACTAACTCCCTGACCTCAATAGGATAATTTTGATTCCTACGGGATTCGGTGTGACTAGCAGGAGAACTTTCCCATGCTGCTTGTTGAATAGTACTGTTAAATACCTCTAGTTCGTCTTCCAACTGTACCGGTGTTTTAATCGGCACTCGTAGATTTATTTGCATTTCAATTAGATCTTGGAATAGGTCCCAATTAGTTCTATTATTTGTTAATTTAGGCAGGTTATCCTTATTAATTATCATTGTGCTGAGTGTCATGATAACAGGTGCATCATCGGAATATATCCCTTCGCTGTTTTCGATGCACATGTAATCCTCGAAGATCCCTTTCGTTACATAAAAATCAATGAGATCTGGTATTTTATTTATATCAGCAGGCCAGTATGTTGGTTTACCTCCAGAGTGAAACTCGCAGTTATTTACTCGTCCGGCTTCGAATAGCTCTTTTCCTTTATGGGTTGTAAGTCTTGATCCCCAATAGGTGTTTTTTGCATTAAAGTCACCATCAATAATAAAATTGGATCCTAGTGATCTAAAGAGTCTATTATAATCTTCTTTGTTTAGATTATAGCGTGGAGGGCAGTAGATAGAGGAAATACTGTATTCATTATTATTGTTAGTTTCAACTTTTATGGTTTTAACTTGCATACTTTCCTCTTCTATACTAGGTTCTTCATAGTGTTTGAGATTCTTTTTCACTATTACTGTTGATCCTCCTCTGGGTTTTTCTCCTTGGTGAACAGCATGGTAACATTCATAATCACGTATTTTAATAAATGATGTTTTTGTCAAATGGCTCTCCGATATAAGGCAGATATCTATTTTTTCTAAATTTAGAAAAATTTCTAGCTCTGGAACATGTTGCGCTAGTCCGTTCGCGTTCCAGGTGAGAATTCTTAATGATCTGCTCATTTTAGTATATGAGGGCTGTTGCCTCGTTCAAGGTTTGATGCATATCTAGACGCTTATATAAAGCTTCTAGACCACGTTCTTGCTTTGCTAGCCTTATATTTATGGCTTCTATGCTTCGACAAATCCTTTCAAGGGGGTTATCATTCGTAGCATTAGATGATTGCTGTACAATTTGTGAATAAGTTTTTCGCTCTGTACCAATACCTGGTGGTTTTGGCTCCTCTTGGGTTTTAGTTGGTTTCTCTTCTCTGGTAACCCTAGCGTTTTGTTTCTTAGTCTTTGAAGTTCTTTGGCTACTTCACAGCCTCTATATCTTCTATTTGCAAATCTCTTGCCTTTAGGTCCTCAATTATGTCTTCCTTCGTACACGTTGGATGAAGGCCTCTGGCCATAACCTTAATTGCGCGTTCGTTTTTATCTTCGTATGTGAACCATTCTTTACCTTCCGCATTGAGCTTTGTTGCTAGAGCTCTATATGTATCGGAATCCGGTGTATTGATTTTCCACACGTTATTGTTTAGTGACACTACTCTATATTCCTTAGCTGTCACTGATTTCATTAAAGATTGTATGCTAGCAAATTCTGTTATGCCGATTACATTAATTGGCGGAGGCGCCTTTTCTTTCGGTACAACCTTTTGTTGCCGATTTTGTTGCTGTTGCTGGTGAGCTCGTTTGGTATTAGTATCACCAGTTACTAATACATTAGCTTGCGAATGATCTCCAACTTCAGGCGAGAATTCAGCTTTTCGTTTTTTGGTAGGTCTTTTCTTCCTTTTCAGTACCCAATCTGTTTCTCTCATGAGATCCTCTTCATCAGTATGGAACTCATTGTTATAACTGGTGTGAGTACTTGTTTCATTATAACAAGTTAGCAGGTTTTCAGAAATCTCCATTGGTTTGGGCTTCTTTAATTCTTCATTTTCTTTTTTTAGTTTTTCAATTTCGCTTCTTAGTTGGGTTAAAAGTACATCTACTTCACTGAGTTTTCGATGGAGTTCAGCGTTTTCGTCTTTCTGCTGATTTGCAGAGTTAGTATGATGGTTTGGTGATCTTAACAACATTGAACTTCTTTCGAATGGGTTTAGCAATGATTGTTGGCGTGATGGTATTTTTAATACTGAATTATATTCTTGTGAAATGGATCCTTGAATGTATTTTTCAATTTAACGCAGAATGACTCTTAAACCCGTTTGGACGAAGTTCAATATTGCAAAGATCACCAACATTCTCAGTTAGAAGTGTTGAATTAGAAAATAAAGAACTTCGTAGACAACTGAGTAACACGGAAAAAATTACTTCCGAATTAATTAACGAAGTAAAAACTCTTAAGATAGAAAATGAAAAGCTAAAAAATGCTATACAAGCCAAGGATACAGAACAGGATGCCGTAGAGTTTCACATTGATGAAGAAGAACTAAAAGAAGAAACTGACTGAATTCTAAAAAAGAACACGAATCTTACCCAGAAATTGTAGCTTCAAATCAAATGTCAAAATCAGGTGTATCAAAATCAGCAAAATATATCCAATCAGGATAACCAAAATTAATTAAAAGGCACAACCATTAATTAACGGCATAACTGAATGTGCTACTGTTCAATCCTTAATGGACTCGGTGACTACAAAAGAATACAGAGTTAAGTATAATCGTATCACTGAATAACAACATACGGAAAATCAATACAATACCATACATATTGAAACTTATATAGTTTTGGCTACAAACCTTACAGATGAAGGCAATGCGATGATATATTGTATAATATATACGAGAATAAAAATGATCGCACGATCCAAGTGATGGCCAGAGGTCTTCACACAATCTGTACAAGGCAGGGTATAAGAAAAACCTTGAGCAACAGGGCTAGAAAATAAAGGATGCGGCAAGTATTCTCAAAGAAGAAAAAACCGTAAAGGGATCATAATTACTAAAAGGGTGCTTAAACTTCAAACCAGAAAAATCAAACACTACGAACGTGTAAAAATTGAAAAGAAACTATGCAAGTATTCATCATTAATGTTTGATTAAAAGGCAATCAGCATATTAGCATATTGTTCCCCACGTTATAACCTGACTAACGAGAACTATGTCACGTTACTCAAATCGCTCGATTTTAACTTTATAATCGGAGGCGATTTTAATGATAAACATACGAATTGGGGAACAAGACTCACAATCCATAAATGTAAGGAAGGAGCTGTTTGCAGCTGGGCGAGCTTTAAATAGCGATTTCTTGTCTAAAGGCAAACCAACATATTGGTTTGCCTTTAGACAAGAAATCGCTATTTAAAGCTAAAATTAGTTCTTTTGATTTAAAAGAGCAGCCTGACCAAAAAATGTCTACGCGCATTCAGAATTTTAAAATTTTGGTTCCATTTGTAATAGCAAAAAATGTATGTATTTGTGTGATTTATTTTTTTATGGTATCTCAGGATCAACAAGAGAAAAGTAATATATTTTAAGCAAATGGAGATATTATTAAATTTTTATAATTTTAAAAATTCTGAATGCGCAGTAGACATACTTTACCTTGGCGCCAATTGGGTCGCACAATGAATTTAAAATAAATCTTATCATAAAACAGGTGCTTAAAGCTAGTTTTAGATAAAAGACGGTTTTGAAATAAAAATGATCATTAACAATTAAAATATTTATGTAATTATAATTTCTTTTTCTTTTGATTTTCCGCTTATTTCCAAATTGGTTCTTGTATATTTGTTTGGTTTCAACTAAACAAAGAATCGTATTTTCCATGATATAGCAGCTATGTTTACTTTTCTCAGCTGCAAACAGTAACAAAACAAAATATTCATAAATATAAAATTATCAAATAAATTAGGTTGAACGTGTTTTTCTCTGTCAACGGCATGAAACAAACAAGATATAGTCGTTTACATCTTAGAATTTCAATAAAATATCATTAATAATTAATTTTTCAGTTTTAAGAAAAATAAATATTCAACGCAAAATGAAATTTAAATAATTTAGTTTATGTTACACCTTTTTAAAGAGATTTGCCATGAATTTCTGGTATGTCTGGTATGGATTAATATCGAAGCATAAAAATACATGCTACTACGGATAGGTTTTTGTAAGTTTTCAATTTAACATTTTACAGTAACAATTTCTTAAACTACATACCTACCTTTTAATACAAGAAAATCTGTAATTCAAATGTTTTCGTTAACTTTTATTAATAAGTTACAGTGGCATACACCTATATCCATTTTGTTTTCTTAGGTTTACTTTCTGTCACTTATAAATTTTATAATAAAAACGACTTAACTATTTTTAAATGTGATTTAATTGAAAAAAAAAAAACTTTTCATATAGTATCAATTGGTGTTGGGTGCGTCTCAATAGGGTAGGGGTTGACCGTCTATAGCCATGTAACTCGTAGTTTATATTCCAACGCTACAACCATGTAGAAACCACCAAATGTGTCTAGTATACCTCCACGTGGTAACACCCGGGCAACGATGTGAAGTATCGGCGAAATACTAGGGGCGAGTGCAGTACACTATAAATGAGCAATGAGCGGAACAAATATGGAAGCTAATACTCCAGGTGGTACACCTGTTGCTCAGATTAATCCACCCTCTTCGGAGGTCGGTCTCATGGATTCTGGGGGAGACCAGCCATTGATATACTACAATTATTTTAACCAATCCCAAGACATGTTGGTGAATAAACCAGCTCAATTGAGTGAAACAGAAAAGGATAATTCACATTACTTCCAGCGGAGTAGGAAAGTGTCGTATTCTCCGATAAGAGGCAGTAGTCCGTCCATTGGAGCCAGCAGCCACAACACTCGTTCTACAAACGCAGAAAAATTTCACAATGAATTGTGTAACGCAAATAATGCATTAGTTGAAGCCAACAATAAAAAGAAGCAACTGAATGTTACAATTACATGGATGCAGGAGCGTATGAAGACGCTTGAAAACGAAGTTAAACCTCTTAAGCCAAAGAAGGACATCGGTTCTACTCCTAACCAGAATACAACTCCACAAGAGTATCATATGGATGAGAAGAACTAGCTCGATAAACTGAGTGGATAAGAGTTAAAGGTGGGAGAAAAAAAAAGGAAACGGAACAATACGCCCTCCCCACCTCAATTAAAGGATGACGTTCCAAATATTATCAAGAAACAACTTAAAAAAAATACCTCCACCACCACCAACAGTAATAGAAGAAGTGAAAGACTACGATTTAGTCTATGAGAAAATAAAAACAATAACTACTACTGATAAGTTTAATGCAAAGGTGATGAATGGAAACACCATAAAAATAAATCTGGAAGATGCTGAATCTGACAGAAAAATGACAAAAATGTTAAACGAAGAAAAACGTGCTTGGCACACATTTGAAGAGAAACAAACCAGACCAATTAAAGTCATGGCTACAAGCTTACACTCTACATGTAAAGCAGAAAAAATAATTGATGACCTCAAAGAAAAAGGATTGAGAGAGGCAAAGTACCTCACAACATATTTATGTTGACCTTAGATTCTGATGAAGATATCGAAAAAATTTATCAAATTAAGTACATCTTGGGGTGCAAAGTGGTTATCCAGCCTCTAAGAAGATCTGAGCTTATACCACAATGTAAACAATATCAAGCGTATCGACATACACCAAAATATTGCAACAGGGAACCCAGGTATATCAAATGTTTAGGTAAATATCATCAACTTAATGGTTCCATTAAAGACTGAAGAACACTTAGACAAAGAAGTTCACAAATTTGTAAACAATATACAGCAATCAGTTTACTCCTGAAATTAAAACGAAAATCAAGGGAAACAACTACCCTATGGAAATTAGAAAACTCCACGCAGAAAAAAGAATAGCGAGAAGAGTATGGCAACAAACAGGGTCCCTCAAGATAAAACTCATTTGAACAATCTCACTCAACAATTAAGAAGAGAGATCAAAGAATTGAAAGACGAATCAATCAGCAACTATTTAAGAAAATTAGCTAATGATAACAGTACTGATTATTCTCGTAGGAAAGCAACCAAAAGAATCAAAAGACCAATAATGCAGATTCCCCCAATAAAAATAGCAGGTGAGAAATGGGCTAGAAATAATGAAGACAAGGCTCGCGAATTTGCTGAATACCTCGAAAAAATATTCCAGCCACATGAAGACCAAACGTTGGAAGCCGAGATAATAACGAACAAGCTGTGTGAGAAAGTAAAGAAACCCTACTCACAACACCAAAAGAAGTTATGTTTGAGATAAAAGCTCATATGAATACGAAAAAAGCTCCTGGGTACGATCTTATTACTGCAGAAATCTTAAAAGAACTGCCAAGGAAAGCTCTGGTGAAACTCAACAATCTTATAAACGCAGCATTTAAAATCAAATGTGTACCAAGCTTATGGAAAATTGCAGAAGTAATTATGATCTCAAAACCTGGGAGACCACCATATATAACATCGTCTTATAGGCCAATTTCGCTATTGCCGGTCATGTCCAAACTCTTTGAGAAGCTTCTGGTAAAAAGATTAAATCCGATAATCGAGAGTAAAAACTTGATCCCAAATCATCAGTTCGGTTTTCGCAACCAACACTCAACAATTAATCAAATACACAGAATAACCAGTATAATTGAGAAAGCATTAGAGGAGGAAAAAGTCTGTTCAACAGTATTTCTAGACGTTGCACAAGCGTTTGATAGAGTGTGGCGTGAAAGACTTAACCACAAGTTAAGAAATCTTCTACCAATGCAATTTGCTAAGATACTGGAATCTTACTTGAAAGATAGGTTCTTCAGGATTAAGTTAGATGATACATTTTCTGAATTGAAAGAAATCAATACAGGAGTTCCACAGGGCAGTGTATTAGGGCCGGTTTTAAACCTAATATACACTTATGATCTTCCTACATTAGAAAACAACACAGTGGCGACTTTTGCAGATAACTCAAATGTATAAATGGACAAAAAGATGGAGAATAAAACTAAATGAAGATAAATCAGTTCACATCAACATTACAAACAGGCGATTCGATCATATTCCGATTACCATAAATCAGGGAATAATACCGCATGCGAACACAGCTAAGTATCTCGGCATGACCCTGGATGCTAAACTACGATGTAAAGGACACGTTAAGAAGAAAAGTGAAGAATTAAGACTTAAATACAGAAAAATGTATTGGCTGAAGGGAATGAATTCTTCTTTATCAACATACAACAAGCTTCTACTTTATAAGCAAATATTGAAACCGATTAGGACTTATGGTATTCAGCTTTCGGGTTGTACTAAACAGAGCAACGTAAATATCATCTAAAGATTTCAGAATATGGTATTAAGGAACATCATTGATGCACCGTTATATGTCATGAACAATGACCTTCATAGGGACCTTAAAATGAACCTCATCTTAAACGAAATCCAGGAAAAAGCACGGAGACATGAAGAAAGGATCCGCCAACATGTGAACATTGAGGCAACTCTGCTCCTAAGCATCACGAATTTAGTACGCAGAGTTAAAAGAACCAAACCATTTGAGCTGGTGTGATTGTCAGTTTAAACAGAATTGTGCTGATCTAAAATCCACTACAAAGATGTGGTTTACTTCAATTTACCAGACACTATGGAACGCCAATGGGAAGAAGCCAAAGATTAATTTAAGTTAGTAAATTAAAATTTATTTTAAATAAAAAAAAAATAAAAAATATACAGTATCAATGATTTTTAATAAAAGTTTAGTTTAGAAGATCGATTTTGGAAATCTTGTTCGCCGTTCCTCTGTTAAATAATGAATCGTTAAAAAAGAACCGTCGAAGGAGCTATTCTAAATTAATCTTCTAAAGTATAATTAAAAATCATTGGTACATGGTGCTATAAGAAAAAGTTTTTTCAATTATAGCACATTTAAAAATAACTATGTATTATAAAATTGTATTTATTTAATTACATTTTAATTTAACATTTTCGATAACATATATTATGTTCCTTGCTAAATCTTGAATTGTTGTTTTATGGAGGTAAAGCGTGGAACACACCAAGCGGCGGCAGCGGCAGCAGATTTAAACAGATGTTAATTTGCTTATGCCTGATGAAAAATCGTAGTTTGAGCATAAATATAAATATATTTTTTATAAAAACCTATAAAAATATGCTAATTTTAATTGAAAATTGTCAACAAAAAAAGAAATTTGTATTTTCTTATTTTGAAAATATTTCTTTTAAAATTAGAATATTTTTGTAAGCTTTTAAAAAACTGTTTATATTTATTTAATAAAAAACCTCAATACTATTTATTTTGTCAATTCTTAATCTTTCCTTTTATTCCTTGTATTCTGTTTTACTGATCTTATGTTGTTATTGTCGCCAGGGCGTACATGCATATCTCTAAGTAAATTGTTATCAAAATTTAAAATTTTTTCTATATTATCTTAGGTTTCTTCTCTTTTACGTTTACCTTATCAGTTTTATTTTAACCCCATTCCTTTTCTCTTGTTTATTTAATTAAAAAATGTTAACGCTTGATTTTGGTTTCGATTCGTTTCATAACTACACAACAAGTAAACATACATTCATAGAGTTTATAAAAAGAAAATGTATATAAAGTTATGGAAGAAGAAGAACCAAAGAAGAAAACAGAAGAAAAAAATATAATCATACAAATTTTTAATTTTACAAACATTTAAAAAGTTTAGAAAAGCATATTCTATTAAAACTAATAATTTTTTGCTAAATTATTTTTATGTGTAAAGCGCCCGTACATATTAAAATTTTTGTTTTAGATTATTATTATTAAGGTTATCCCTTTCATCACCAATGTAGCGAAGATTGGTGAAATAAAACCGCCAAAATTAAAAATATAATAATTTTGACTCTGAATTTGGAATCGAATTGATTGTAGCTTATTTACAACCATGCGGATAGTAAAACTATTAATAAACAATCTGTGTTTTATTATAGTATCTCGTTTAAATATATGTATACATATAAATAAGTATGTAGCACTTAGTATAAAAAACAGTGTCAATTTGCATTCGTCAAAATACAAGTGGAAAACTTATTGTAAAGTGGAAATAAGAGAAATTGTTGCTATTTAGTGTGTCAAAGCCTATATATACAGTTGAAAATCTTGCGACGAGCCGTATGCGATATAAGCTTACATCTTATTCTGATATAAGACAATTACCATTCATCGAGGCATTTACGATTAAATGTCAGTGTTATTTTGATATAAGGCAGCCATTCAAACAAAATTTGATCCAAATTACTGCGTTATTTGGTGCAAAGCTTGTAACCAAAATAAATGCACATGCGCAACAATATTTTTCTCGCCAGGAAAATAAAACAAAACCTTGAAAAGTCATATACGAGTATGTATATTTAGTCGGTGTCAATTCAGTGTTAGTTTAAATGTCAGATATTAGTAAATCGGTTTACATAAAGAAAAGTAAATGGAAATAATCTTGGTGCTATTTGGTTTTCAATTGTAAGTATGTAAATGATTAAGTGAAATTTTTATTAAACGATGCAACTTGCATCTTATAACTAAAATGCGTTTTAAAAAAATATAGCCAGAAATTATTTCTATAACAATATAATTGTTTCATTAAAAATAATGGAAACCTTGAGAGGTGTTAGCACTCAAGCCATAGTATTGGTCAAAATAAGTGATTATTTTAAATCATTGCTGCATTGTACCATTGTTCAAAAATATTACGCTTTTCTTTACAGCAAATATATTTGATCCAAATCTTTTTAAATGTGTAAGATTGGATTTTAAATTTAGGGCGAATTATTTCCATGATATTGGATTCGTTTGAATCCTTAAATATTGCGCAAATAATGGGCGCCGTAAGTGAAAGAGACAAATTTTTTTAAAGAATATGTAGATAGTAGTGCCAGAGTCCGTACTCAAGATATACGGAAAATAAAGGTATAATATTGCGCATGCTGTTGCTATCTTTTTTTCGCAATTTGACGTCACGTGTAGACAAAAATGCTGATGTTTATATAGAGTTTCGTGATATTTTTATTAATTTTTTATAATAAACGGAAAATAAACATTTTAATTTTTTTTTTTAGTTATATACTGCAATACTTTTGGAATTACATCGCGTGTCTAGAGCAGACTGTTTGAGCACATTGCATAACAAGTTTCGGAATTTATGAGTAGAATTTTTTTGTTAAATGCAGAGAACGTTTAGATTTTAATTATTTAATTCAAAAATTTGGGAGTGTTCGATTTTAAATATACTAAATTTGAATAATTCCTATTGCAACAAAACTATCAATTGCACTTCTGATAAGAACACATATAGAACACTAAACAGTGAATGGGTGTTTTGATTTAGTTGTAGCGAAAATCATAAGACAATAAATGAAATAAGCCAGAGATTTAATTTTAATATATAGTTTTATTTAATTTCCTTTTGGCGTTTAATAACCGAATTTTAAAAAACAGTTTACACCTAAAAAACAATTGTTTTATTTTCAAATCTAATTCGACTTCGTTTGAATACGACTTAGTTTGAAAACTTAATTTTTATATAGTTCCTTCCAACTTTTAATATCGTCGAATTATTTTTGTTGAAGATATCCTCTAACTTTTTCAAATTTTGAATAAATTCGTCGCTTAAAAATAGATGGCAAATATTTGAGTGTATAGTACTACGTAAAAACATAAAAATTTTAATAATTTTAAATACGGTTTGTTAAAAAATATTACGATTATTCTTGATTTATTTAAAAAATTAATCAAAAAACCGCCAAACTTAATATAAATATCTGCTTTTTTGTCTATACGTGACGTGATGGGCAAAGAAAGACGAAAATGAGACACAGGAATATACTACCTATTTTTTCTGTATATCTTGGTACGAAATGGTCATTATTATGAAAAAATAATACCGTCGTACTAGTTAGATGAATTTTTTAGAATGAGTCGAAACCAACTTGCGGTAAAAACCAATTATATGTAAAAAAAACATAAAGGAATACCTATTATTTGTAGAAATTATTGTCAACAAATTTAAGTGAAGGAGGAGATTGTTTCAACTTTCCTAAGGGAACATGACGTTGTTTCTTGCTTGGCTCGCGTATTGAAATCAACCTGTTGGAAATTGAAATGATTATTACAACAGGAAAGGATTTAATAACATCATAAATAACCGTGCATATATGCGTTTTAACTATTTGTTATAATTACTGCAATGGATAATGCATTATTAAAATGCGTAAAACAAACAAACACCAAATGTCAATTTTCTGTTTGGTTTCGTTTTGAATCTGCCTGTTCAGTGTTCATACTGGTATTGTATTTATCATATTCCTTCTCGCTTCTTTAATCTACCAATTAGAGAAGAATACTATACTCATGTAATCAGGCAGAATGAGTTCGGTATTTATGATTCCACTACCACCAACCACTTAATACAAAATTATTCTTCACCTACATTTTAATAGCTGAACTAATTTTTAGACCACCGTTTGTGATCCAAAATCAATGTTAGATCAAATGCTGTTGATGCTTCACATATGAATTTTGATCTGATCCGGAATGTCAAGAAATGCAGCTAACCTGCGGAACATTTAATTTGGGGTTCTGCTTACGCCCTTTTCCCTAAATTACTAACAGCTTATAGAGATAATGGAAATTTAGTAAGAGACCTAACTAACTTTAATATCAAACCGTCTTTGGTAATAGTTTTTATATATAGAGGAAACGTAGAAAATGTTTAGGTATTAGTGACCTCTAGATGAAATTTTCTCACCAAGTTGTATATTGCAAGGCAGTATTTTAAATATACCTAACTTTGGGAGTAGCAAGGCATCAGCAGCCATCTATATTTTTTTTATTACTCATAACTTTGAAAGAATTTACTTTGAAATTATAATTCATTTTTTTAAAATTAAAAATTCAGAAACAAAGCCTTAGAAACTAGTTAAGTAAATCAATAATAACAACAGAAAATAATCAGAATAATTATATAAAATTATAAAATAATGAAACTATACTCATCACATTTTATTCAAATAATTATCTCATTTAAACAACCAATTTAAATTAAAAAAACTAACCAAAAAATGCAATATCTTTTTCTCGTTATTAATGCATTTCTCTTTTTAATGCGTATGTATGGAACCCACTTGTTCGTTGGGTAGAGTTGGTGTTTCCTTCATTTAAAGACTCTAGAAACAGTTTTATCGCCACATCGCTTCATATAAATGATCTCGATCAAAAACTATACGATATTATCGAAATTACTGGGACTATCATATGAATCACAATATTAATAAAAACTTATTATTAATAAACAAATAAATATTTATTTTTGACCATATTATTTACAATCAAAAAATCAGCAATTTTGATACACAATTTTCTACTAACAAAAAATTCAAATAATACAACAATGCAAAAGTTTCAGCACTCCGTTGAATAAGCAAAACCAGCGAAGAAAAGCTCATCGCTGCAGTACTAAACGCGGCCATTTTGTCTGATTTAAATCAACCTGTTGTTTAAATCAACACTTCAAAAAAATTTTTTTTTTTTTTTAAAAAATGTTTAATATTAAATCAACCTGATTTTTTATATTTTTAAACCAACAATTTAAATAATTGTTTGTGTGAAAAGTGAATCCACCTTTATTGGATGACATTGGCTTCCATTATGGAAATAAAGTCAGATTCGAAATTATGGACAATCCGATACATCTTAGAGCCGAAGCAATCTTGAAGACGAAAAGACCAAGTTTACATAATTGTGACTCAACTACTGAATTAACACTATTTCAAAATACCAAATTAGTTTGGTATTAAAAAAATTGATTAAATTTTTTTTTATTTACTATGTAGTTTTCAATAAGGTGAACAAGTTTATTTAATACCGTCAATGTTATTTATTTGTACATACTGCAAAACCAATTATTGTGTGATTTAAAATATTTTAAATTTTATTTTTATTTTATTAACAACAGACCTTTAAATTTTACTGGAAAATTTATATTGTATTTCGTTAGCCCAACAAATTAAAAATATTCTTCAAAATTAAGTTAATACAAAAAGTTGATTCAAAATAATTAAATGTTTTAGAAATACTTGTATCTCTCCTACCTTAATTACAACCAGAAACTAAAAATGTTACTATACGATGCCAATAGCATCGAATTGACAATCATTTTGATGTTAGGTTATTTCTGAAATGAATCCGTTTGAATATCACAAATATAATTTTTACAACGAAAGGTTAGCGGCAATCCTTGCTGGCACATCAACTAATGAAATTGTTTATTCCACCGATTCTGCAGGAGACCGGAGTTTACCTAGAAGAAGACAACATCTGGTAATGCATTTCCAGATGGTAGCAAGAAGCATATTAGCGTTAATCCTTAGTTATACAACATTACAGGAAAGAAAAAGGAGCAAGAATTAAACATAAACTATGCCTTTCTAGAAGATTTTCTAAGAGCTTCTGGTCGACCTTTAGTAGTACTTGTTACTTCAAATATGTGTATCTAATCAGAAAGAAATAAAATTTCTTTCAAATATTATCAACATTTTTATTTTTAATTAAAGAATGTACGATACATACAGTACCTTAACTTGATGCAATTGCACCACACTTAAAAACAGCGGTGATTGCCATTGTATTCGATCCTAATAGTGTCGCAATTTTGTTTGATGCAAAATTTGCATTGAAATTGAAATTTTCGATCTAATTAGTAATGAAGGATCATAAAATGATTGAAACATAAGTTTGATCAATATGTGATACTAATAGCATCGTACATCACAAAAATTATCAATTGTGATAGTATTCAGATCGATTTCGAATAAAACATTCATACGATTTTACCAAACTGAAATTAGCAATACAAAAGTTGATTTCTGTGTTCGCTAAGCAATTATCAATGGGATAGGCAATTATCGATAGCCCTCATAAACTCTCCAAATTATTGTCTCTTGAAAATAATGTTCCAAACAATGTTTTGAAATTGGTGTAAGTTCATTTTTCAAATAAATCAAATTAATGATTATAATATATGTACATACGAGTATATTAATAAGATATATTTATCGATAAACAATTTATATAGTGAAAATAAGGGAAACTATATCCCTATATTTGTGCAATAAATAAGAAAATTCATAATTCCGTATACTTTTGCATTTATTGCTTCTAGATTCTTTCATTATCTCATTTCAACAAAATATGGACTTTCACCAATTTCAAAATAAAGGAATCATTTTATTATTAATTTTATTCTAAAAATGTATACCTAATAAGATTTGTTTATGGTTGCATAATGGAATTTAGAAAAAAATACGATATGGCTTCATATTTCCTTATGAATTTATATGGACCTTTTTCCTACAAAAGATTTGGCAGCTAAAATCAGTGATCTGAAGGCCAGCAAATTAAACTTAATGTTACTTGTAGATCAAATAAACAAATGTGTTGAAGGCGGCCATTCATAAATGAAACAATCAAAAAAGTATAAACAATTAGTTCAATAATACCGGATGATTTTTTTAACTTGATACACTCAAATATCTGGGAAAATAAGCACTCTACGAAAAAAATGGTGCAGATCAAAATTTAATTATTCCGTGGGGGAAATACATTAGTGTTAAAATTAGTACCCCCCCTCCTCCTTGTAGGTGGGGCATGGGGTAACTTTGAAGATTCGGATTCTACGGCTAAAAATACGTAGGATTTCACTAAAACATTTTTTTCGATTCATGATAGATGGCGCTCTAATTGCATCCTACTGAGTACCTACGCAAACGATTCTGCAATACGTCTGCAATAAAAATACCACGGTTTCATTGTAAATACTCGAAATTGGTCGTCAAAAAATTTATTAATTTTGCAAATTTCGAATAACTGGGAAAAGGGTGCTTGATTTACATGAGTCTTCTCGCCTCATCATCTTTCAATTAAATTAAGTGCTCAAAATGATGGCCGTCGACTTCAATGCACTTATTAATCCACATTTCAAATGACTGTACACAACTGCAGACACACTGCTTGAATTTCAGCACAAGCATTTCTGATTCGCTCAATCATATTCTCACGTGTTGTTGGTTTTTGTTTGTAAACTTGGTCTTTGAGATAGCCCCACAAAAAAAAAATCTGGCGAAGTAAGATCTGGTGATCCGGTAGGCCAATTTATAGGACCTTCTCTCCCGATCCAGCGACCATTGAAATCGCGATCAAGTACTGCACGTGCTAACAACGAATAGGGTGCGGGACAACCATCATGTTGAAACCACATGTTCCGTCGCACTTCTAAGCTCAAGTCTTCAAATAATGTTGGCAGTTCATTTTCCAAAATAGCTCGGTACATTTGAGACCATTCAAGTTGCCTTCAATAATGTGGGGGCCGATGAGTTTGTTGCCAATTATTCCACACCACACATTGACAGTCCAAGGACGCTGATGTTCAACTTGGCGAAGCCAGTGCGGTTTTTCAACACTTCAGTAATGCATGTTATGGCGATTAACCGTTCCATGGTTTGTAAAAGACGACTCGTCGGAGAGCAATATGTTACCCGATGACAGAAAGTTATCCGATTTTGGAAATCAACGCCATGAAGATCTTGATGTAAAGACACATGATACGGATGATACTTATGACGTTTTAAAATTGTCCAAACACTGGTCTGGGACAATCCGAAATCGCTAGCTATTTCTCGTGTACTAATATGACGATTATGAGCCACTGCAGCCAATACATCAATTTCATTATTTTCTCCAGTGAATGTTGCTGGACGAGTCCTTTTTTCGGTTGAACACTTTCATCAGTAATAAATTGTTTGACAGTACGCTGGAACGACACACGTGACCGAATCCTATCCGGAAAACGCGAAGCGTAGAGAGTGACAGCATTATCAAGACTCCGGCCAGCTTCTCCATAAACCAGAATCATTTCAATTTTCTCTTGTACAGTTAAATACACCATTCTTAAGTAGTATTGATAGCTTTACACAGGTATTGTGGTTTTCGAAATAATCTTCAGACTGAATCGGTATTTTTAAAACAAAATACAAACAATTTCATTCATTTGAAAGCCGATTTAATCACATGTTCCTGGGTTATGATAATGAGAAGCCATTTTCAGTAATTGAAAATTTAACAAATACAAATTGTTTAAGACTAACTTCGAGTGTTTACACTGAAACCGTGGTATTTTTATTGCAGACGTATTGCAGAATCGTTTGCGTAGGTTCTCAGTATGAATCGAAAAAAATGTTTCAGTCAAATCCTACTTATTTTTAGCCGTAGAATTTGTATCTGCATTAAAAATTAGGGGTTCTATTTTAGTTTCAAAGTTACCTCACGCCCCACTAACAGGGAGGAGGGGGTACTAATTTTAACATTAATGTATTTCCCCTACGGAATAATTAAATTTTGATCTTCACCATTCCTTTCGTAAAGTGCTTATTTCCCGAGATATTTGAGTGTATCAGGTTACAAAAATCACCCGGTATATAAGTATCGATAATTACCTAAATTAGCTTCAACGATCATTAATTTACATTTTATATGTTTACAGCGAATCCTAAAATAAAAACATAATTCACAAAGAATCATCGGGGCACAAATAAATATAATTTCGCTTGTATCTGAAACAAGCAGCTTATACATCATTGGTTCGATATTAAAAATCATCGATATTTTGACTTTAAGAACATTAATAATATTTTTTTTAATGTGCTTAATTGTATGTTATCATACAGTAACAATTTTGACATTTAATTATTATTATTATTAGTTACAATCAGAAACCTAATAATAATTATCAATGTAAAAAATTGTAGTAAAAGTACCAAGTTAATTATAGCAATATTATACAATTATATAGGTAATTATTGAAATGTTAGATGGCGATGTAATTTGTGGAACAATTGAATTTTTTTGTATAACAATTTTTCAATAAAATGGCGGAGGAAAATATTCGAGAAACATTCTAAATAAAATATTCGGCAAATACAGACACATTGAACAAAAACATTCTGCGAAATTATACAGTGAACAACACAGTGATCAAAACAAACATAAATCTCCATTCGATTTATTGACCTTCATCACCTGCGCGTTAACTTGGATGATAACGATAATATTGACCATAGCTTTACAATCGGACACGAAAAATATATAATTCTACAGCGAACATGAGCTTTGGTATCTTTTCGCAAATGGAGAATTGCGCCTACACTTTGATCAAAAAGAATTATTCTTTGAGAAACATTTCAGTATTTCAAAAGCTTTTTTAAATTTAATGTAATAATTTATTTTATTTGATTAAGATACAGAAAACAAAATGTCATTATTATGTTTAGCCCACAGACATTTTCCACAATTCACTGAGTTTGAAGCTGCGTACTTGGTACAATTCTGGTGACAGTTGGCAACAATTTTAATTCAAAGGCATTGCCCCATGCAAAACGGAAAACCGCCATTTAAAACCGTCAAACCCAATTTTTAGCTAAGTTGCTTCACTTTGCAATATGAAAATTATTAACAAATAGTTCAAATCTATAAGTTCTACCTTATTCTAAGAAAATTTTATAAAAATTGGTTTAATTTCATTCAAAAAACCCGTTTTCTTTTTTGACGGACGTCAAGCAAAAATCCGTCCGTCAAAATATAAAATTGGGGGTTTTTGAAGGAAATTAATTAATTTGAATAAAATTTTCTACGAATAAATTATTCACACCCCAGCCTTCTGCAAACAATTTCAAGCAAAAATATTAAAACAATGTCAAGTAAAAAATCCCAAAATATATATTTATTTGAGCTGGGGTGTGAATATATTTGTTAGATATTGTATAATTTTTAGGCACAAGTTTCTGATATCTCTACATTGGATTAATTAAATTTTCCAATCATTATAATTTTCACAAATAAAAATATAAATTAGAAAGACCCAATTTCCATATAGCTTTATGTAGCAATTTTTTGTTATATTCTATCACATATTTCAATTTTGTCCGCTAGAGCACACCGTTCCATTCGTTAATTGGTCTCGAAAACTTATGAATTTTTGGAGAGCGCTTTAAAATTTCATTTCAATTTGTCTGAGTACTAAGCTTAACCGAGCTTTGATGACAAAGAAATGTTAAATATTTTCTTAAAAGCGTTAAGCCAAGAGACATTGTTTTTAAATATAAATTTATCTCTAAATTAAAGCTAACGTTCTAATCGTTAAAAAAATTATACTCGCAAAATAAAAATATTGTTAATATATTCTTTTATAACTACATACACGTATCTTACCCTCATTCATATAAAATACAACATCATAAATAAGCTTCTCATCTCTCATAAAATCAATAATCCTTATTATTTTGGTGTGGTACCATTATCATAAATTTTCAGAAGCAAAAGTAAATCGGGAACTTGTGTTAATTTTTTTTTTAAAGATACATGGGTACAGAATGAAAATAATTTAAAACACAAAAAATGCCTTCATATAATTTTTCTCTTTTTAGTCGAAATGTTGACATGCATATTAATTTTCTGATCACGCGATATGGCACGACTTAATCTTTTTATTGTGTGACTATAGAATATACCAATATTTTATATTACATACATACATACATTATATATGTATGTAGAATCATACCTTTCCTGTTTCATGTTGTTGCAGACTTTCGTAGTTCGAAGTTCGTACTACCTTATTGCTCAAAAAGTATATTATTATGTGTACACATAAAATGTATTCGATATTTAGAATTATACGAAAAAAGGATATCTGCAAGGTGATTTTGGGAAATCCAGTCCATTTAAAGGTTGAACTATGATTTTTGATTTCTGTATGAATTAATATGTTAACACTTAAAGGTTTCATAAAAGATTTAAGACATATAAAATGTGGTTTTCTCTGACAACCTGACTAAAAACTTAAACTGATCAAAGCTGGCTAGTAATAATTAATTTTTTTTTTTTTTTTTTTATATATACATATTTTAATTGGGTGCAGAGCGGACTTATTAACGGTCCTAGCTCCTTGTAACTGTCAGAGCTTCTGCACCCAATGCGCGATCCTTCAAGTAAAGATAATAGCTACCTTAAATTTATTCATTTTGTATTCCTCCGGAAATTTGAAGTGTATTAGCGAATTCCACTTTTTTGATGTTCGATATACAAATTCGCGCTTAATTTCTTCAGTTCGAGGTTTCGGGAGCTTCACCGTAAACCTATGTGCATTGGTTGTTCCTCTTGTTACTCTTGTTGTTGTAACGAATGGTGGTATTTTCTCCGATAGTTCTGCAGAACATTTACCATGTAAGCATCTGTAGAAGACGCAGAGTTCTGCAACATCTCTGCGATGCTGTAAGCTGTCTAGTTCTTGGGTAAGTCTGGGATTCCGTATTATTCGGATAGCGCGGCGTTGAACCCTGTCCAATAACTGGAGGGTGGTACCAGACGCACCTCCCCAAACTTGACAGCAATACTCTATATATGGTCGGATGAAGGTTTTATATATCTGGAGAACTTGATGCGATTTAAAAAACCTTCTGCATCTATTTAGGAACCCGAGTTTTTTTGAAGCTGATTTAGCCAATGCAACAATGTGTTCATTCCATTTGAGTTTGTTACTTATTTGAACACCAAGCAGTCGAATTGAGTCGCAACCCACAAGGATATGTTTTTTTACCACAAATGAGTAGTCGTTGCGACTTTTTTTACGTGAAAATGTGCATATTTGTGTTTTTTTCTCGTTAAATTGAGCTTAAAATGAAAGGATTTTATGTTTCGACGTTTTTTTTTCAGCATTGTGTGTTCCGTACTAGTTGGTTAGTAGTACTTTAGAACTTCCCAACAAAAGGCTTAAACAAAAGGACATGGAAAAATGATTGGGGCTGTTTGATAATTCGCTCGATGCGATGCAGTGCATAATATTTTCCTCGTCTCCTTTGACTGGTTTTATATTTGTGAGTGAAGGAAAACATTGTACCACGCTACTGCCCCGCAAGACCAAATTCATATTTCGTAATATTTTGTAGTATTAAATTAAATTAAATTAGTTTACCACTTGAATAACCTTAGCAAACTATGATTACTGTATATTTACTTAATCTGTTATCTTTTTATATTTTAGGTGCGTACTCTATTTGTGAGTGGATTGCCAATGGACGCAAAACCTAGAGAACTTTATTTATTATTCAGAGCTTATGAAGGATATGAAGGATCTTTATTAAAAGTAACAAGTAAAAATGGAAAAACGGCGTCTGTAAGTATAAAACATTTATGTATAATCTATAGATAGATAATAATCAATTTGCAAAATAAATCTAACTATTTTAGCCCGTGGGATTTGTAACATTTAATACACGTGCCGGAGCAGAAGCAGCTAAGCAAGATTTACAGGTGAGATAAAACTTCTCGCAGCAATGCGGATTAATATAATTTAATTTTTCACAAAATACATACTTAAAAACATAACATGATAAACCGATTTTTGTAAAAACACAACAAGATTCGAATAGTGTGTATAAATAAGATAATAATTTAATTAAATCCTTCACAACAGACGCAAAATATGAAATTTCGCCCTAAAACTCATTTTAACTACTTTATTAAAATAATGAAATATTTTTTGAGAAATTATGCAGTTGTAGTGTTCCTTAATATTTATTAATTTACCTGGTTAAAAAGTCTGCTACAACCGAACTCCTTTTCATCAATACCATTCACAAGTACTGTGATGTATCTGTTCTGTTGTAATAAAGCAAACTTGTAGTACTCGTATCTTTATTTACGTAGAGAGCATTTTTACTCGACATAAATTCTAACATTTAATATTAATTAGTCTAACCTTCAACTTTTTATTTATAACAACAACAATAATTTAAAATCAATATTTGAGACACTGAGCACAGAAATGGTCACAGGCATGGCAATTATTTAAAATTAAGAATCCACATTTTTTTAACAAAATTTTAATGACTAACATCAAATTTTTTGTATGATTAGTATTGCAAAAAAAAACAAACAATAAATTACAATGATATTAGCTAATTCGTTTTATCTTTAATAGGGAGAATGATTAAACCAAAACAAATTATTTTGAAAACATATTATTTTTTTTAAAACACCAATAGAAATTTTCCACACACCAAATAAATTAGTACACTCTTATGTACCATATTATAAATTATGAAGATAACTTATTTTCTATTTTATATGTAGAGTAAATTAGCACACAAAATAAATATTCATACTATATATAGGACCGAACACTTAACACTAAACTATTAACTGTACAAACTTAATATGTAAATATAAATTAAATTAACACCAATAACACGGATTTTTATCCAAATGCACTAGAATCACAGAAAATTACAAAAATGAATACCTAGCGCTTAAGGAGCATAAAAATCCGTGTTAAACCACAGATTTTTAAACAGTAATGTTTTTGAAGTACGAAAGAAACAAAAACAAATTTTCTATGCTAATTGCAGCAGGGTGTTCGCTTCGATCCTGATATGCCCCAAACTATACGCTTGGAATTCGCCAAGAGTAATACCAAAGTGAGCAAGCCCAAACCACAGCCTAATGCAGCGACAACAGCCGCACATCCCGCATTGATGCACCCACTCACTGGACGTAAGTACACCTAAAATTAAAGAAAACATTTTTTTTTTTAATTTAACTTTAGTTTAGCTTTTTCGTTTTTGATTAGTTCTACCTATGAGTATAGATTTTTTCTATCATAAAGATGCTATATTAAAACAACTTTATTATTTTAATTATTTAATACTTATTTATAATTTTATATTTAATATTATTGTTTGATGGTAGTAAAGGAATTTTATGTTTAACCAAAATAAGGCTTTATGTATATATAATCACTTCACTAAGGCACTTTTTTTATATTTTTCAATCTTTTTATATTTTTCAATCTATTAAATTTAGATAATTATTTTAACATTATTTTAGTTTGTTAACTAACATTCGAAGTTACCTGCTTATAGTTAGTATAATTATTCATAGTTTTATGGATATAATTTAGGAGTCAATTTAATTAATGTTTTCTGTGAAATTATTCAAATGGACATGGTGATAATTTAATTCACACAACCATTTGCATCAAACAATAAAAATAAAATTAACAAGAAATCCTCTAATTTTTGAGCCAGCTCTTTGATTATATCCAGTATGATAAACATTAAAGAAAAAGAAATTTATAATAATCGAGAGGCACAATTTGAGCTCTATTTCATATTATTTCAAATTCTTTATATAATACCAATTTCAATTATGTACTCTGAGTTTCAAAATTATTTGTAAAAATAATTGTTTTTTGTAGTACCAACATACAGAAACATTAAATTAAGTTCGATTCAAACTCAATTATTTGTGCGCCCAGTATCTATTGCAAAATTATTTATGTAAAATAAAAACAAAAGTTAATCAATTACATAATTAAATAGTGATTTAGTCTAGTATTTTAGCCACTTTTATTTTATGTATTGTCTCAGCGGTGGCCTAAGCAATTATTGAAAAGATCTTCTAGAATGTTGTCCCAAACTGTTGTTTTGTTATCCATTCGTTTCAAATTGTTATTCATATAAGTTCAGATAAATCTCTTCTTTTTAATTGAATCCCGTTAAAATTAAATTGAACCTTTTCCCTGGCTGAGGTAACCCATTATATTAAAAAAAAAAAAAAAAAAAAAATTATTTTACAAACCCGGCCTCGCCCTGGTTTAAATGAAAATAAGGATGCACGAGATCTTTTAAAAACCAAAAATTTGAAGCAGGTTACTATGTAATTATAGAATAGTTTAGAATAGTATTTTATAGGCCTCTGCCGAGCATATAAGGAGAGTTAATAGAAATTATCGATGGGAAAGAAAATATAAGAGAATAAATAACTATTTAATTAGCTAAAAAATAAATTAAAATTTAATTGATTGAATCTTTTTTTTTAGTTATTCTTATTTATTAATTTTTTAGTTGTTTTGAAACAAATTTATTTACATTTTTCTTATGTAAACTAATTTTTCTGTAAGTTAATTTGAAGTGTATGCTTCTGTATAGTAAAAAAAAATTATTTCATTAAATGGGGTCCCAGGATTTGACAAAACGCGATATGGTACAAACCGCGATATTTGAAAACGCGATACGGTACAAAACGCAATGTGGTACAAAACGCGATATTTCAAAATGCGATATTTCAAAACCCGATGTAGTACAAAACGCGATAATTCAAAACGTGATATTTCAAAACTCATATCCTAGTTCCATCGTACATGTTCAATTTCATCATAAAGGTGAAGGAAAATTTTATATGTGAAATGAAGGAAGATTAATAGTTTTAAAACATCGCGTTTTGTACCATATCGAGTTTAGAAATATCACGTTTTTAAATATCGCATTTTGTACCATATCGTGTTTTGTACAATACCATATAGCGTGTTGAAATATTGCGTGCTGAAACATCGCGTTTTGAAATATCGCATTTTGTACCATATCGCGTTTTGTACCATATAGCGTTTTGAAATATTGCGTTTTGAAACATCGCGTTTTGTACCATATCGCGTTTTGAAATATCGTGTTTTTTACTTTATCTCGTTTAGTCATACCGCGTTTTAAAATATCGCGTTTAGAAATATCGCGTTTTGAAATATCGCATTTCAAGCGGATCCCATTAAATGATATAGCCCCCATTTTATTTCCAAAGCTTAACGTTACTAGTACTTAACGTTACAAACAATTTTCGTGTTGCACAAATAATTTTCAAACTCATAGAATGTAAGTCAATTTTTTTTTTTAATATTCCGGCATATGTTAATATTTGAGACCCGGTTTATGTGCAGATTTGCATTTTAAATAGCATTTCATAAAAAAGCCCCAGTGTTAGTCCGATATGAAGTAATCTAGTCGATCCGTTTTGTAATATTACAAGAACCTCAGAAACAATGAGCAATTTATTGACAAATGGATAAAATAAAACAAACCTTATGTTTTTAAAACTGAAATCATATACTTTAAAGCTTTCATTATAATCACGTCATCAATATTACAGCACAAAGTCATGTTAATATATTTCAATGTAATTGCTTATACAATTTACAATAACAAATACGTTGTAAATACATATAATATATTAAACTCATAAAGTTTAATTACATTTAAAAGAAATACACCCTCATGTGACACCTGTAAAAATATATCGGTGAAGAAACCTGAAAAAACAACAAAAGTTACGATAATGCTGATATCTACTTATGTTACTTGTTAATTTAATTTAATTAGTCAAGAAATACCATATTAGTTTAAAAATATAACCAAAATCGGTTGCCTTCAAAATTATAATTAAAACAAAAAATCCTTTTAATTATTTCAAAACGAAATTAACTTATTTATTTTCATTATTTAGATTTGGGAGCACCATTTTTCCCAGGGGGACCTGAACTATGGCATCACCCGTTAGCATATTCAGCTGCTACTGCTGAATTACCTGGTGCCGCCGCATTGCAACATGCAACACTAGTACATCCGGGCCTGCATCCTCAAGTGCCGGTCAGATCTTACCTCTGACTAAATACAGATAAAATGTTAGAACAGCCAATGCATCAGGTGAGTTTCATCTAGGGAATTATTTAGCGTGTTTTATATAATAATAGCATTCATGAGATGAGAATCGTAAAAATCAGAAAAAAAAAAAAAAAAAAAGAAGAATAATGTTCACCTTTAAGTTAAGATAATAATATTGAATATACTACAAATAAACGGAACATAAGAGTACAATATTTTTATACTGTGCATTCGTGTGTCTACAACACTGTTGTAAAACACACATCATTTATAATTTATTTTCCATTAAAGCTACTCGTATTTGGCTCTTTTATATGACTATTCTTTTGTGTAGTCTTGTCTGAGGATATAAATAAAGTTTTGTTTTATTTTTTTTATTTCATATATTGTATTATATTGATGAAACTGTTTTGGGCTGAAGCTCTCTCAACCCTTTCTTGCTTACATTTTACCGTTGAGAACGCATGGCTATCGGTTTTTAATTAGTATTTATATTTTAAAATAATAAACTTTTTGAAGTGATCGTGATCGAATTTATTTTGCAACTCGAAAATTGCAAAACAATTGCTAAACCAATTCGATGTGATTTTATTTATTGAAAATAAAATTAAATATTATTTTTACATAAAGTGTTTTTGTGTTTTTTTGAAGTGTCCGTAGGTTCATTGGTTCTATTAAGCTATTTGTCAGCTGTTTCGAATCGATATAAATGGACCACCATTTATCCTGGAATTAAAATTTACACTGGTAACCTTGTGATGTAAAGCTACAAAGCTTTTAATGAACTATGGAAAATAATCGTTATAAATCCACAGTGTTTAGAGATTTCTTCAAAGAAATTTATCAAGTATATTCTTACATATTAGTCAAACCAACATTGCTTAAAATGCAAGATAGATATTATGTTTGCTTTTTTCTAAACGTATCAAAATCAATAGAAATTTTGTAGGGAACTTACATTTACGAAATTATTTCCAGAAATTCTTTCTCTTTTTTATGTGCAGTTTTCGATTCAATATCGTGGACAAATAATCGAGTTAATTTTTATCTGTATTATTTTACAAATAAAGACGAGCTTTCCTTTACTTAATAAACGTAAGTCCCGCGTACGGAGTAATTTCTTTGCTTATTTGGCAGTAGATGTGTTCAAGAAAGCAAATTTGTGAGTGGCTACTTATGAGGAGATATACCTCGTGAACACCTACTATCTACACCATAATCTACGTAGAGTAGTTGTTTGTAGATAAAATCGAGGTGCGGCCAACACAAGGCTTTTTTTACGAACGAGACGTTTTGAGAAACTTATTAAGCAAATTTCTTACAAATTTAATATTTTTTTCATTTTTTATTCTCTATTTTCGAACATTTTGTACTTTATAGTTTCTGTTTCAGTGAAACCGGTTAGAAATCCAATTTTCAGCCGTAGGGGATCCCAAAACAGATAAATCCTAAAAAATCTTAAAATGGCAAATTTTTATGATTACTAAACTATTTTTTACTAATATAAGAAAAGTAAGAAGTTCCGGCACGTAGTTTGTTCAGTTCAATATAAGGCAGCTAATTTAAGCGAATTCTCTCAGTACATTATTTCCTAGTTGTGTACGGCATAACTATGCACTTTCGCGGCACTATTTATTTATTTATTATTATACAATCGGGGTTTCACACGGCGCCATCAAATAAGACCATAATTATTTTTAAGGCCTTATCGCAGTTTTATATTAATACAATAAGGCCCCAGAAATGTAGGCACAGAATCTAGGTACACTTATCTAGAATGGTACAATTATCTTGCTTTATTGCACTATATTAAAGTGTAATAAGGCCATAAATATTTAAAGGCCACTGCCTGCATTTTCACCGTGCAATATGGTCATAAAAACAATTATGGCTTTCATTATTTCCTGTTGCCTTGTTTCACGGCCCCCATTTCAAATGCTGGTGAACTGCATATTTCAAATTTTGTTTGGGTTTAGGAATTTCGTCTTTTAATTTGTTAATCATAATTTTGCAACATAAATTCAATTTTTGGAAGGGCCGACAAAATTATTTCTTTAAAGAATTCAATTTGGTAAACTATTTTTCTAATTTTAACAGAAAATTACAATAATCAAATTTCAAAAACGTTTCCGTTTTGTTATTATTCTATTACCCTTCTTCGTTTGTTTAAGTCGATCCAATTCGTAACATTTTTTTAATGTACATGTGTATTGTAGATACATACATTGTTATATGGCATGATATAGTCTTGGTGTGATTAAACTATAATAAAATAATTATTCGAAACGAAAAAATAAATGTATTTACACCTCATTGTATACTTTCACGTTAGAAATTTTAGACTCGTTCTTTTTAATAGTAATTTATAATCTAAATGCGTTATTATAGTGTCGTGATGTAAGTTCATAATATTAACATAAACATTTTAATGTTGTGTGTTGTTAGTACGCGGTTCTGTTTATTGGGCCAAAACTAGTACATATTTCTATGGTAAAAAATATTAGAGAATAAGAGGTGAAATATTTGAAAAATTGGGATGTAGTGTTGTTCAGGTGTGTATATATATGAGACCGGTATTTACCAATAAATG
The DNA here is from genome assembly GCA_958295665.1 of Tipula vernalis. Taxonomy (NCBI): domain Eukaryota; kingdom Metazoa; phylum Arthropoda; class Insecta; order Diptera; family Tipulidae; genus Tipula; species Tipula vernalis. The sequence goes on along the minus strand of OY282559.1, from coordinate 193,834,529 downwards.
GCGCCACCAGTCAATGTTCCTTTCGTGACATCTGCCAACAACATCCAATTGACAACCAAAAATACAAGTTTCATACAATAACACATGTTTTTTACGTGTTGAGTTGTAATGTTGAGTTTTGTGCCTACATATTAACGATGTGCGGACATCATTGATTCTTTGTTATCATTTGAAGAAAACTGCTTCAGGATCACATCTAAAGCTTGTCGAAGTTTGAGCCACTCAAAAAAGGAAGACCACCAAAAAATTTTTAAGACAGTGAATTGCAAGCATTGTTGGATGAGGATGATGCTCAAATGCAAAAAACAACTCGCAGATCAATTGAATGTGTTACCAGAAGCCAACTCCATACGTTTAAAAGCCATTGGAAAGATCCAAAAGCTGGAAAAATGGGCTCCACATAAACTGAATGAAAGACAACAGAAAACTCGAAAAAACACTTGCAAAATATTGCTCCCTAGATACCTGGCGATGAAAAATGAATCTGTTTTGAGAATCCAAAGCCAAAAAAGTCTTGGTTTGATCCAGGACAACCATCGACATCAACTGCAAGGCCAAATCGCTTCGGACGGAAGACAATGCTCTGTATTTGGTGGGATCAGAAGAGTGTGATTTATTTTGAGCTACTAAAAAAAAACCTGGTGAAACCGTAAATACTAAACGCTACCAAGAACAAATGATCAATTTGAAACGATCTTTGCGTGAAAAACGACCAGAATTTATGATAAAAGGCAACACAAAGTGATTTTGCTTCTTGATAATGCACCATCACACAAAGCAAAACCGGTCAAGGAAACGTTGGAAGCATTTAATTGCGAAATACTTTCCCGATTAGCCTCAAAAGAAGAACAGTTTTTTTCTATTCTCGAATTCCACATCCATTTTCCACATGTGGGCATCTGTCAAAATTCATAAAACTTGAATTTTTTCGGTACTAAAGAAATATTTCCGAATGGGTATAAGCAGGTGGAAGAAATTCCCCATGTAGGAAAATGTCCATGCCCCTTGTATTTTATATACGAATTAAAATTTCCGAAGGTTTTGATGAATTTTGACAGATGTCCGCATGTGGAAAATGGATGTGGAATTCGAAAATAGGGCCCCTGGAGTAATCTTTTCTGAAAATTTAATTTATTTATCCTTTGGTATGCTCAAAAAGTTAAATAATGAAATGAAGAAAAAAATCTATTTTTGAGAAAATTCAAAAAAACATTTCGGCGGCCATTTTGAAAAGAAAAATTTTTTTTTCTTAATCACTCACTCTTAACTTACCTTTAAAATAAGTCATACATTTTAATTTTTGGCCAATTACATTTTTTTAATTTGCAGAAACGCAAATTAAAATATTTTTGAAATATTTGACCTTCTCTAACAACAAAAAATTAAAAACAGGAGAATTTTACTTCATAATTATTCTATTTTACGCTAACACCAATAATTCTAGTGAAAAAACTAGCAAACAATTCATTGCTTGTTTGAGTGACGATAAATAAGAAAACTAATCGGTGCATGTTATTTTACCATCTGTTTCTGCCGTTTTTGGTGTCTAAAACAGTGGATAAAAATTTTTGTAGTTATATTTTTTTGAAAAGAAATGAGAAAATTTATAATTATTTATTGATAAAAAGGTGAAATGGTTTTAATAATTAAAACAATAGTACATTGTGTCATTAGGATTAAAAGTGATACTTTGTTTGACGAGCAATTATATTTGCATGCGAGGCGAAGCGCAGCGTAGCCGAGCAAAAGCAAATATTTGCGAGTCAAACAAAGTCACTTTTAATCCGAATAACACATACTATTTTTTCTTCAACGAAGAAATGCTTATTATAAACTAATTATACAAGTAAGTACAAATTATGTAATTAAAATTTCAAAATTGAAAGTAATTTTGTTGAAATATTTTGTGAAACTAAGGAGATCATGACTTTTGTTTGGTTTGACTATTGTAAGTGTCAAACTGCCAAGCTATAATTATAATATTTTTCTTGCGAACAAAATGTTTGAATCAGAAGATTTATCAAATTTACCTCCGGATGTGGTTCAAACAGCAAAGGAAATTGTATTAAACCTATTGCCATCAAAATCACGTAAGATTTACGAGTGCGCATATAACCGATTTTTGAAGTGGTGTACTGAAAAAAATGTGCAATCTGGATTATATTCAGAAAGCGTTCTATTGGCATACTTTGCCAATTTGTCTACGAAGATGAAAAGTTCGACTGTTTGGGAGCAAAATTTAAAAACAAGTCGATTTGTGCTTTATCGAGAACCCTCGAAATTCATTGCGTACACTAATTATAAGTACAAAATAGAAGGCCTTTAAAATTTCAAGATTGAACATTTTATTGAAATATTTTGTATAGTTAAGGAGGCCTTGACTTTTTTTTTTGTTTGTGTATCTTACCAAGTTATGACGTCTCATTTACTTTTAATATTGAAAATAGTGTTAAAAGAGCATTTACACCTAGGATTAAAAGTTCAGCCTAGCAACACTTACATTTTTTTTAATCGTAACAAAAAGGCCAACTTTAATGCCCAATAATAGTATTAAAACAAGCTACTTTTAAGACGTTTGGAGAAAAACATTATTAAAACACAAAAATTCGTTTTCATAGCATAAAATGTCGGCCCAATTAATATACCTCTTACACCGGTAGATACCGAACATTTCCTATAATTAACTTAAATTAGTTTACTTTAATTTATTACTTTCATTTACGTTAGCAATCATGAAAATTTTCGACCATGAGATTTTTGGAGATTTGAAACCCATTTTTTCCGACAAATCATCTTACAAGGAATTGATAAGCTGCCAGTAAGATAAGAGAATGTCACTAGAAGGAAAATAAATGCCTGTTAAAAAAACGAAAATTGTTTATGACTTTACCTAATAGTTTGAAACGGAAGAATGAGCCAAGATATAAAGAACTAACAAGCTAACGAAGCAGACTATAATTTAACGTAAATTTCTAAAAAAAGATAAATTTTTATATGCTGTACAGTAGTGGGCTATTTGTCGGAGAAAGCTATAAAGTGAATTTAAAGGAAGCCACAATTTTATGGAGGAGATGCAGAAATTCATCAGTTCAAAGTCGGGAATACCTCTAAAAACTGAAAACAGTAATAAAAGTACTTTAACGAATAGGATTAAAAATGCAGCCAGCAACACGTATAATACATAGTAACAAAAACACCCACTTTAACTCATTACGGTCCGCTCACGCGAAAGTGTGTATTACACGCTGCACTTCCGTGAGTCCGTTCAAGCGAAAGCGCGGGTTTCGTTGCATGGATTTTGAAGGTACAAAAAAATTATAAACCAGCTAAAATTATTTTAATATTAAAAATATAACTTAAAATATGAAAAATATTTTTATTATTTAACATTTTTTTATATATCCTTGTCCATTCAATCGAGCCTTAATATTGATATCACACACTACAACGTAAATTGATATTTGAATATTTTTTCACTCTGTTCTTTGTCATGTCACTTCACTAATATAATCAAAGTTGATATTTTTTTACACCAATAGCACAGAGAGTCATATATAATAGCTTTCTCATTCTACTAACAACACAAAATGTTTCTATTCCAATGTTATCGTTGTGTTTCCTATACGAATTATATTCGCAACGCATTTTAAAATCATTGCCACCTGTATTTTACACCAATACAACGATAACATTGGAAATATAAGAAGTTTTGTTTTTTTTTTATCCTTTAGTATAATGAAATGAGAAATTTTTGAAGTTTTTCATTAATATTCGAAGTACAATAGCATTTTCGAGTAGGACGAATTATCAGAATTCTAATTGAGCTACTATTCAGATAATTCATAATTCAGTTGCTATTCACATAATTCAGCTACTGAAGTGAAATAGGTCTTCGTGTTCGATTAATATCTTTAATTCAGATAAACTTCTAAACAGTAATACGTAATCCTAATTTTACGTTTATATAAAATACATATAAGAGAAATTTTAAGCATTTTTGATCTTATTTTATTGATCATATTTGTTGATCACAAAAAGAACCTTTTTGGCGCGGAATTGGGTTGTGTGATTTAAGAGGATTAAAATTATAGATTTTTTACTGTTTTCTTGTACGTGATGCAATCAGATCACCACATATCCATTTTATAAATTATTTTTTCTATCTTAAATATTAATTATAAAATGATATATTTTAATTTATTTCCACTAAAACGATGTTTTAACGGAAAATCCTGAAAAACAGCCGAAGAAATGCGAATAGAACACTCTATTCACTTTAGCTAATTTAGATAATAAGTTAAACTCACCCAATTTAACCCGACTTAATTTGCTTGGTTATTGTATTACTGCGGCTTGTAAAAGGTATTCCAATTACTACAAGCTGTAATAAAATACAAGCTGGGCCAGCTGTTAGCCTTTTTCTATTTGTAAACAAAACACACATTTTGGGATGAAAAGTCAAAATTTTTTATTGATAATGAAAGGTGGTTCTATGCCATTTATGTATGAAAAACAATATCATTAATATGCCCACCATGGCTTCGTCTACATGCCTGCATCCGAACATCAAAGTTTTCGATGACTTTCCAATAAAAGCAGATCAATGACCTCAATTTCAGCTCGAATGTTGTTTTTAAGTTGTTGAATTGTTTGTGGATGATTAGCAAAAACCTTACTTTCCAAATAACCCGACAAAAAATAATCAAGTGGTGTTAAATCCGAGCTTCTAGGTGGCCAAGGAACTTCACAATTTCTTGAAATTATGCAATCAGCAAATTTTGTTGACAATAAATGGATTGTTGCACGATTTGCGTGGCATGTCGCTCTGTCTTGTTGAAACCAAAGGTCGTTGACACGCAATTCATTCAATTTGGGCCACAAAAAATCAGTTAACAGGTTGCTATAACGTTCCCCATTCACTGTAAAGGCATTTTCCTGTTCGTTTTCAAAGAAAAACGGCCCAATATTGCCGCGAGCCCATAGACCACACCAAACAGTGCCTCTTGGAAGATGAAGTTCTGCTTCGTGAATAACATGAGGATTCTTCGCTCCCCAAATGCGACAATTTTGCTTATTGACATACACATTAAGATGAAAATGTGCTTCATTTAAATGGTCTGATCGTGAAATGTTTAGTTCTTATGAACGATGCCTGGTTGATGTGCTTATTTCATTAAGAACATTTTCACTAACAGCTGCCACTGCATCAGGAGTACGAACTGGAAAGGGACCAACAGATGGCCCACCCTGTACATAAATTATTTGATGAGTATATAAATTTGTATTTTAAGCGATAGTACAAAGATTCCGGTTTAGTAATGGAAAATCATATCTTGTAAATCTGCAGCTGTGCGGCAAGCTACAATTCTTTTACCAAAATTTTCGATGACATTCTGGCTAACTGCGGCACAATTTCTTGAATACAATTAATAATTTTCCCTTTTAGGTCATCAATTGTTTGTGGTACGTTGGCATAAACGTTTGCCTTCAAATAGCCCCATGGAAAAAAATTCGATTACCAAAAGTGTACGCGAAAGGTCAATTGTTTCTGTTGCTGTATGGCATGTGGTAGCATCCTACTGAAACCACATATTTCAGACATCTATACCTTCCAATTTGTCAAACAAAAACTTCGTAATCATATTCCGAAAGCGAGGTCCATTTACAGCAACAGCAATCCCAGCTTCGTTTTCAAAAAAATACGGTCCGATTACTCCACCAGCCCAAAAACCACACCATAAAATCACTTTCTGTGGATGCATAGATTTTTCCATTATTTCTGGTGGTTTTTCTTCATCCAGATTCGACAATTTTATTTGTTTACAAAACCACCTAGTTCAAAGTTTGCTTCGTCGCTAGAGATGACTTTGTTGAAAAAATCCGAATTTTCAAGTTTTTTTTCTATGGCGAATTGACGACGTAATCCAACGTCGGAAGGCTTTATTTTTTGAGTTATTTGAATCTTGTATGCCTTCAAATGAATATCTTTATGCATAATTCTAAATAAAGTGGTTTGTAAAATGTGTAATTGTTGTAAACGATGTAAATCAATTGATGTTTTTATACTTTCATTAACACTAGCACTTACAGCAGCAATATTTTACACTCAACGACCACTACGATGGTATATGTAATTTGCTTTTTCGTCCTTTACCGAACCAGTTTCCACAAATTGTTCAACAAGTTTTCGAACAAGTTTTCGAATATTCTGTATGAAACTTTCTTCCAAGTTATGCAGAACTTTCACCAAATTTAAAATAATTTTTAACAATAAATATGCTTTATCTCTCCATTTTTAATAACCGAAATTTTCTACTTGTCATCCATCAAATAACATATGACACTCTAGTACAAAAAATATAAATGGCAGAAAATTTAAAAATTAACTTTAAAATGGGAACACCCTTTATATACATTGTATTGGTTTCGTTTATATTGAATTTTATAGTAACACAACTTCATAAATGACGCCATCATTCTGTGTTAGTATCTGCGGATTGGTGTCGCTACCCCAAATAAAAAAAGCCCAAAAAAACCAAAAATTCCCGAAAAATAGTTTTTTTTTTAATAAAATAAAGTTTTGAAACGTAATTTTAATTAATTTATTACAAACCTTCGCATTGGTGATTTATTAAAATTCCAACATTCTTACAAATTAAAACACTTTTCAAAAATTTGTGTTTTTGTTAATTTCTTATTTACGTATATTAATATTTACTACCTGACACAGTCAGGTTTGTAGGTATTTGTGTTGGTTTTGGGATATCATCATATTCCTAAAAATAAAAATTCCAAAAATTGCAAAATAACTTACCCCACTAAAAAGGATGTCCCATTAAATTTTTCTTAACTACAATATGTAGGGAAGCCACGTAATTTCTTGTCATTCTTGCACAGAACGGTCCAATGCTAAGCGGCTTTAGGGAGTTCTTATTATGTGAGTAATTATTAAAAACACAAATTTTTTAAAAATGTTCCAATCTCTATGAATGTTAGAATTTCAAAAAATCATCAAGCGCCCATTTCCTAAGGTATAAAAGGAATTAAAATAATATTTTTATTTTTTTTTTTTATTTTTTGTGATTATTTTATTTTGGATGTGACGAGTTGAGTTGGTTTTGATTCAGCCCAAAATTAATTCTCCTATTAGTCTTTCTTCTATTCAGCCTGAATTAATACAGCGATAGCCAATACAGTTTGTGATTGCAGTACTGCTTATTTCTTACATAGTTGATCTATAAAATAACGAAAAATAAAGGTCTTGTTGAATTTAATTTAATTTATAGGCACACACACAATTGTATTTATATTTTAGTAATTTATTTTATTAATTTAATTTATTTTTTATTTAATAAATTTAGTTTTAATTTGTTACATTAATTTCGTAATGATCACCACCATTTTGTGTTGAGAAAGTTTCCAATAGTGAGCGCGCGTGCGGCTGCCACAAAATGCGAGACAAGACTGAAGAAAATAAATTTTATTTTGTTTTTTTTGTGTTCGTTTCGTGTTGTCTCTTCATATGGAAGAGACAGTAGTTTTATGGTTGAATGCGTGTGTTCCCAAATGGTACAACGTTGAGTGGCGTGAAGACGTTGCACTAGTGGTTGGAATTCAGACGCTAACGCATGTAGGTGACGCATTGTGGCGAAGCATGCATGAGAGAGCCGCTACAGGACTCTCCCGCAAGTAATTTCCCCTCGCAAACCAAACATGGTTTTTTTTGGTCTGTCTGTGTTCAGATCAGCAGAACAGAGGTGGCGATTGCTCCGTTGAAATGTCTTATCTCCTAAGAAGCATTAACGGAGTCGATGACGATCGGTCGATGCTTGTGTCATGGCAGGCAGCGGTGAAGGAGAGAGTCGAGGAACACGCCAGATAGGTTGGGAGCTGGGCTTCGACCATGTACCTGATGTACACCTCTAATCTCTCCCCACTGAGTGATGTGCCAAGGACATAGCTATTTTAAGATGTCCGGTGAGTTGACACAAGTGAAGGCAGAGTGGTGCGTCGACCGAGTTTCCATGTAGGCAAAGCTGTGACATGCCAGACCAGAAAATTAATTGTGAAGCCTGGGTCTATGGGCTTTGGGGCCAGCCAAGAGGTGTTGGCTGTGGCCGCTTTGAGGCCTGTCTTGGCCTTGGCTGTGGCCGGTTGAGGGTGGGACAGTCGCAGTGACATGGAAAGTTTATACGGCGGCAATCGAAGTGAGTTTAGACTGTGGCCGTATAAAAGGCGGTGGGGTGTACGGTTGGGAATGGCTGGGTGGTCGTTTTGCTGTACGACCATTGGTCGAGCCATTTGAATGAAAACAAAATAAAGAAATGTTTATTAAAAAGAAGCTAAATAATAAAAACAAATGAACCCGAAAAAGAAAAAATTCAAAAAAAATGTGGTGGTGAAAAATTTACAATATTATATATAAAAAAATTTGACGTTTTGCTGCTATTGATGTTGTAGTTTATGCTGTTCGTTGATGGTGACCATGATGATGATGACGGAGAATATATGATTTGCGGTCATGTGCACCGTTGAATGATGATGTCGGTGACGTTGGTACTGTTTAGTGATGACGGGGTGGTGATGTCGCTGTCGGTGATAGGATGGTATCCCTTTTTTTGTTGTGTTGGCTGCCGAAGGTAGTCATGGGAATAGCGATGATGATGATGCCATTGTTTTACCTGTTGTTGACGGTGATAATGTTGTTGGCTTCGTTGTGTGGGTGGATACCCATTTTTATATGTCCATAACATGGTGGTCGACCCAATAAGCTGGTGTGGATTGGTATCTGTCATAAACACGTTGTTACTGCTGCTATTGTCAGGCACGTCGCCCATGATGCCGGCGATGACAGATGGGCTTAGTGCACCCTCATGTGTATGCATGTGTGTGTGGGAGCGTTACTCCGTATGTTGTGTGTATAGGTATGTTACCGTACGTGCGAATGTGTGTCATTAACCTGGGTTAACATAATGAAAGAGTGCCCAGGGCATTCTGCATAAGCTCACTAAGGGTGCCGGGATATTGACCACGGACACCAATAGCAACATCATCCGCATAGGCAACCACCTTGAAGCTACCGTCCTCCAGTCTCAACAACAGGTTATTTATGACCAAGTTTCAAAGTAGAGGGGACAGTACGCCACCATGCGATGTACCTCTGCTTGCAAATCTTCTGACGGAGGATTCGCCAAAACTGGCATTTATGATCCTGCTCTAAGCATCTGATCTATCCAGTCCTTGAGTGATTCATCCACTCCCAGATCTGAAATTGCCCGAGTTAGAGCCCCTGGAAGCACATTGTTAAAGGCGCCATCAATATCCAAGAAGGTTACCATTGCGTAGTCTCTATATTCGAAAGATTTTTAAATGAAATATACAAGAGAATGAAGAGCAGTCTCTACAGATCTCCCCTTGCAATAGGCATGTTGAGATTTAGCCTCTAATATGAGCTTCTATTTGTCTTTTCATTGTTTTAAAAAGGAAGGAAGACAAGCTAATCGGTCTAAGGTCTTTGGGATTGCAGTGTGAGCGTTTTCCCGGGAATGTGACATAGTTCTAGGCTGCCTTTGAAAATTACCTCTAATCTTTTTTCTGCTAATAATTTGGCCTATGAGGCTACTTGCCCTTTTACCTATTGATCTGCTAGGTACAGATTCGGAACAACCAGGAAAATGAGTCTCCATCAGAAGTTTTACCCATTCCGCACTATTAGTGGTCCATATCCCATCCGGCTGTTGAAGATAACTTGGGATGGAAGGACCAGTTGCTAGTACTTTGCGTAGCTTAGACATCTCGGAAGACTCCTGAATTTTGCCACAGTATAGTCTCCAAGAGCTGTTCTTGGCACTTCTCAATTGATATTTGTAAATTTTGAGGATTTTCTTATAGGAGTCCCAGTCTACAGCGGCTTTTGTTTTTTCTGCTGTTTTGAACAGTCTTTTGCATTTTCGACGTGTTTGTTGAATCTCCTTGGACCACCAGGGTGACCGAGATTTACCCCTAGGTCTGCTAAGGTGACTAGAGCCCAGTATCGCTTAATTAAAAGCGCTGGACAACTCGTCCACCAAGCCATCGAGCTCTTGCGCAGTTTTTGGAGGTTTTGGCACCGGAACTGGTAGTGAATTACCCAGAATAGTTCTAAAGGTATCCGAGTTGGTTTTTCTCCTGTTTCTGTAGATTGGACTTTTTGGAGAAGTCAAGTCCATTTCAAATTGAAGATAGCAATGATCAGAAAAGGAGTGGTTCTCCGTTACTCTCCAGTTTAATAAACTAATCGCCAGAAAGCTTGAGACAAGAGTAATATCCAATATTTCCTGTCTATTACTAGTTATAAAAGTCGGCTTATTGCCTATGTTACTTATGTGAAGGCTAGTGCTTAAAATGTAATCAAGGAGTAACTCACCTGGTTCATTTGTGTCCGTACTTCAACAGATTGTGTGATGAGCATTTGCATCACTCCCAAGGATGACTCCAACCTTGCGCTTCTGAGCCTCCAATATTAGCTCACCTAGAATGATTGGTGGAGTATCCACTTCATCATAAGCCAGGTAAGCTGATACTAGCCAGAGGTTTCATTTACCGACTTCAATGCTGACCGCTGCTACATCTCCGTTACTGAAACTTGATAATAGAAAGCAACTTATATTATTTTTAATGAGAATGCACGACCGAACCTTACCTTGTTTTTTCGCGTGCATTAATCTATAATAGGGAGTCTTGAGCCCAAGTGCCCGGTCTTCAGTGACCCAAGGTTCCTGGATCAAGATGACATCTGTCGCTTCTTTCCCAATTTTTAAAATTAGAGCAGCTGATGCTGCCTTAGAGTGGTGAAGGTTGACTTGAAGAAATGTCAGTGTCATCTCTACAGCCTCTTCTCCACCACAGTAACATCAGAGTCATCACCTGATGAGAAGTCCTCTGAGAGCCTCTTTAAAGACTCCATGGACGTTGATATCTCCGTGTCCGTGGAGAGAGTTTCCGCTTGGCTGGCTACCTCCGCGCACGCAGATGAAATATCAAGCACCGCGGTAGTTTTTAAAGATGACGTCGGAGCGCTCCGGCTTGTCCGCGTCCTTCTTGTACACCTTGAGTGTGACTGCACTGAAATTATAATTAATTAAACCGTTGGTTTTTTCCAGTGCAGTCAGTGACTCCCTGTTTAAGATGGTAACAGCTGACCTATTGTTAGCCTTTGTCTCCTCGAGCTTAGCAACTTTCCAGTTGTGCGTTGGCAACTCCGGGTTGCCAACCTGCAACAACTGGAGTATCACCATCGGATCACTAGGCTCCGAAGGGATGTACACCCTAGCTCTTGGTCTGCAGGGGATCTCCTCCCTAACAAACACAGTAAGCTGGCTCCGGGCCATACCTCGCCAAATCCCCCCACTGCCTCCTTATAAAGCAGCAGGGACCTCTGATCTGCACAGGCAGTCAGTTTCACCTGATTCCTGTGCCAACCCGCGTCCCGACAAGTCGGAGCAGGTCCTGGATTTTCCGACAGGGCTTTCAGGTAGGTGGTTGCTAAGGCCTCTTCCACCTTCCCCCAATTGGCGGGCGTGATACTGCCATCCTCTTGGGATTTGTCAATAACTGCCACAACCAGCCGATCCTTGAGGACCTCGTTAAAAGGCCTCATAGCGGAAGCATGGAATTTTGTTCGCTTTGCGATCTTAGGACTTTCCTCCTGAGATCTATTTCTTTTAAGCTGTGAGCCAGCTGAAGGGCCTTCCGACTTTTTCTCGGTGACTGTTTTTGCCCACGCAAGCGTGGATTTGTCCTTATCCGTTCTGCCTTCTGGCGAGATGTTATTTATCTTAACCAGGGCCCTCCTGGCCTTCCTCCTAGTATTATAGGTTGGTTTTGAGGAACCAGCTTCGTTCGTGCTTTGGTTCCGCTTTGTATTTCTATACTCAAATTTGGTGACCCGAGTGGAGGGACCAGCCTCGCTTGAGCTTATATCCCGTTGTTTATTTGTAGACTTAGAGTCAGGCCTACAGACCCGAGTCTCGTTGTTCACATTTTCCGGTTTTTTTAGAGAGCCGGACTCTTTTTGTTGTTTTTTGTTATTATGAAGATCCATAATTGTTCCCACGAGTAGCGGAGAAAGAAGTGTCCATCTGTGCAGAGATCCGCAATACACAGATAAGGCTACTTAATCTGTAGAGCGCCAAGTATCCGGATCCACCGTTAGCGACTGAGCTAGTTTTAAAGCTGGGCCCCCAGTCTGGTCGATTATCGGCACGGTACGATTAACACCTTAACCCAGCCCAGCGATTTGTTTAAGATTGACTCCTTTAGCGCCGTGTTTTAGCCTAGAAGCCAAAGAATCAGCAATCTAGTTACCAGCGGTCACCACGTGGAGGTAACACGAGCACCTGTGGAAGTTGTAAGTTACGGAGCTGACCGCAAGTGCCAACTTGAATCCCCCGAGCAACTTCCACCTGACCACCAATACCAATATTAGCGTGTATTCACTTAGAAAGTTTCGTTGCGAATTATCTCGAAAACCAAGCGTTTCTGAGAAATATGTTTCATACAAAAGTTGTAATGTTTTGAGGGGGAAGCAAAGTAATATTATTTATTGGGTGCATGCATTAAAAACCGGAATTTTTTATGAAATTTGAGCCTTTATTAAGGAAAAATGTTACAAAAATGTTTTATTCAAAGTATTGCCCATCGCTACCCACTACCTTTTCCCATCTTTCTGGCAATTTATGGATTCCATCTCAGAAAAACTGCGCCGGCTTGGCGGCCAAAAACGAATCGAGCCAATTTTCGATACCTTGAACTGAAGTGAAGCATATTCCTGATAAGGCATTCTGCATGGATCGAAATAGGTGGTAGTCGGAAGGAGCAAGGTCTGGGCTATAAGGCGGGTGAGGCAGAATTTGCCATCCGTTATTCTCCAGGTAATTTTTGACCGGCGCCGCAATATGTGGCCGAGCGTTATCGTGGTGGAAAATGATTGAATCGTGTCTGGTCGCATACGTTGGCCGCTCTGCCTGGATTTTCTGCTTCAATCGGATCAATTGTTGACGATAGAGTTAGGCATTGATGGTTTGGCCACTTGGCAACAGCTCATAGTGGATCACACCTAGCTGGTCCCACCAAATGCACAGCATGACCTTGGCCCCGTGAATATTCGGCTTTGGTGTCGATGGGCCGGCCTCGCCTTTCTTGACATACGCTTTTTTACGCTTGGGATTATCGTAATGGATCAATTTTTCATCGCCAGTGACAATACGATGCAGAAACGACTTCTTTTTGTGGCGCTCGAGCATCATTACGAACATGCAAAATCGTCTTTCCACGTCTCTTGGTTCAACTCGTATGGCACCCAATTTCCCATCTTTTGGATGAATCCCAAGGCTTTCAAACGTCTGGAAATTGTTTCTTGATCAACTTCCAATGATTCTGCAAATTCTTCTTGCGTTTGACATGAATCTTGATCGAGTAATGCCTCCAATTCTTCATCCTCAAACTTTTTCGGCTGACCAGGACGCTCTTTGTCCTTGATGTCAAAATCATCACTTTTGAAGCGACTAAACCACTCAAAGCACTGTGTTTTTGCAAGAGCATGCTCACCATACAAATCCACGAGCAAACGATGACTTTCAGTTGCAGTTTTGTTTGCGAAAAGGTGACTCAACAAAACTTCCCGCAAATGCTGTTTTTTCTCAAATTTGATAAATTTGCCATCGTTGAAATCGGTTGGATGTGCACAATCAAAACAAAAACTTTTAGCTGATTTTGACAGCTATTGAATAAGGCTTTCAAATGACATATATTTCCATGATGTACTATAACGCATAAACAAGCAATGACATCTAGTATCAAATTCCGGTTTTTAATGCATACACCCAATATTTTATATTTTAGAGTAATCTTAAAGGTTATTTCAAGGTCAAACGAGTTTTTTGAATGGAAACCTATATTGTACGTAAACAATTGAATTTCGTTTATTTCAAATAATTTTTTCTTGGACATTCATTTTTCAAGATATTTAGCAAAGATACATTAAATTAGAACGTTGAAATTTTATAGAGAAACACCGGTTTACGAACGACTTCATATATCATCTTTTGTTTTTCAAGGTAATATTCACCAAATTATATTCAATGTTACCTTAAAAAACCAAAATTGAGATAGGATGTCGTTCCCGCCAAGATTTTTGTTTCTTTTCATCTGTTATTTTAACTTTAAATTTAATTTAACGTTGCTAGATAAATTGAAAAATGAACGTGGAGTAAAGAAATATTTAAAATAAAAGATGTTCAATTGTTTACGTACAATATATGGCTGCATAAAGAAGTACATGTTCCTAATTCAAAAAACTAGTTTGAACTTGAAGAAAACTTTAAGATAACCCGAAAATATAAAATAAATAATAATATTATCCTCCCTCCCCCCCCCCTTCTCAAAACCATACAGCTGTTTGCGTTGATAAGGTGTTCCTATTCTGTGCGACCAGTATTATTCGGCCATTAAAACTGCCCTAACTTCCTTTCAAGCATTTATTAATATTGCAACTGGTGTCATTTGATGCAGTATTTAATGATCCATATTTTTCTCAACAAAATCTAACAGAGGTTGAAAATTAAATTGGCCATCTATATTTTGCTAAGCTGGCATAGCTACCTTCTAAGCTTTTATCACCACTGCGACCATCATTGATACAATCGGTATGTATGATAATTCATAATAGTAGGTCGATAAGAAAATTGATCAGGACTGATAAGATATTCCTTGAAGAAATCCCATAAATAAAATTAAAATGCTACCAACAAATTCCTAAGCTCTTATAACTATCTTCTGAGCGTTTATTATCATTGCGACTATTATAATTCTTTACGATATGTCTATACGATATCAATTCTAAACTAAGCAACTATCAAAATATCAACTCATATCAATCCTGTTACAAAGAAACTCGTGGCGTCATTTTGAAATTGGCAAAAATAAATTTCAACCTCGGTTTATGGAAAATATTTTAAGATGCAATTTTTAAATTCGACGCAGTAAAACGAAAATTTAAAATTAATTTTATTCTTCCTTGAGATCACTTTCTTGTTTTTTCCTCTTTAGCTGCAAACTAAAATTAGTTTGTGGAATAGAGGAAAGGAACGAGGAAGTGATGTGTTGTAACATACTGAATACTCTTTTAAAAAGTACATTATGCCGATTACTTCATTTAAACTGAATATTAATTTGATCAGAAATTTTAGTTCGTCAAGTCAAAGTCAAAGTTAAAAAAAACATAAACTTCAAACGAATGGCAGTCCAAATCCATTGTGCTTAAAATATGCGCACGATTTCGTTTTTTCGCATGCCATCCCTTTAGTCTGTCTAAAGTTTAAGCCAGAAATTGGAAATGTTGGCCAATTTCATGATTTGTCCAAATAAAAATTCGTCTAGACCGAAAACAAAAGACAAAAATATCCTAAAACTTTTATTTGCACACATTCGGTGCTAATTTTTTTTACCAATTCAATTTTAGATTAAATTTAAATAAATGTTTAGTTAAATTTAACTAACGTACAGATGTATACTTTATAATCTAGAGATCTTTGTAAGTGCGGCTCAAAGTTTGCTTTTTGTCGTGAACTAAAATGTCATCGACAGAAGATGGTGATTTTACGACAAAAGACGATTTACAAACGCCATCTTAACCCCAATTTTGTCAGTCGCTTGGATTTTTTTTGAATAGAAAATCTTCGTCACGATCTTCAGATTTGTTCTTATTATTTCAAGGCAACAAAATAAAATGAAAATAAATATTCGAAATATTAAAATTTTTAAAAGGAATAAGGACCGAGCAAACGGCGCAGCGGTTAAAGCTGCGGCGTTTGGATCGGGAGGTACCAGGTTCGAATCCCGATAGGGACGGGATGCAAAAGGGATTTTTCATCATCTGATTACGATCTGTGATGACGATGAACACAACTATGTGACCCCCTGTTGAGAGTGCAGAATCCATGGGCCGACCCACCTTTCATGTTAGCACTATAGGTTGGCATGAAGCAATGCACTGTGCAGGTGGTTTAAACAAAGCGGGTCTATAGCCGTACGTCCTCGATTTGGCTACTACTGCGTAAAGTAGGACGGTAAAATTAACTGCGAAAGAGTTGGGAGTGCCTTGAGCCCCAGAAAGATTGCATAGATTAAAAAAAATAAGGATTAACTTGGAATATTTATGGCTATGGATTAAATGATGGAACGTGTGATGCAAATATTTTATAATTTGAATGTAATTTCACTAAAATATGCGCGTTAACTTTCACGGAATTTCTTAAATTGTATTAAATTTGAAATTTGTAAATCCTTGTCCATAGCACTAGATTCGTTTTCAATTTCAAGAGTTTATTGTCTTCACTATGAGCAATTCGTACTAAATTTTTATTAGTTTTCTATTTAGCGGGCAATTTCATATTAATCTCTAGATATTTTGCTGGGAAATAAAAATTCTTAATAGGACCGATTTTTATTAAATAATACATTTAGAAATAGGCGTTGCATGATTTTCTTCATTTAACAAAATAAGGTCAATATCCACATATCCTTAACACATATGCTTATTTCACTGCAAAGTCACTTTTCGTGCCGAAAATTAAATAAATTATTAGAGTTTAAAAAATTCATTAATCAGTTTCATTCTTTTATTAAAAAACTTTAAATATTAAATAACAAAGAAAGCCATAATTCATCATAACAAAATAAAATTGCTCTAAATTAAAAAAAAAATAAGTCTTATTAGTTAATGAGTTATGCCAAGATTCGCAATAATCAGACAGAAATTTGGATTACCTGGACATTGCTTACATTAAAACGCCGTTTGTTTCCTTTTTTTGACAGTGTGCAACATCTGCAATCACGAAAGTATGATTTCCTTTTCCACCCGTTGGGTAGGGGACTTTTTTCAAAAAAATTTTGGCTTGATGAGGATATTGATCCTGCTGATTAAAATATTGGAATGTTTGCTTTCCTGTTTAATGGTATTTTCAGATTGCGTCCATGAGGGACTCTCTTAATTTTAAAAATGTTATCTTAGGAAACTTTTTTTTTATAAATAAAGTAAGAATTAAACAACGCGATATCTATAATATGAAAGATAATTTTTTTATAGCATCGAACAGTTTTACGAGGAAATGAATAGTATGACCCCAATTTATCTAGTATATGAACACCGGACATATTTTGGTTGTATTCCTCGACTTCGATCGGTTTGTTTCGTTCTTTACCGTAATTGTTTGTGGCTAAAGCCATTGCTGACTAAAGCCATAGGCTGTACTAATATGGTACAGAGTACATCCCTCTTGTCCTTCCATTTGGAAACAGATATTTCTTTTCCGTAGCTAGACATGCTCATTTTTTTTAAGTTTTTTTTGCAACAAGTTCCTTTGGGTTTTCCTTTTGGTTGCTTCGTAGAGTACCACAAGTATGGGATTTATGAGATAATAATTTGTTACATAAAGACACGCTATTATAGTAATTATCCATAAAAACTGTGTGCTCTTTTCCCAGGCATGGCTCCAATAATCTTAAGACCAAAGAAATAATTTTTGAGCATGTTGGATTGCATTTCCGCTATACATTTCCAGTTAAAAACACATCCATTTGGATCACATAGCTCAAACAATTTTATGCCGTACCTAGATTTTTTATTTTTAATAAGTACATGCTAAAATGTAGGCGACCGCGAAACATTACAAAGACTCATCCAATGACAAGTGCTTGCTTGGCCTGTCAGATACTTGGCATTGATCCATAAATATTGGGTGTACAAATAAATTTCCGACCTTTTTAGATAGGTGTCGTTAGTATCACTGCTTGCATATTATTCAATCGGGCAATACATGTTTTTTGGAGGTTAGATGTCAAGCTTGAATAATTACTAGTGACATTTGTTCAAAGCGTAAACAGCAATTATTTTCATGTAATTGAAAAAGTCGAATTTTGTGCCAAAAAAACAACATTTGCGGGAAGTTTTACTTCATTATTTTTTGTTGAAGAAAAGTGCAGCGGAAACAAATCGTTTGCTTGTGGAAGTTTACGGTGAACATGCTCCATCGAAAACAACATCCAAAGAGTGGCTTCAACGATTCAAAGTTGGTGATTTTGGCGTAAGAGACAAAGAACGTAAAGGCAGACCAAGAAAATTTGAAGATACAGAATTGGAAGAATTGCTTGATGTGGACCCTTGTCAGACTGAAAAACAATTGGCAGAAGAGTTGAATATTACCCAACAATGTGTTTCGCAACGTATACATGCAATGGGATTTTTTCAGAAGCTGGGAAATTGGGTGCCACACAAATTGAAAGAAAGGGACATGGAACGTCGGAAAACCATGTGCGAATTGTTGCTTCAACGACAACAAAGGAAGGGGTTTTTGCATCGGATCATCACTGGGGATGCAAAATGGATCCATTATGACAATCCAAAGCACAAACCAGCGTGGGTCAAGCCAGGTGAACCAGGGCCGTCGACGCCAAAAGCAAATATCCATGGTTCGAAGGTGATGCTTTCTATTTGGTGGGATATGAAGGGTGTCGTCTATTATGAGCTGCTGAAAGAGCGTGAAACCATTACGGGACAAGTTTATCGACGGCAACTGATGGTTAAAAAGCAAGCTCTAGCTGCAAAACGACAGGAATGGGACAAAAGGCACAATAAGATTATTTTGCAACATGACAACGCTAGGCCACATGTTGCTATACCTGTCAAAAATTACTTGGAGAGGCAGAACTGGAATATTCTACCCCACCCGCCGTATTCACCAGACAAAGCTCCCTCTGATTACCACTTGTTTCGATCGATGCAATCAGCCCTGGCACAGCAGCACTTCACTTCATATGAAAACGTCAAAAAATGGGTCGATGACTGGTGCGCCTCGAAACCACCAGACTTTCGGGGAATCCGTTTATTGCCTGAACGATGGGCGAAGGTTATAGCTTCCGAAGGAGCATACTTTGAATAAAACATTCTCTCATTTTCTACACAAACTAATGTCTTTTATTTAAGTAAAAAAAGGTCGGAAATTTATTTGTACACCCAATAACTTTACAAATGAACTTATTTTGCTTAGATGTTTTTCACCTATCTGAGAACTAACATTGAAGCATCTTAAAATCTGCTCCAAGCGACGTCCCGACATAGTGCTTGGAAAAACTGGCTGATAATACAACGGATGCTTGGTAAATAAATCTCGCATTTTCCGTGGTTTAATTTAACCTTGTAAAAGGCAATGACCGATGAATTTCAGCATTTCGGGTGAGTTGGTCACTGCATAGTCTATTTCAGTAAACATTTGTTGATTAATTGATTGATTGTGAGTGTACGGCCAAGCATTATAGCAAGTCTCTCGGACTCCCGGGCACACACCGTACACCCGTTTACACACAACAAAACCGAAGGATAGGATAGGATTATTAGTTGGGACAGACTCGACCCAGTTACAGACACCAATGCGATCGATAGTTAGTAAATTAACGGCACAAAAGACAGCACAATCTAACTACATTTTTAGATGATCATTTCTCTGGAATCCAGGGCCGGATACTCAGGTCTCCCTAAACCTAAATTAAAAATTATTAATGTTGTAATTTCCCCCTGTTCGCCTTTCAATAATTTACCTGATAAAATATTTAAGAAAATCTAAAATTACTAAGCTAAAATGAATAATTTTTATGACCGGATCTTCAGTATTCCCGATCACACATCGTACACCCATTTATCCATCCCCAGCCGAAGGATAAGAGTAAATTGTTAGTAATTATATAGTAAAAATAGTTAGCACAGGACAACACAATTTCTAAACTACAGCTTATTCACTACTTGTTAATCCTAGAGGGTTGATTCAAACTAAAATTTAAATTTGAAATTCGGGATTAATTTTGATCCCTATAATAATGATTAATTCTAGAACTATGTTTATTCTGAAAATTGAATTATTTATTAGTAAATTAAAAAAGAGATCCCTTTAAGTATTTTAAAACTAAATTAATTAAAATATATTAATGGACAAAAACAGAATATATTACACATTACAAAAATTAACATTTTATTGATTGATTGATTGAGAGTGTACGGCCAAGCATTATAGCAGGATCTCCCGGCCTCCCGGGCACACACCGTACACCTACATACATATAACAAAACCGAAGGATAGGATAGGATTATTAGTAGGGACAGGCTCGATCCGGTTAAAGACACCAATGTGATCGATAGTTAGTAAATTATTAGTACAATATATAATAAATAGATTAGCACAAGACAACACAATCTAACTACATTATTAGATGATCATTTCTCTGGAATCCAGGGCCGGATACTCAAGACTCCCTAAATTTAAATTAGGACTTAAAAAATTATTAATGTTGTAATTTCCCCCTGTCTGCCTTTCATTCATTGTAATTTCCCCCTGTCTGCCTGATAAAATATTTAAGAAAAATTAAAATTACTAAGCTAAGATTACAAAAACAGCGCTTATTTCATTTTTCATGGTCCTTCTATATCTAATTAATTAATTATTACGTACTGCAACATGAATTAGAATAAACGTAAAAAACCATTTTAAACATAAAATTTTACTTAAAACTAATCAGAAATTTCCTACCGATCAAGAAAAAGAGAATAAATAATTAAAAATTCAATTATTTTATAAAATTTATAGTAAATAAATTAAAAATGATAATGTTACAGGACTACAACAGCCTAAAATCATCAATAATTCAGTTAGGTACGTACTATAAGTATATCAAGAATCAACAAATAAAATCAATATATAATTTCCCAGGCACCTCTGAAAACTAATTTTAATTAATAAATCACCGTACTATCAAAGTCAAATCTAATTCTGAAATTCAGGATTAATTTAATCCCCATATTAAAGATTGATTCTGGAACTAAGTTATATTCTGAAAATTGAATTATTTATTAGCAAATTAAGGAAGAGAAACCTTTAAATATTTTTAAACTAAATTAATTAATATATATTAATGAGCAAAACACAATATATTACATACAAGTATTACAAAAATTAACATTTTATGAGATTGCCTATGTAAACTCTCCCACTTCTAAGCTAAAATTCTAAAAGAATATTTAAAAATTTTAAATTGTTAAGTTATAATTTAAATTCACAGCACTTGTTCCATTAGTTACCATTCTCCTGTAAATAGTTAATTAATTGTTTACCTACTGCAACTAGATTTAAAATTAAAAAGTTGAAAATATATATTTAACCATATACTATTAAATTTAAACTAATCGGCAATTTCCTACAAATCTAGAAAAAAGGAAATTATTAATGTTCAAATTAACTATTTATTTATAAAAGTATATAATATAATTTAAATGCCAGAACTCAGGATTTTATAAATCTAAATTAGGACATCAAAAAATTATTATTATTATTGATATTTTAATTTACTAATCTAGTTGACATAATTAAAATAAAACAAAAAATCAAAAACTACGAAATTTATTATTTATTATAAAACTTTTACTCCGTTTATGGACATATTACCCTACAAAATAAATCCTGCAAAGTAAGTAAAATAATAAATCAATGAAATAAAATTGAAACATTATTCTCCTACAAAACTAATCGGTGTACTATACAAGCAAAATTGACGTTTACGTGTGAAAAACTGCAACCTAAAACTTCAATCATATTCTATTAAGTTAATAATTAAGTTCAATACATTTAGCCTTTCGAAAATGTTTTCACATAATTCCACCTCGTTCACCATCTTTTAATCGAAATTTGGCATGCATAAATGAATACGTCATTATATGATGCAAACCAAAATCACAACTCAACTCAAATCAACACTTCCAAGTTAGCATTTTATTTATATGGTTTAGTTAATTTATAGCCTTTTCACATTAATTAAATAAATTGAATAATTTAATGCATTTTATAATACCCTGTAAAAAATAAAATAACTCATATCTAAAATAAATCCATCCTATATGAATTATATAAGGCGGATTCTAATTCGACTCAAAGCTTATTTCATATTTTAATAAACTATAAAGAATAAACTAAAAAATGAGAAAATATTAAAAAAAGAGCAAAGAAAATTGTACTGCAACAGAAGTGGTGACCTATTGAAAACTTATGGAAATACTGCAATTGCAATGGTTGTCCGCGGATATGTTAATAATTCTTTTTTAATTTCGATGTTTGATTTTACTGCTAATGCAGTGAGAATTACAGCGAGTTTTATTGGTCCAACCACTGCAATTGCAGCCTCACTTCTAATACAGTATTTTCCTCTAGATGAAATAAAATAAAATACGAAGTCACCACTGCATCTGCAGTTGTATTTGCAAAAATATGCTAATTATTTGAAAATTCTCCATAAACCATTTAATAAAACAAACTTCAATCAGATTTAAATTATCTTCAAAATTACCAGAGTTACAGTGTGTGTAGTCATCAATAAAAAATTGTGACCGCGAATGTGTTAAAGTTCAGCTGAGAAGGGGAAATTAAAATATGTATATAGTATATGTACATATATATATATATATATATATATATATATATATATATATATATATATATATATATATATATATATATGTATATGGGTTCCCAACTAAAGGGAAGGACAATAATTAAAAAGTAAAGATATTAAACAATATTTTTGTATGGTTAGATATGTCGAGATATGCTCAACATATGAGCATATCTCAACAATCTAATCATACAAAAATATTGTTTAACATCTCTGCTTTATAGTTTCTAATTATTGTCCTTCCCTTCAGTTTGTCCTTCCCTTCAGTTAGGAACTCTAATACAGTGCCTAGGAGCAATAGGATGAAGAATGGTACAAAATGTTTTAGGGGTGGCTAAATGAATTTTCTGAAATGGCGGACAATTTATTCATTACGACATGTATGACATATGAAGCCTTAAATTTTATTAATTTTTAGCAATAACAGCAATAAAATGTTTTGACATGTGGTGTTACAAATATATAAATTTAATGATCTCAAATTAAATATATATGGTATATACATTTTTTTTTTTTTCAGATGACAATGCCACATCCAGCAACAGCACTTCATCCTGCATCGATACATGTTTCAGCCGGTATTCCACCCGGTCATTTTTTACCCAGCCCCGCTCTAGCCAGTCCAGCTGGATCGACTGGTGGTTCCCAACCTCCTAATCCAGCAATGACAGCAAACACACCATGTTCAACATTGTTTGTTGCTAATTTAAGTCAATTTGTTTCGGAACACGAACTAAAAGAAATCTTTGCAAGGTAATTTTTTAATCTTATTTGTATATGCATTAATATAGTTAACACTTCTTTCTAATTTACTAATTTACTTTATAAGAAATTCGAAAAATTGTCTATTTTTATTTTTATTAAAATATTATAATTTTTCATTTTCATATTTTCCGAATATTTAGTAGTTTTTATTATTTATTTATTTATGTTATCATTAATTAAAACACGAACAAAACTTATTTTTAAAATACTTCGCCAATAAATAAAAAAAATTGAAATTGAACTTTTAAAACAACACTAACAAACTAATAAATAATTTACATTAAAAAATGAAAAGAAATTCTAGAATTAAAAGCAAAATAATAATTTTAATAGTTTCACAATTTTAAAATATTGCTAGCCATACGTCTTTTATTTTTTTTTGTATTGCACTAATATTTTTATATCTAATACAATATATCCATAAATACGTATTCAGTAGAATGTTGAAAAATAAATATGTATATAGTCAATTATAATTAACTCTAAATTATTCATTCGAAATGAAATAGTTTTCAATATAACTTACCCAGCTGACGAATAATATTGTGTTGGGGCATGGTTTAGGATGGTTGATGGTTAATTTCACAGATTTAAGAAAATCAGTACAAATTTGCATTTTAATGTGCTAAAGTTACTTAAATTTAATATTTTCGAGGAATAGTGGTAGAAATGAAGAAAACAATACATGACTTTTTCTAATGTTAAAAAATTAAGATTATTTATACGAAATTCTTCCTAAATCAAATCTCATTATATTATTCCTTGATAATTCAATAATGCATTAAGTTATGTACCATAAAATTAGAAAAAGTTTTTACCGACCCTTATAAGCTAAAAAAGCTAGATAGGGTTCAAGTCAATGTTGATCGTCATTAAATCTTTAATTCTTTATTCCAGTTCCCAACCATAGATTGTCTAATAACTGGTTATTTCCGATTGCCTAATGATTTAAAATAGGCATAAAATTGTAATAAAATGGCAAAATTGCTAAAATTTTAAAAATAGTTTAGAACAAAATATTTTACGTTATCAGAACATGAATATTTTATAAATAATCATATTGACTAAATCAGAATATTAGTCAAATTACCGGATGGCTGTTTAAATATAACTTAAAGATCTGAAATATCGGGACAGTAGAAAGATCATCTTTCATCGATTCGGATTGCTTTTTCTTGGTGAATCGAAATCGTCATTAAACTTTGAAGTAAAGGTCAAATTTAAGTGCATTTTTTATTCACTATCCGGAGCTGCTGTCGAGAGCCGTCATATAAAATTCGCTATCGCGAGCAACCTTTATATGACGGCTCTCGATAGCAGCTTCAAAAAGCGAATAAAAAAACGCACTTTTTGTTTTTAAATGAATTATAATGAGTTATTTTAAGGAATTATATCGCTCGAATCGCTTCTACTAATAGTTCACTTCCTCCATAAATGTTAAAACATGTTGGGTTTTAGTTAACTTAATTCGTTGGGTTAGTATAGCATGGACGATTGCATGATTGCATTGGAGCGAATTGCGACTTTGTGTTAAATTGAAAATGCTTTGTCAACCTTGCAGGTCATTTGTGTTAAATTGAAGAATGCTTCACCAATTTTGCAACAAAGGAATTGTACCGTTCGTATCACTTCTGCTGATAGTTGTACAAATGCTTCAAGTTATAAAAAGCCTATAAATATTTTTTTTTTTTTTTTTTTTTTTAAATTTTTTATATTTAAAATAAATTTTATTTATTTATTTTATGTAATTACAATCTAGTCTCCTGGACTAATGAGCAATTTGTTTCTGACTTAATTTACTAACTTAAATTAATCTATGGATTCTTCCCAGTGGCGTTCCATAGTGTTTGGTAAATTGAAGTAAACCACATCTTTGTTGTGGATTTTAGATCAGCATAATGCTGCTTAAACTGACAATCACACCAGCTCAAAAGGTTTGGTTCTTTTAAGTCTGCGAACTAAATTCGTGATGCTTAGGAGCTGAGTTGCCTCAATGTTCACATGTTGGCGGAGCCTTTCTTCGTGTCTCCGTGCTTTTTCCTGGATTTCATTTAAGATGAGGTTCATTTTAAGGTCCCTATGAAGGTCATTGTTCCTGACATACCAAGGTGCATCAACGATGTTCCTTAATACCATATTCTGAAATCTTTGGATGATATTTACGTTGCTCTGTTTGGTACAACCCCAAAGCTGAATACCATAAGTCCAAATCGGTTTCAATATTTGCTTATAAAGTAGAAGCTTGTTGTATGTTGATAAAGAAGAGTTCCTTCCCATCAGCCAATACATTTTTCTGTATTTAAGTCTTAATTCTTCACTTTTCTTCTTGACGTGTGCTTTCCATCGTAGTTTAGCATCCAGGGTCATGCCGAGATACTTAGCTGTGTTCGCATGCGGTATTATTTCCCGATTTATGGTAATCGGAATATGTTCGATTCGTCTGTTTGTAAAGTTGATGTGAACTGATTTAGCTTCATTTAGTTTTATTCTTCATCTTTTTGTCCATTTATATATTTGAGTTATAGCTGATTGTAACTTCTGTGTTGATTCTTCGTTGCTTTTTACAACAGCTAAGATCGCCGTATCATCTGCAAAAGTTGCCACCGTGTTGTTTTCTAATGTAGGAAGATCATAAGTGTATAGTAGGTATAAACCGGCCCGAATACACTGCCCTGTGGAACTCCTGCATTGATTTCTTTCAATTCAGAAAATGTATCATCTAACTTAATCCTGAAGAACCTATCTTTCAAGTATGATTCCAGTATCTTAGCAAATTGCATTGGTACAAGATTCCTTAACTTGTGGTTAAGTCCTTCATGCCACACTCTATCAAACGCTTGTGCAACGTCTAGAAATACTGTTGAACAGAGTTTTTTCTCCTCTAATGCTTTCTCAATTATACTGGTTATTCTGTGTACTTGATCAATTGTTGAGTGTTGGTTGCGAAAACCGAACTGATGATTTGGGATCAAGTTTTTATTCTCGATTATCGGATTTAATCTTTTTACCAGAAGCTTCTCAAAGAGTTTGGACATGACTGGCAATAGCGAAATTGTCCTATAAGACGATGTTATGTGCGGTGGTTTCCCAGGTTTTGGGATCATAATTACTTCTGCAATTTTCCATAAGCTTGGTACACATTTGATTCTAAATGCTGCATTTATAAGATTGGTGAGTTTCACCAGAGCTTTCCTTGGCAGTTCTTTTAAGATTTCTGCAGTAATAAGATCGTACCCAGGAGCTTTTTTCGTATTCATATTAGCTTTTATCTCACGCATGACTTCTTTTGGTGTTGTCGGTAGGATTTCTTTACTTTCTTGCACAGCTTGTTCAGTTATTATCTCGGCTTCCAACGTTTGGTCTTCATGTGGCTGGAATATTTTTTCGAGGTGTTCGGCAAATTCTCGAGCTTTGTCTTCATTATTTCTAGCCCATTTCTCACCTGCTACTTTTATTGGGGGAATCTGCATTATTGGTCTTTTGATTCTTTTGGTTGCTTTCCAAAGAGAATAATCAGTACTGTTATCATTAGTTAATTTTCTTAAATAGTTGCTGATTGATTCATCTTTCAATTCTTTGATCTCTCTTCTTAATTGTTGAGTGAGACTGTTCAAATGAGTTTTATCTTAGGGGGCCCTTGTTTGTTGCCATACTCTTCTCGATCTTCTTTTTTCTGCGAGGAGTTCCCTAATTTCTATAGGGTAGTTGTTTCCCTTGATTTTCGTTTTAATTTCAGGAGTATTTTCCCAAGCTGATTGCTGTATATCTTTTACAAATTTGTGAACTTCTTTGTCTAATTGTTCTTCAGTCTTTAACGGAACCATTAAGTTAATTTTTTGTTCTAGCGATAGTCTAAAGCATGCCCAATTAGTGTGATTATTTACTAGGAATGGATTTTTTTCTTTCTGAATGATTTTTTCACTTAACGTTAGAAGTATTGGTGAATGATCAGAGTTTAAGTCGTGGCTTTCATCTACTTGTACATAATTTACAGATATGTTCTTTATTATAAAGAAATCAATCAGATCTGGTACTTTGTTTGGATCAGTTGGCCAGTAGGTTGGTTTTCCAGTTGAGAGGGCTTCACAACTGCATTTTCTGATAGCTTTTAGGAGTTCTTTACCCTTAGTCGTTGTTAATCTGGATCCCCAGTGGACATTTTTTGCATTAAAGTCTCCTCCAAGTACAAATCGTTTTCCTAATTTACTGAGGAACTCGAGATAATCTTTTTCTTTCATTGAGTGCTTCGGTGGGCAGTAAATACTAGCAATACAAATAGAACTACTTTTGGATTTGACAATAACAGCAGTTGCTTGTATTTCTTCGGTTTCATATTTTAACTCCTCATAGTGATGAAAACTATTTCTAATTATAACAGCACTACCTCCTTTAGCAGTGTTTCCAGGGTGAATAGTGTGATATATTTGATAATTTTTAAATTTAATGTTTGATTGTCTAGTGGTGTGTTTCCGTGATGAGACATACATCGATTTTTTCTGTGTCCAGGACCACTTGCAGTTCTTGTTGATGTTGCATCAGTCCATTGGCATTCCAACATAAGATTCTAAGATCTTTGGCCAATTTTCTGTTTAGGGATGGCTCCCTTAGTGCTGTACTCTAGTTTCTGTAATCGCTCATCAAATGTATTTAGTCTGCTTAAAATTAATTTAAGTGTTTGACTTATATCGTCATTTTGAGCAGTTTTTCCTGGATTTCTGTTGCTCATCATTACTTGAGCATAAGTCATTTTACCAAATTGTCCTTGAGTAGTTCCCGACACTCTACGATTTACTTCGGTTCATCTTAACCGCTTGTTTCCTGAATGAACTTGGATTTTTAGCAATCACGTTCTTATTTTTGATATTTTGCAGTTCAATAGCAACGCTGCATCCTCTGTAGTTAGCCGGATGGTTTTCTCCACAGTGAACGCATTTAGGTTGAACATTTTGGGCTTTTACACAATCTTTGGTATGATGTTTACCTAAACATTTGACACACCTAGGTTCCCTGTTGCAATATTTTTGTGTATGTCCATAGGCTTGACATTGTTTACATTGTGGTATAAGCTTAGATCTTCTTAGAGGCTGAATAACCACTTTGCACCCCAAGATGTACTTAATTTGATAAATTTTTTCGATATCTTCATCAGTATCGAAGGTCAACATAAACATGTTGAGAGGTACTTTGCCTCTCCGTTTTAGCTTAATCGATGCTTCAGTTGCCTTAAATTCTTTTGCTTTCAGGTCATCAATTATTTTATCTGGTTTACACGTAGAGTGTAAGTTTTTAGCCATGACCCTAATTGGTCTGGTTTGTTTATCTTCAAACGTGTGCCAAGCACATTTTTCTTCATTTAACATTTTTGTCATTTTTCTGTATGTTTGAGCATCTTCTAAGTTTATTTTGATGGTGTTTCCATTCATCACCTTTGCATTAAACTTGTCAGTAGCAGTTATGGTTTTTATTTTTTCATAGAGTACATCGTAGTCTTTGACTTCATCTATTACTATTGGTGGTGGTGGAGGTATTTTTTTTGGTTGTTTCTGGATAATATTTGGAACATTATCCTTTAATTGAGGTGGGGAGGGCGTATTATTCCGCATCCTTTTTTTTCTCCCACCTTTAACTCTAATCCACTCAGTTTATCGAGCTAGTTCTTCTTCATCCGTATGATACTCTTGTGGAGTTGTATTCTGGTTAGGGGTAGAACCGATGTCCTCCTTTGGCATAAGAGCTTTAACTTCGTTTTCAAGCGTCTTCATACGCTCCTGCATCCATGCAATTGTAATATTCAGTTGCTTATTTATATTGTTGGCTTCAACTAATGCATTATTAGCGTTACACAATTCATTGTGAAGCTTTTCTTCGTTTGTAGAACGAGTGATGTGGCTGCTGGCCCCAATGGAGGGACTACCGCCTCTTATCGGAGAATACGCGACTTTGTTACTCCTCTGGAAGGGATGTGAATTATCCTTTTCTGTTTCACTCAAATGAGCTTGTTTATTCATCAACATGTCTTGGGATTGGTTAAAATAATTGTAGTATAGCAATGGCTGGTCTCCCCCAGAATCCATGAGACCGACCTCCGAAGAGGGTGGATTTACCTGAGCAACAGGTGTACCACCTGGGGTATTAGTTTCCTTATTTGTTCCGCTCATTGCTCATTTATAGTATACTGCACTCGCCTCTAGTATTTCGCCGATGCTTCACATCGTTGCCCGGGTGTTATCACGTGGAGGTATACTAGACACATTTGGTGGTTTCTACATAGTTGCAGCGTTGGAATATAGACCACGAGATACATGGCTATAGACGGTCAACCCCTACCCTATTGAGACGCACCCAACACCCAGCCTATAAATATAAATGAATAAAATTAATATATACATAATATATTTTTTATCTTTCTTTGTGAGTTAATTTTGGAAGTAGCACCGTGCAGTCTGTATTTAAAAATGTACAATCAATTCAGTCGAGACGGCCTGAAGGCATTATTAATTTTATCGTAATCATGGGCTTATAGTTCGCAACTGAATTAAATTCTCTTACGTTTTTTGGAAAATATTAACTTCATATAAATTTAGAAAAAACGTTTTTGTCCGGTCGATATATTCTCATACCGCAAAATCCTTTTTGCCCGGTCAACATATTCTGAAATCGGAATTTTGCATCACATCACTCATATTCAAAAATATTGCAACATTGTTTCCGATCAATTTCATTAGTTAAAATTGCTTGTGTGGTTATTATTTAACCCATACTGGCTATAGCCACAAATAAAATTCACTTTCAAGACATTTTCTGTCTAAAAATCTACCCATTTCTCGGAAATTACTGTAAATAAAATGAAACGACAAATATCAGAGGCGAGGAAGTACACTAAAATTGATTACACAGTTAAAACAGCACATTAAAAAATTGTAATTGTAACTTATGTCTTATAAATGTCAAAAATGTGTTCTAAAAAATATTTATCGTAGGTTTCAGACACAGTCTTTTGCCATGTTTTGACGCTAGAATTATTTGAATCATAAAGCAAATTATGACCATAATTTGACAGTTTTTAGTACTTTTTACTATTTATTCATTGAAGAGATGAAGTGAAAAATTAAGACATGATGGAAGAATCATAGTAAATTTGCGTAAATTTTCATGCTTTAGCAACATAATTACGTTAAATTATCAAATTAGATCACTTTTTTATAGTAAGGTCGAAATAAAAAATTCAATTTATGGAAATAAATTGACTTTTAGCAAAGTAACCTAAAGCCATAGTCTAAAAAAGGAAGCTTTTATAAGGGAATTAGAAATGAGGAAAAAACCAAACTTTTCATAGTAAAATACACAAAACATATGGGAAATCACTTTTTTTCCTAAGACAAATTTTTAAATGAAAACGTTACAAATTCTTAATTATGATTTCTGAAATACTTTCATAAATATTTGAATTTAATATTTCATAACAACAGCATTCTAGTCAAATTAAAATAAAAGCTTACTACAATTCGATTGGTCTAATAAGTGTTATGAATTTTTTTTATATTTTGGTTTAAATAAATCAATTATTACAAGAAAATGAAAACGAGGCAAAAATCAAACATTTCATAGTAAAACACATAAAACATATGGGAAATCAATTTTTCCTAAGACCAATTTTTAAATGAAAAATTTACAAATTCTTAATTATGATCTCTGAAATTCTTCATAAATGTTTGAATTTCAACATAACAGGAATGTCGTTTAAGTAAATCGTTTTCATTTTCTTTTCTTGTAATAATTGATTTATTTAAACCAAAATTTATTAAATTTTCATAACAACAGCATTCTGGTCAAATTGAAATAAAAGCTTACTGCGAATCGTGTGGTCACTAAGTTAATAAACATCACATAGATGGCAGTGATGGTAGTACAAATTTCGTAAAATGGAACTAATAATAACCACCTTGGGAAATTTAAAGTTCAAAAATTGTAGGAAAAGCAAAACCAATTCACAAAGTATTAAGAACGTGTGATAAGTTTGTGATTAAATAATTTTTTTTTTCATATTTTCTGTAAACAACTTAGACACCTGACGTGCACTAATAAAACTAAAGATAAATATAGCAAGTATTATTTTAATTCGTCAGAGCCAACTTTGATGTATTTTACGCGAATAATGAAAAGTTATACCACTAAAAAGCTTCTAAAAAATCATGGCGTATGATATTGGCTCTATACTCTAGAAAGCTCTGGCTAAACTCGTTCACATAAGCCATCTAAACTGAACTAGAAAAATTCACTAAATAGATTCGAAGGACTTCGTTTGAACCAACTTACTATAATTGTTGGAATACACGGGAAATTTATCGATGCGAGGTTCATTAAATATCACCTTGCAGAAATGAGTAAACACAATGTGTACACCGTGCGACGTTAATCTTCCGAAATGTGCTCAAAAACAGTATAAATTGTGAGTGTTTAGCAGTTGGATTAAATGGATCACAATACAAAGCATATAGTGTTATAATGTTTTTTGCTTGTAAAACTTGGGTAGTACTGATTAGTAATTAAAGAAATGGTTTTAAGTATTCAATTTTTAGGAAAATTTTTAGAAAAAATTTCACCAACTAGCAGATTATAAAGTGGCATCAACCAGCCTAAAGAAAGGATCGTGCGAAGATTAAGATCAACGATCAAATCAAGCGTCTAAATTACAACTAAATTGCGAAGAACTACTATCAGATATTTATATTTAGTTTTTGAATCCATGTACAATTTTTATACATCCCAGTTAATTTAAATTTGTTTTTCCTTTATTTAATGAGCAATCCTACGATTTTCTATATAAATATTTATTATTTTGACATTCTTGCCGTAAACCAACAATAGAGACATCTGCTTAAGTTGTTTTACAAATCGCATATTACAGTACTACCACTGAGGATTATGTAATATAATCCTCATTTAATCCTTACATAAAATAATATAACCATAGAGTACGTTTATGCTCAGCGTCGAGTCATCTTTTAGTTAACTTTGGATCATACCGGTGTGAAGTTTTTGGACACTTTTTTTTTGGGACAAAAATTTAAGCGAGTGTACTGTGAAGTTTTTGGACAAAATTAAGATTTTAGAAAAATTAAGTTTTTGGACATATATTTATGCGGGTGTACATCCTTTAACAGTGTATTTAACAAAAATAACGTTATTCAAATAAAATAGGCCTCAAATAATTTCTAACAATCATTTTTAATTTTCTTTTCAACAATTCAACGAATTAAGCCCCATAGGGCCTTTGCAAAAAAATTTTGAAAGTTGTTAATAAATCGCCGAATTTCGTTTGGAACAAGGACGTTGTTCTCTATTATACCAAATAGCAAAAATTTTAGAGATTGGCTCATATAGTGACTATATAGGTTGTAAAGGGCATACATTGCGGAATTTAAATCACTCAGTGCCATTTTGATATGAGCCGTAGGGCTCTTTCAAAAAAATTTTGAATATTAATAAATCGACGAATTTTGTTTGGAACAAGGACGTTGTTCTCTATTATACCAAATAGCACGAATCTCAGAGGTTGGCTCATATAGTGACTATATAGGTTGTAAAGGGCATACATTGCGGAATTGAAATCACTCAGTTCCATTTTGATATGAGCCGTAGGGCTCTTTCAAAAAAATTTAGAAAATCAACGAATTTCGTTTGGAACAAGGACGCTGTTCTCTATTATACCAAATAGCAAAAATCTCAGAGATTGGCTCATATAGTGACTATATAGGTTGTAAAGGGCATACATTGCGGAATTTAAATCACTCAGTGCTATTTTGATATGAGCCGTAGGGCTCTTACAAAAAAAATTTGAAAGTTAATAAATCGCCGAATTTCGTTTGGAACAAGGACGTTGTTCTCTATTATACCAAATAGCATAAATCTCAGAGATTGGCTCATAAAGTGACTATATAGGTTGTAAAGGGCATACATTGCGGAATTGAAATCACTCAGTGCCATTTTGATATGAGCCGTAGGGCTCTTGCAAAAAAATTTTGGAAGTTAATAAATCGACGAATTTCGTTTGGAACAAGGACGTTGTTCTCTATTATACCAAATAGCACGAATCTCAGAGATTGGCTCATATAGTGACTATATAGGTTGTAAAGGGCATACATTGCGGAGTTTAAATCACTCAGTGCCATTTTGATATGAGCCGTAGGGCTCTTGCAAAAAAAT
Source organism: Tipula vernalis (assembly GCA_958295665.1). Taxonomy (NCBI): domain Eukaryota; kingdom Metazoa; phylum Arthropoda; class Insecta; order Diptera; family Tipulidae; genus Tipula; species Tipula vernalis. The sequence continues at coordinate 193,801,031 of OY282559.1, read as the reverse complement.
TTAGAAAATCAACGAATTTCGTTTGGAACAAGGACATTTGGAAACTAAACATTAATAAATCGCCGAATTTCGTTTGGAACAAGGAAGTTGTTCTCTATTATACCAAATAGCACGAATCTCAGAGATTGGCTCATATAGTGACTATATAGGTTGTAAAGGGCATACATTGCAGAATTGAAATCACTCAGTGACATTTTGATATGAGCCGTAGGGCTCTTGCAAAAAAATTTTGAATGTTGTTAATAAATCGACGAATTTCGTTTGGAATAGGGACGTTGCTCTCTATTATACCAAATAGCAAAAATCTCAGAGATTGGCTCATATAGTGACTATATAGGTTGTAAAGGGCATACATTGCGGAATTGAAATCACTCAGTGCCATTTTGATATGAGCCGTAGGGCTCTTGCAAAAAAAATTTGAAAGTTAATAAATCGACGAATTTCGTTTGGAACAAGGACGTTGTTCTCTATTTGGTATAATATAGAACAACGTCCTTATTCCAAACGAAATTCGTCGATTTAATAACAACATTCAAAATTTTTGTGCAAGAGCCCTACGGCTCATATCAGAATGGCACTGAGTGATTTAGATTCCGCAATGTATGCTCTTTACAACCTATATAGTCACTATATGAGCCAATCTCTGAGATTCGTGCTATTTGGTATAATAGAGAATAACGTCCTTATTCCAAACGAAATTCGTCGATTTATTAACTTCAAAATTTTTTTGCAAGAGCCCTACGGCTCATATCAAAATCGCACTGAGTGATTTCAATTCCGCAATGTATGCCCTTTACAACCTATATAGTCACTATATGAGCCAATCTCTGAGATTCGTGCTATTTGGTATAATAGAGAACAACATCCTTGTTCCAAACGAAATTCGTTGATTTATTAACAACATTCAAAATTTTTTTGCAAGAGCCCTACGGCTCATATCAAAATGACACTGAGTGATTTCAATTCCGCAATGTATGCCCTTTACAACCTTTATAGTCACTATATGAGCCAATCTCTGAGATTTATGCTATTTGGTATAATAGAGAACAACGTCCTTATTCCAAACGAAATTCGGCGATTTATTAACAACATTAAAAAATTTTTTGCAAGAGCCCTACGGCTCATATCAAAATGGCACTGAGTGATTTAAACTCCGCAATGTATGCCCTTTACAACCTATATAGTCACTATATGAGCCAATCTCTGAGATTCGTGCTATTTGGTATAATAGAGAACAACGTCCTTGTTCCAAACGAAATTCGGCGATTTATTAATATACAAAATTTTTTTGAAAGAGCCCTACGGCTCATATCAAAATGACAATGAGTGATTTCAATTCCGCAATGTATGCCCTTTACAACCTTTATAGTCACTATATGAGCCAATCTCTGAGATTTATGCTATTTTGTATAATAGAGAACAACGTCCTTGTTCCAAACGAAATTTGGCGATTTATTAATATTCAAAATTTTTTTGAAAGAGCCCTACGGCTCATATCAAAATGACACTGAGTGATTTCAATTCCGCAATGTATGCCCTTTACAACCTGTATAGTCACTATATGAGCCAATCTCTGAGATTTTTGCTATTTGGTATAATAGAGAACAACGTCCTTATTCCAAACGAAATTCGTCGATTTATTAACTTCAAAATTTTTTTGCAAGAGCCCTACGGCTCATATCAAAATGGCACTGAGTGATTTCAATTCTGCAATGTATGCCCTTTACAACCTATATAGTCACTATATGAGCCAATCTCTGAGATTTTTGCTATTTGGTATAATAGAGAACAATGTCCTTATTCCAAACGAAATTCGTCGATTTATTAACTTCAAAATTTTTTTGCAAGAGCCCTACGGCTCATATCAAAATGGCACTAAGTGATTTCAATTTTGCAATGTATGCCCTTTACAACCTATATAGTCACTATATGAGCCAATCTCTGAGATTTTTGGTATTTTGTATAATAGAGAACAACGTCCTTATTCCAAACGAAATTCGTCGATTTATTAACAACATTCAAAATTTTTTTGCAAGAGCCCTACGGCTCATATCAAAATGGCACTGAGTGATTTCAATTCCGCAATGTATGCCCTTTATAACCTTTATAGTCACTATATGAGCCAATCTCTGAGATTCGTGCTATTTGGTATAATAGAGAACAACGTCCTTGTTCCAAACGAAATTCGTCCATTTATTAACAACATTCAAAATTGTTTTGCAAGAGCCCTACGGCTCATATCAAAATGACACTGAGTGATTTTAATTCCGCAATGTATGCCCTTTACAACCTATATATTTACTATATGAGCCAATCTCTGAGATTCGTGCTATTTGGTATAATAGAGAACAACGTCCTTGTTCCAAACGAAATTCGGGAATTTATTAACTTTCAAAATTTTTTTGCAAGAGCCCTACGGCTCATATCAAAATGGCACTGAGTGATTTCAATTCCGCAATGTATGCCCTTTACAACCTATATAGTCACTATATGAGCCAATCTCTGAGATTTTTGCTATTTGGTATAATAGAGAACAACGTCCTTATTCCAAACGAAATTCGTTAATTTTCTAAATTTTTTTGCAAGAGCCCTACATCTCATATCAAAATATGAAAGTTGTGCTGGACTGATTTGTTGAAAAGCATTTTGGAAATGAGTGTTAGAAATTATTTGAGGCTTGTTTTATTTGAATACTTTTATTTTTGGTTAATAATTGTTAAAATAAGTATGTACACTCGCATAAACATTTGTCCAAAAAAGTGTCCAAAAACTTCACACCGGTTTGGATCATCTTGTAGTTATCTTTTTTAGCGTTTATACTGCAGAGTCAAATCGTAGTCGAGTCGAAACTAGGTTGAAACCGAGTCAGAAACGTCAAAAAAAATCATTTATGGCTGTATGATACTCACTTTTTTTCAAGTACAATAAAGTGCTGCAAAACTAGTAAAGCGAAACAGAAAAGGGTAGTGTAGACAATACTATAGGCAAATATTTTGAAGTTTCGGATAAACCAAATTTGTAAATAGAATCAAAATTTTTTTTGTGTTGGACCATATTATTGAATTAATTTGCATTAGCTGCCGCAATTAATTGAAACGAAATAATTTATATGTTAAGTTAATTTTTATATTTACAAAAAAATGCACGTTTCAAATATTTTGGCAAACAATTAACAATGCAAACCCAAAATTGTATTTCAGTATCAAAAGAAAAATCTAAAAAAGGGGGAAAAAAATCATAACAATAATGGCGAACAAAAATGGAAAAATTGTTTACTAAATTTATTTTAAAAATAAACAAATAAATTCTCTTTGGTATACAAAATACAAATATTTTCTCTAATATTTCGAAAATGTCAGAAAAAAGTATGTAATGTCAAAAAAAGAATCAAATCCAATTCTTTTTTTGCTATAGTTGCTCGATTAACTGCTAGAAAAGTTGAGCTACCACTTTTTTTTTGACGTTTCTATATTTTTTCCAAATCTATGGTGTATACACTCACTCTCACAAATATTTTGTATATATATTTTTTATCTCACTCCGTTTGTCTTAACTAGTCACTGAAAAAGTGGGAAAAAAAGTGAGTATCATACAGCCATTACTAACGTATGTTTATATGTTTTTCTTGTATTATTTTCTGAATTTTATAAAAACAAAATAACAAAGTTTTATTGCCACACAAAAATCGAAGATTCGTACACGTATTAAGAAATCAAAATGGTGTCTTTTTAGTATTATTTTTTTGTTGTTTTTATTTTTCGACTCGACTCCGTTTATAGTGAATGTTTTTAGAGTTAACTCGACTCGACCCTAGAAATTTTTTAGGTCGAGTTGAGTTAACTACAAGATGACTCGACTCCGTTTATAGTAAAAGATAACCTAGGTTCAAACCAGGTTGAACCCTAAGCATAAACGTACTCATATATAATCTTCCTATCTCCAAAATGTCAAAAATTTATACAAAAAGATATTTATAACAGGTTTCGGAAACAGTTAGTTGGTAAATCTACATGAATGTGTTTTTCGTTGTTGGCAGATATTCGGTTGTTATTGTTATTTTGCCATATATGTCAACATTTGTAGAAAAGCATTCCATTTTCTCAAAATATCGGGGCCTCTTTAGAAAATAAAATAACGAAAAACAACAAAATATTAATAAAAAAATGTATTTATTTAGTTTTAACATAAAAATATTACTTAAAAACAACTCCGACATTTCAATTGGTTTATTCTACCATTTTCAAGTAGTGACTAAAAATATATTTTCAAACCACTGGTCTTCTATCAAAAATTTGAAATATTTTATAAATTAAGAAGAAATAATTTAACAATAATTTGGAAACTTCCTGGACATTTAATATATTTTGTGATAAATTGTGATGTAGTTTTATAAAAATACTCTCCAAAATTAGCCAAGATTATACTATTCTCTATATATAACGAGTGCACACAAAGTCATAAATGTCAACTCTCAATTAAAATATATTTAATTTGCAGAAAAATTAAGAGGTACCAAATTTACAAAATAAACTAGGCTAATTCTGTATAACACTAAATTGTCGAAACAAAATTTGCTTACATATTTGCTTATTATGTCAATTTTTCTAATTTGTAATTTGACTTTTAATTGTTTCCCTCAACGAATGGATCATGTCAAAATGAAATACGAAATGGAAAATGTCATAATAATTGAAAATTGTTAGGGAAAATAAATTTTTGAATTTTTTAAGTTAATTAGTCTTATTTTTGATTATTTTTTACATATCTGGCAGTTAATTTATAAATAGCGTATCTCTGTTTTTATTGCATAAATATCACACGTACTTGTACGTAGAAGTATTGGCTACATTGATCTCAATACCAGTATTACTAAACTACATATATATTTTTAGTCGACTTTGAATACTGACACGTTTAATTAAACACCGACAGAGGAACAATCCCATAGTTTATACCAGCTAAATAAAACTGATTTTTTTAGGGATTGGGTAAACGTAAACTACAAACAATTGTAAGGGTTTTTCTTTCTATTCAAAAATAAATTTAACTCAAATATGTTTTTTTTTTGCCTCTTTCCTGCAATCTTTTCTGGGACTCGCTAGCTTACGCAGTAGCCAAATCGAGGACGTACGGCTAAAGACTCGTTTTTGTTTAACCACCTGCACATTGCATTGCTTCATGCCAGCCTATAGGGTTGACATGCCAGCCTATAGTGCTGACATAAAAGGTTAATGAGCCCATGGATCCCGCACTCTAAACAGGGGTCATAGATGTGTTGATCTTCATCACCGATCATAATCAGATGATGAAAAATCCCTTTTGCATTCCGTCCATAGAGGGATTCGAACCCAATATCTTCCGATCAAAATATATTATGTACATATTTAGTTTGATTCATTTATATTTACAGGCTCTTTCCAACTTGAAACATTTGTGGTACGATTATCAGCAGAAGCGGTACGAGCGATAAAATTCCTTTGATGCAACGTTGGCGAAACATTTTTTAATTTAACATAAATGACGTCCAAAGTTTACGAAGCATTTTCAATTTAACACAAATTCGCAATTCGCTGCAATACATTCGTCCATGCTGTACTAACCCAACAAATTAAGTTAACCAAAACAGAAGATGTTTCAACATGTATGTTGGAAGTGGAACTATCAGTAGAAGCGATACGAGCGATATAATAAAATTCCTTTAAAATGAATCATTTAAAAACAAATTTGACATTTACTTCAAAATTTAACTTCCTAGTAGAATAAAAAAAAATTAAAAAGGAGAGTCTATAAATATAAATAAAAACGAATGAGCGATAATGAAAGAGCGAGTAAAGTTAAATACGTAAACAATTTTTTTTCAATTTATTATTTTTTCTGTGAGCTAATTTTTGAAGTAGCCTGCACTGTGTGCAAGCTATACAAATTTTACAAATGTTTCTTTATTATGTTCACACAGCTGTATTTCTAATCCTCTGCAAGCAAATTTTAGCCAATTACCATGTGCAAAACACATTAAAATGGTCGTATGACTGTTTAGCCAATTAATTCAAATTAAAGTTAAATTTTTTTTTTTTTTTTGTCAAAAATTGTTTCCAAAGGTTCCAGACAGTTCTCTTGTTTTTTTTTTTTTTTTAATTAAATAGAGTGATCATTTTCGAGCTTAAAGCCAACATTTGCCGAAGCGTAGGATTAATGGGGTATTGGGGTTCGTATTTATGATTTATCCTGTTCGTACCGTGCAGCACTTCATTATTGACTATCTGATGGGAGTTCATCATTAAAAAAAGTCACCCAAAAGAAATTTTTAAAACCAACTTTGGCAAGTTCGAGCTGTTAAAAATGGCATCGAAACACTTTATACAAGTTTCTTTCGACCTGCACTACATTAGTATCTCTTTCGAACTCATAGAGTGTACAGCGTCACAATTACACTTTTTCTTCAATGATGTTGACTCCTAATAAAACCGGTTTCACACGAAGCCATATTACAAACCAACAAAAAACAATGGCTTGAATTGTACATATTATAATCGTCATGCCTTTCATTTAAACATAGATCAATATCAATGAAATTAAATCAAAACTATTTTTTTTTGACACATTTACATAGCATTTTATACTAATATGATGGTATAGTTCATGACTTTGCACTGGTATCTGTGTTTAACAGAAACACTCGGGCTTCTAAAAGCATTTTTTGTCGGTCTGTATTGAATTATTTTGTTTATATTCGAATTTTGCGTCTTACTTTGGTAACTGGAATCGGAATCGGAATAAAAATAAAAATGCAAATTTTGCTCAAAATAAAAATAAAAAATAATTTTCGTTTTACTTTTATCAGTTGACATGACATTAAAAATTAAATAAAAAAACAATAAAATGATCCAAAACTATTGTTAAAATAATTCTATACCAACAAAAACCTGGGTTGAAATTATTCCAAACGGAATGAAAATACATAGCATTGTTATTGTAAAATTCCCAAAGTAAGACGACAGTTATGTCCGGAGTCAAAGTTCAACTTTCTGACGCAGGTACCAATCCCAATAAACCTCACATGCTCTCGTCTTATTGAAGTGCAAAGTAGATTTTAAAGTAGGATATAATTTTTTGTTTGTTTTGCTTTCGTTTTCAATTATTATAATATTAAAAATAAATAGTAAAATAGTATTAGTAGATAATTGCTTTAAATTGCTTTAGTTGTTGCGAATTATTTTGGCCTTGCTGTCCCTATTGTTGTATTTTTGAGCATTCCAGCGCAATAAAAAAGCTCTTTTTGGGTATTGAGCTGTGCAAAGACTAATTAAATTAAAACCATTAACTATTTACACATAGTTATTTGTGATCCTCCTTATATTTCGACTTGTCAGGTTTAATCATAGGAATTCTTCAAAAAAAGTATCTTTTTAAAAAATATTTTACTTATTTTAAAAAACTTTTTTTTAAATATTTACCCAATCAGAAAAAGTTTTAAAACCAGTTTAGTGAAAAATATTTTTTAAAAAGACATCTTTTTAAAGAATTAATATGATTATGACTGACAAGTCGGAGCTCTTAATAATTTTTTCTCGTTTCCTCATCTTTTCGAGTATATAGAAAAAAAAATATTTATTTTGCTTTTGAAACAACAAGTGTATTATAATCTCCAATAATCGAAGATATCTGTAAACACTTGTTAAGTTAACCTGTGTTTAATGATACGACGATAAACGATTATTGGAGATTACGAACCTCTTATTACACGTTAGTGTACTATTTTTTTTGATAGTGTTAAAAAATAGTTTTGGACAAAATTACGATGTCCTTTTCTTATTAATTTGCTTATGGTTGGAGATATTTAAGTATTTGCCTAGTATATTCAAACCCTTATAACTTCTAAGGCTATCTTTAAAAATAATAATAAAATTTTGTTTTCATTAAAATCGTGATATGGAACAAAATATTGATATTCTATACCGACTACATCGCCATCTATGTTAAGACCGATGCATCGGTTTTACCATCGCGATAGATCGGTTTTTTAGCCTCCTTTGTTTATCAATTTTATTTGATATAAACGGTTTTGCAGTGGAGTGTATATTTTTCGAGATAATGCCAAATCCGTGGACCACTCGGTGGTCCACTTAAGATGGACAAAACAGGGCGTATATATATGGTTTTACTCGAACTTGTAGAAACACTAGGCCCGATTCTGCCATCCAAAATTTCAAGATATCTTATTTTTGTTTTCCAATACAAATTCAAACAGAATGCGTGGAAATAACATAACATGGCATAAATTATAGTTTGTAGCATTCCAAAATCGGGGCATTATTTGGTTTGGCTAGGATATCAATACATTCAACAAACTATATGACATTGCCGTCTGTGTTGTTTTTTTGTCGAAAATAAACACACAACAATGTATTTCTGTTGGCTTAAGAAATTGCTGCGGTTTTTGTGTAAGTACGTAATTTTTGGTCAATCGTTATTTTTGAAAAACGCTCCTTTCAACCTATTTAAACGAGTATTTTTGAGCGCTGAATTTCCTCAATCCTTACCTCTTTATATATAAAGTAATATTGGAGAGGAGATACTCACAGTTTTTCGAAAATTGTTTATTTTCTGATTTTCTTCCATGTTTACCCCTTAACAAAGAAAATATGTAATCTACACATACACAGACCTGTCATAATGATTGGAGAACACAACTGTAGACGCGAGGTTTTGTTGTAACAACAACAATTTGTGCCTAAAAATACTAGGCTAACAAGCTGATTCAAATTTTTAAAAAATGTGTTGTTTTACAAAAAATAATCGATTTAGTAATTTCTCTTTAGTTTGACCATAACAAAATCACCATACAAAATCACGCACGTTGTCATGATTTGTCTGTTCAAACATACTGGTTTTATCTATGCAAAAATTAAAATTTATAAATTAATACGTATCACACCAAGCTTTAACCTCATTTTTATAATCCACCATAATAACCACTAGTTATTACTAGTAGTAATGGCTTGTTATCAAAAAACCTTTTCATGTTTTGTGACACGGACGAAATATTAATAAACCGTTAAACTTCTACTTATTTTAGTTCTGCTGAGAAGAGATAAACTGTCACTTCTGATTGGCCGACTCCACTGGTATCCACACGTAGAAGAATATTAATATTTATTCAACAGCCTTTAGATAGAAAAACGGTTCATAAATACTAATATACGTCTACTTGTTAGCTGCAAAACACATTAAAATGATCGTAGGATCGGTTGCATATTAGAAATTACAGAAAAGATAAAATTAAATCAAATTAAAGTAAAAAATTGGTAATTGTTCAAATTTGCTTACCCGCCTATCATATTTCTGTAGTCTCAAGACATAACAGATTAATCAAATTTTGTAATTTTTCTAGAGAGGTAGAAAATGTTGAATATTAAATTCATTTTTCACTTATACCGACTAAAGCTACTTCGGCTTGTGACCGCAGCCTTCGGCCACTATGCTTTACTACATAAGTCAAGTTTAATGAAGTTTATTGAAGTTAGGGGAGTGATAGAAAACGTTGAAAATTGAAAATAATTTTTGTTTTAAGTTGACTTAAGCGATTATGTCTTGTGGCCACAGATTTACTCGTTTTCTAGTGGAGACACGAAATATTATAAAATAACAATAAATTGTACCATCAAGTTATAACAATTTAGCCAAACTCGATGTTATAAAAAATTTCACATCATTTAAAGTAACGGCAGTTGTAAAACCGTGTAAATTGAATTGGGTGTTGCTAGTAAGTTTTAATAATTTAACTATTTTCGAAATGAACGAAAAAGATGAAATATTAAAATTAATTTAATTGTACGTATACAAAGGCAATGAATGTTATTGGAATATAAAATTCTAGCTTCTTTGACAAATCGTAATAGAAATGGGGCGAGATGAGGAGATAATTTAAAAATAATTAAGTATATACGCACTGCGTGAACAGCGGAACGGAAAAAAATACTATACACAAATGACGATATCAAATATATCGCTCGTTTACTGCACCCGACGTCATTTTTAATACTTTTGTTAAAAAATGAGAGGTTTCTGTTGAGGCCAACACCCAAGTTAATGTAACTAAAAGAATTGTTCATTTTAATAATCCTTCCTTTAGTCTATTAGGCGTATCACCATTTTTCACGTCAAATTTAAAATTGTATTTTGTAACCCCTCGATATCCTCGTCCGATCGTAACGAAAAACAGGATATAATACCTAACTCCAAAATTTAAAATTCTAGAGGTGTGGGTGGTTTCTGAATTAGGCACATACGGACATTATTTCAAAAATGGTGAATTTTGACTTCCCTATCATATGTCCATTTATGTTAAATTATCGATCCCCTATCCTTTTATTTTCTTTATACTTTGTATAAGAAAGTAAAAACCATTCTTTGACGTGGAATCGAACTCGATTGTTAGCTTAACTTTCTGGAATCGGTCACTTTGAAATTGAAATATCATATTGTTATTTAAATATCCAGACAACTAGCCATTAATTTGTTATGCATTTTCTGTTTCTAATAATTGTATTATTATTATTATATCGAGCCTCCGTGGTTACTATACAATATCGAAATAAAGGTGTCCGACTACTTTACAATTTAAATAGAAAGTACAATGGCTAAAACTAAGAACGAATAAACTTATCAAATTCCTAGCTTAGGCCAGCTTAAATGTGTTTTCAATAGATTTCAGCGAGCCAACCTTTCAACTTTATGAGCCCATGGGAGTACCTCTCAACCACATGAACCATATAATGCAAATTTTATTTTAATTCACAGGAATTTTACTTAAATTCACAGTCTTAACATTAAGGAAGATGTTTAACAAAATATGACGAAAATCCGAGACATATATTAATTAGTTCTAATTTAAATTTGACCGGATAATTTTAAAATAATGAGTGAATCGATTATCTTTCACAGATGTACTAAATGTGTATTTTCCTTGAATACCTGTACATACATATGTATATATAAAACAGTTTTTCTGTGACTATATCACCCGTCTTCTATCAAACATGAAAATAAAAAAAAATAAAAATAAATGGTAACGCCCAAATATAAAAAATGAAAACTGAAAAATCGATTAAAATAAATTTTTCATGAAATTTATTTTCTTTTATGCACGAGTATTTAATTTTATATTAGAATTGTTTCTTGTAAAGTTCCATTTCGTTTAAAATTTCATACAATTCAATCCTTTGAAATGTCAAAGGAAAAATGACCCCAATATAATTCCCAAATTGTCACATCGCTCACAAACAACAAAACTTACATATAGCCAAAAATGAAAAATTAATTTTTCAACTATGTACTGGGAATCAATCATTTACATACTCGTACTCGTACCTATAAAAAAAATGCTATTCGAATATGTAATCGCAAATAAAAATATTTTTGTTCATTGAATTTATTTTATTTTAATTCTATTTTAACCATGATGGAAAATTAATGGAAAATGTATGTGTGTGTGTATATGTCGAGCATGCTAGATTGCTAGAAACTATGATGTTGCGTGTTGCGTGATAAAACCTTATTATCATTATATATTTAGAGGTATGTACGAGTATACTTTTTTGTATATAAGGAATAAAAAAGTTGTTTCGTCGATAAAATGTGAATTATAATATTTTTGGTTGATTGTTAAGGTGATTCAGAATACAGGGTGTTTTTTATTTTTATTTATGAATTCTTAGTTAAATAGTTTGTGATATATTTTGCTGGATATTTTGCTCTATTATTTGAAATTATCGTTTAATTCTTGTATACAGTACGCTTTCAATAAAATGTCTGCTATCTACCTATAACAACGTAATACTTTAGAAATGTTCATTTAATAATTAGGGTTATCAATTTTTTGACACAAGAAACACATTACGGATTTATGTTTGAAAATAATAAAGTTTATACGTGTTCTTTTTATCCAAAAAAAAAAATTATAATTTTGATGGAATGATGTAATATTCCAGAGTATAGTAAATTAAATAATTTGTCCCTTTACAATCAAGCCAAATGAATCCAGTCACTCAAAACTAAATAAGATTTTCCCAATATATATTCTACGTTGCAGATGTTAGAAAATTTTCATAACCAAACTAAATGATCCCCAATTAAATAGAATTGTCAAAGTTCGGATAAATATAATTTTTTTGTTAATAAATTTTTGGTAGAATTATTTTGCTACAAATACATTTCAACAACAAAACATTTCTTCTAATGATATAACTAGTTCGGAAGAAGTTCATACCAGTCAGAAGGGCCCTAGGATTCAGAAAGTAGATAGTTTCTGCTATTCGCTAAACTTCTCACGTTTTTATTTAATTAATACGCCAAAAGTGAAATTATTCAAAATGTCAATCCTTTTTAGCTCTAGGTGTAATTCCTTATATTTTCGCCGCTCTTCAGGTCTAGCGTATTAAAGCATCAATGTAACATTTATTAATTTTTATTGCCTTTTCAATTTGGCTTTCTCTAATTGTCTTTTTCTTTGTTTACTAGTTAGTATCTTTTGTTCTCAAAAGTTTGTTTCGATCAGTTTAGGTAATAGATTTTAAAAAGATTTAAGTTTTTGTTATTATTATCCATTTTTGCGATTTTTGTTCCTACGAGTATCGGAAAAATTACGGTCAACCCTGTCACAGATCAGTGTGAGTAGACAAAAGCGTTTATTAAGGCCACATTGTTATGAGACTCAGTCTTCAGCACTTACTTATTTGAAGGGCCGAACGATACCCCACTTGGCAAATGAATCATTTATAAAATGTATTTTCGATTTTTGACGGGAAAAAATTGCATGAAACTGCATTGTGACTGACCTACTAAAATCCACAATGGAGCTTATGATAACGGTTGTGGATTAATCTTCGTTCAAACTTATGGGCTTGTTTTGTGAAACATTTGTTTAATTTGTATTCAAGAACGAATCAATCTTAACACGTAGATTAAATAATTAAACAACTGAATGTACCGGGAGTTGTGGATCAAGTTAATCTAAGGTAGACATGACCTTAGTACATACTAAATAGAATCTATAAACATCCATTTCTGTATGACTTAAAAGATTTTTCCGTAAGGTTTTCCAACTTACGGTAATAAAAGAAAAAATCTCTCTATTATATATGCATCCGTTTGAGAGATATGATGGTCTTAAATGAGTTTTTCTCAAGAAAAACCGTTATAATTTGTTTTTATTTAATTTTAATTCGCCATGATCTCCCCTACAATCCCCAATACAAAGTTTGGGTCGACGAGTTATAAAAGGTGCTCAAAATGTCCTCCTTGTGATTGAATACAGGATAATATTCGTTTTTCTCCCAACGTCTTAAAAGCCTCTTGTTTTAATACTGTTTTTTGGTATTAAAGTTGGCCTTTTTCTTACTATTTTATAAAATGTGTGTGTTGCTAAGCTACACTTTTAATCCTTGGTGTAAAAGTAGGTATTTTTAATACTATAGGAGAAAAATATTATAGTGAAGACACAATAATATGTATAATGTATATATGAAAGTATTTTTTATTTCGGAAAAACTTTTTTTATTCATTAACACAAAAAACTCAATTTACATACTCATTTAAAATAGTACATTGTGTCATTAGTGAAAATTGTGTCATGAATAGTTCCGAATAACACATACTATTTTTTCTTCAACGAAGAAATGCTTATTATAAACTAATTATACAAGTAAGTACAAATTATGTAATTAAAATTTCAAAATTGAAAGTAATTTTGTTGAAATATTTTGTGAAACTAAGGAGATCATGACTTTTGTTTGGTTTGACTATTGTAAGTGTCAAACTGCCAAGCTATAATTATAATATTTTTCTTGCGAACAAAATTATTTGTTCTGGATATTAATGTTAAAAGTACAATTTGAACAACTTTGATAAAAATTAAGCAAACCGGATTTGTCAACATTATTATCATTTGTAACCATATTGCCAACAATATTGGTAATTGGACTGGTACTGGGATCTTCGGGGGGTAATATTTCTGCAGCAAAGGTATCCTCATTTTCTACAGTATCATGAGCGGTTATATTTTCATGAGTAGTACTGTAGCTGGTACTAGTACTGTAGCTGGTACTAAGTTCATCGGGCCGTAATATTTTTATAGCAGTGTTTGTTTTATTTGTTGTGGAATCTTCTAAGTATCCCTCAGCTACAGTATTAGATTTCCAACCACCATGCCTTTTAAGGCAAGTGAGGTCACCGCCAGAATCTACAAGGAGTGTAGCTGAAGTTCGACGCAAGCAATGACCGGTATATTCACTTGCATTTTTTAAATTTAAATGCAATGCCACCTCTTTTGCAACGCTACTAATTTTGTGAATACCAACTACTACCCGATGACATACTCCACCCTGGTATTTTATAAAAAGACGTCGTTCCTCGAAATTTTCTGGGCGAAGAGCAAAGTACTTTCTGCAAATCCCCAAATAATTTTCTCCCAAAACAGTAAAGAGGCGCGATTTGTTTGTTTTGGAGTTGGGATTTTTACCAACAAAGCTGATTGAACGTCTTCAATGTCATCTATCTTTAAATTTACTAGTTCGTCGCAACGACATGCACCCGCTACTCCCAGTATTAAAACAACCTGCAAGAAAAATACCAAAAAATAAGTATAAATATTATCTTTAAGTTTTAAAGCTTACCTTCATCATTAAATATGTTTTATCGGGAGCAAAATTTAAAAACAAGTCGATTTGTGCGAGAACCCTCGATTTTTTTGCTGTGTAACCAACATTCTGTTTTTTTAAAAATGCTCGGAATTTGGAATATTTTTCGATGTTTACGCCATTTTTATAATTTAATGTGGCCTTAACCATAGAATATTGCGCCCAAAGAGTCGAACTTTTCATCTTCGTAGACAAATTGGCAAAGTATGCCAATAGAACGCTTTCTGAATATAATCCAGATTGCACATTTTTTTCAGTACACCACTTCAAAAATCGGTTATATGCGCACTCGTAAATCTTACGTGATTTTGATGGCAATAGGTTTAATACAATTTCCTTTGCTGTTTGAACCACATCCGGAGGTAAATTTGATAAATCTTCTGATTCAAACATTTTGTTCGCAAGAAAAATATTATAATTATAGCTTGGCAGTTTGACACTTACAATAGTCAAACCAAACAAAAGTCATGATCTCCTTAGTTTCACAAAATATTTCAACAAAATTACTTTCAATTTTGAAATTTTAATTACATAATTTGTACTTACTTGTATAATTAGTTTATAATAAGCATTTCTTCGTTGAAGAAAAAATAGTATGTGTTATTCGGATTAAAAGTGACTTTGTTTGACTCGCAAATATTTGCTTTTGCTCGGCTACGCTGCGCTTCGCCTCGCATGCAAATATAATTGCTCGTCAAACAAAGTATCACTTTTAATCCTAATGACACAATGTACTATTATATTCGCCTTTGGTTATTTCAATTCTTGGTAATTCTTTCCTTATCTGTTGTACTGCTGTGTGTATTCATTGTATTAGTTCTTCTTTTGGTCCAATTTCTTTGGAGTATACAAGCGCCTTCAACGTTCGCCATACATAAATGACCATTATCGTAAGATCGGGGATCTTGCAGGCCAATAAGTTAGACCATTTCTTCCAATCCAATTATTTGGATAGTTTTCGTTTAACCATTTCTTAACATTTCTATCGTAGTGAAGAGGTGCAGTCATGTTGATATGTGTGCCAGATTCTACTTAAAATAGGAACATTGTAAATAACGTTCATTGCAAATAAAATTGTAAAAAACGTTTAATATTTAATCCAAATATGAATGGTCCAATTAGCTTATCGCCAATTACACCAGCCTATACGTTTATACTGAATCGGTGCTGAAACGATTTTTATTTTTTCGAATGACGATTTTCAGCAGCCCACGTGTGTAGATTGTGAAAATTTGTTATGCCATATCATAGAATACGTTTCACAAAATTATCATTGTCCAAATTTCTTTCCACCAACCAATTACAAAACTAGCATCTTTTATTGTGGTCTATCGGTAATAGTTCTTGAACGGGTGTTTTATGGTATGGATGAAAATCCTCATTGTGCAATACTTGATGAATTCGGTAGGGAGAGACATTGAATTGTAAATCGAACCTCCTTAAGACTGATTTACATTCAAAAAATTTTGCAGATGCAGATGTCAAATCAAAAACTCGTTTTCTTTACACACAAAAAGTAAATTTAAACAAAAAATGTCATATGCCAATGCAAATGTTTGGTTTTCTTATTTATGTAACCTTATTATAGTTATTTATTCACGCATCGACGATTTTACAGAAAAAAGATGAAACTCGACCTCTGCAAAAAAAGCAGACGAGGTTTTTTGGGTTTGTTTCTCGGGTTTCAATTGACTTTTTTCAGCAGATGAATATTTTTTCTCTCTTTGTCTTTGTACTTTTTCCTATGTTGTGTTTCAATTTTTTTGCAGACGTCGATTTTCGTGGAATGTAAATCAGTCTTTATGCTAATAGAAGGATATGCTGTTACATTACGAATTATTTCTTCGTCGACATCCAAATGATTTGGTGAGACTGAATGAGGCACCGCCCGGGTATTTGATGTTGTTACGATATCTCGCAGTATTCTTTGAATATTTTTAAATACTGTTGCGTGACGAATGCTATTCGTTGGAAATCTGCGTTGATATTCATTGCGAGCTCTTGATGCATTAACATCGCAAAATCCGTAATCAAAATTGATATCAATGTACTCCTCACCTCAGAACAGCTACGAATAGGTAGTTTTAGAAAAGAGCGCTTTATATCATGACATACTATGATGCTTGTACACTTTTTGTTTTATGGTTATGTTCTGCTGTTTCATATGCCTATCGCCTTTCTGATATTTTGCTTTTCTATTATTTTAAGCTTTTTGAAAAATTTAATGTTTTATTTTAATCCGTAAATTGGAGTATGTTAGAAAAAAAATTTTGAAGTCAGGTGGGAATTAATGACTATAATTTTAATTGATTAAATTTAAAAATTATGTCGAGTTACTGCCATTCATTTTTTTAAAAATAATTTTATTAACATGGCTTTAGATAACAATAAACAAAAGTACTTGATAACAAACATATTGTCCTTTTTGGTAACAACTTTTTTTTATTTCATTTGCAGTAGGCCAGTAGCTAATGCAATACGATCAAATGGATTTCGATTTACATTTGTTACTCGGCTATCGCCTCGTGGGACAAACTTATCCCTCATGGATAATATCTCATTTTGCTCACTAGTACCATAAATAACTATTGTCCACGACTAACGTATAATATACTCATTATATGTGTGTTTCTTCAATTATAATGATATCCATTATTCACTGCTAGTTTATCTAGTAGTCCCTTCTTTTATTATTCACTACTACCAAATAAAAATTTCATTTTTGGAAATTTTATCTAGTAGTCTCTTGCCATTTTCATTATTATTAAACTAAGATGACAAAATATCGACGTACATTATTTTAGGTTTATTTAAAGGATTTGATAATAAAATACAATTTTTTATCGGTCGTGAACAAAGTATCGTATTCTACTCGCATATAATGGCTGTTATTCACTCAGATGATTTATGACACTCGCCTATCGGCTCGTGTCGGTAAACTTCATCTTCGTGAATAACAGCTATCATTATATGCTCGTTGCATAATATACTATTGCCCTCGACTAACGTATAATACACTCATTATATGTTTGTTTCTTCAATTATAATGATATCCATTATTCATTGCTAGTTTATCTAGTAGTTCCTTCTTCCATTATTCACTACTACCAAATAAAAATTTCATTTTTGGAATTTCATCTAGTAGTTTCTTGCTATTTTCATTATTATTAAATTGAGACGTCAAAATGTCAACGTAAATTATTTTAAGTTTATTTAAAGGATTTCATAATATAATAAAATTTTTTCTCGGTCGTGGACAAAGTATCGTATTCTACCCGCATATAATGGCTGTTATTCACTCGCCTATCGGCTTGTGTCGGTAAACTTTATCTTCATGAATAACAGCTATCATTATATGCTCGTTGAATAATATACTACTGTACACGACTAACGTATAATATACTCACAGCCTATCGGCTCGTGTCGGTAAACTTCATCTTCGTGAATAACAGCTATTATTATATGCTCGTTGAATAATATACTAATATAAATGTCATATCGTTTCTTATTTTGTATGCCTTGCTCTCTTTTTATACTTTTGTACTTTATTTGAGCATTTTTTGGAAATATAATGCTTTATTTTATTTTCAATATTACCGAAACGTAATAGAGAAACATCGCGAAAAATCTCCATAAAAAATGTATGATATAAACATTTCTTTTCGTCTTTTCTGCTACCTTAAATAAAGCTTGTTTTGAACAAGGAGGCTTTATCTGAAGTAAGCTTTGGTTATACATGCAATTAATTCTTGATTTTACATAATTTTATTGTAAACTTCGAAAGTGTCCCATTCGAAACTGAAAGTAAAATTTTCAAACCTACGACAATGTTAGTTTTAACCAAATGTCTATCTTTGAATCAATAAACCAGCGTTAAAGGCCAATTCTGGGAAGTCTTCCGCGAAACAATCTGGCGTTGTTAGTTTGAGTTCCAAACTTTCCTTTCCTGCATTGTCAAACCATTGATGTAAACAACGTCCTATGCAAGAATAATATTGCGTCACAGGATCATTTTTATAAAATACACAATGTTACAAACGCTATTTATCACTTATTACAATTATCTGTAATGCTTATAGACTAATTACGGTAATCTGCCGTGCTAAGAAAAAAAGTCACCTTTCCCTTTTTGTAGTTTTGAGTAATTTCAATTTTCCTGTTTCCTGCCATGTCTTAATATGAAACTTGACTACTAAATAATGTGATTTTAGGGCATTTAATGATGGATATTTGGCTTTTTAAAAAATCAGAAATATAGGTATTTGTTTGCAGAATCTAAATATGCCCCTAACGCATTTTTCGACTTTTGGCGTTTGTGACTTTTTTCTTAGCACGGCAGATATAGTAATTTAAATGTTACAAATTCTTCTTATAACTTTAATAAAATTTAGTAAAATATTCCTATGGAATTATTATGTTATTCATTCGACTTAAATTAAATCATTGAGTTAAATTAAAACCTAAACTACGGTCCAACATCATATTAAGTGATAAGGTTATCAGCAAAAATATTTTGCCAGATTATAATATTATTTTAAGTGATATCATTAGGAAAAATTTGGAAAAATAAATATTGATTGATGTATAACCCTAAAACTTTACAGTAGAACCCCGATCTTTTTAACGAGGAAAGACAAAGATGCATTGAAAAAATACGACGTATTTTGCAAGTCAGCATCATCTAGTCAGGATTAGGCGTACATTCCAGTGACCTATATAAGTCGACATACAATTTATTCCCAGATAGTTTTACCACAGAAGAAAGATTAACCAGAATAGACATTGCGTGGATCAAATTTTTTTTTCATCTCCGGTTTGGAAAGGGAGCTAAAAGTGATAAAGGAAAAGGAACAACTACCAACACAAATGAATCACCACGATGTCCATCATTACACGATATCCTATTTAACTATAGTAATCTTAATAGTACTTTTCGTCATTTTGTATTTTATAACCAAAGCAAAGGGTCAGGTTCTAATACCGGCAGCTCTTCCTCGACCGGATGAAAGTAGTGGAGTGTAAACAGGAAGCTACTCAAAACTATACAGCCCGGAATATGTTGACTCATCATTTTAACTCATCAACATTACAACTTTTAATTTCCACCAAATTATAAAGTTTGGTGTTTTTTTTTGTATCTATTGTGCTGACGAAACTTAACTTAATTTGTAATAATATGCATACTATAAATGTTTTTGATTAATTCTTTACATTTTGTGCTGACATTGAAAATTTAAAATTATATATAAAGCGTAGTATTGAATAAAATAAAGCAGAATTTAAATTGACGTTAACTGATTTTGTTCTCATTAATTAAAAGACCCCACCAGCGGTAACCTTTTAATTAATTAAATTTACATAAATCCGATACAAGGGAGAACAACCGTATTATTGCAATTTTGTCTTGCATTGCTAAGCTATTCGAGTCTATGGCTAACGATGTGATCTACTTCCACACTAAGTATTGTCAGCACGGATTGTTTCCGGGCCGTTCGACTGTAAGCAATTTAGCAGTGTTCCAGAATAACTTAATCAATTCTGTTATCCAGGTCAATGTATGTACCGTTTTGCTGAAGCATTCGACCAAATTAACCACCGTTTATTACTGTACAAGCTTGGTAAACTTGACTGTGACTTTATTCCGGTTAACTGGTTGATGTCTTACTTATCGCATCGCAATAAGCGTATCAAGATTGGCGATTTATTACCTGGGTCTACTGTTGTTTCTACTATTTATTAATGACGGAACTTCGATTATGCTGATTGTATCTTATTTGCTGATGACGAAAATATTTGTTAATATTTCAGGGGAACGGAATCAACCTATTTCAACGTGACTGGAATAAGTTTTCTGACTGGTGTGATATATTTTTAAATATGGATAAATGTCAAAGTCAATCTAGGCTTCATTTAGTTTTTGATTGTTCTCTCAACGACCATTTATTATAAAGAATTAATGTGGTTAACGATTTAAATGTTATTTTTGGTTCGATTCAACATTTAATTACCACTTCAACAATATTATTAACAAAGCATTTTCAATATTTAGTTTTATTAAACGCAATTCTAAAGATTTCCACGAAACCGTCTCCATTTTACGAGCCTCACTCTAACAAAATTTAGAACATTCAAAAACAGTTTTTGTTATTCGTTCTTAATAAATTGCGATCGTTAGAGCTACAGATTACCACCCTAGTTTGACCAATGCCATCTTTTGGGCATGCAAGCACTAGTGTCTATAGGCGTAAATGTTGCGCAAACGATATTTTCTTTTTATTCCGACAGCAAATAGTAATTGCAGCTTCCATTACAACAATTAGTAACTGTAGCTTCCAATGCGATCTGATTAATGTTGCAGAACAGTTTAACTTCCAGATTTCTCGTGAAACATTTGAAAAATCGATCACACAACCTATGTTTTAATTTTATAGTAGTTTTAATGTTGAATTTGCTTTGGGTTTTGATGGAATATGGTTTTCTTACCATTGATGTTGTCATGTTGTATGTTCTTTTTTGTTGTTGTAGAGGTCACAATGGTTTATATTTTTTGTGTTGGAATTGACTTTAATATATGTATGTATATTAGATGATTTTTTGTTGACTGAAAGCCATTTTACATTTATGGTAAATAAATAAATAAACGATCCTAAAATATTGATGAACTAAATAAATAAGTTTTTTTAGTTAGAAAAAACCTAATGGCCGATTTTATAACAAGTTGGATAATGACATGTAAATTAACATTTTTTGATAAATTAGGCACGCGGGACACCTGATGATTAATAATGATTAAGCGCTGTGGTCGCTACGAAGGATCGTTTTAATACAAATATTAAAAAAATTGGCATAGGTCAATGGTAAAAAAACACAAATTCGTTTTCTTTATTTATTATTTTGACAATACATAGCAAACTATACAGCAACTTAGACAAAATGTTCTCTTATATTTTTTCCAACCGTATTTCATGACATGACTTCTTCCCGCTCAGTTTTTCTAGCGGTGAATTTTTATAAACGACCGGCATTACCGACTGGATTTCATGATTGCCGCCTCTGAATTTATCCGACATACATTTTTTGTGTACAAACGGCATTTGACAAATATCGCTGGATAAATTAAAAAATTCAAAAGCGGGGCTTTATATTTTGGCACCTTGCAAAATTTTGCAAAATGGAATTTAGTTAATTGAAAATTAATATATATATATTAATATTTGCATGTATCTACTTTAATAGTTAACAGAGGTTTTAGCTAGATAAAAAATCTTTACCGCATTGGCCAAGCTTGTAAGGACACGGCACTAGAATTATTTTAGAACTATATTTAGTACTTTTATCACTTATTTTATATTCGCGGCAAAGAGTGACACTATGACTTGTAACATTACTAAAGGATCTCATTCAAGCTTCTGTTCACAATATTTAGTTTTTAATGGTTTCCCATTAAAACTCAAGAAGGAATATCATCGCCCTGTCTAACATAATAACAAAAATTTCTAGTAACATTAAAACTGAGTTCATTCCTAAAAATTAAATTTAATAAAATCCATTTAAATATAAAATGCGTCCTTTTCCTTTTATTTTATTTTACATGGAACTTATATAGTATATGTTTTCTTTTTAAAATACTGTAGAATTTGCGTACAATAAAAACTATGACAAAAATGTACGGGTCTTTTTAGTTTCGTCCAAAGAAGAACTCAATCCTTGGGATTGAGAGTAGCAAATATTACGTTTAGCAAATAATCCTTGAAGCCCACACAGGAAAAATTTTCGTTTACCTGTTATGGCCGTCAAAATCGCTATTAAATGATAATGTTAACAGTTTAATAATTTTTTATAAATCGAAATCCTATTCCCAGCGAATCAAATTTAAATTAAATAAATACTCCTATAGTAATAATTTTCTATTTGCGGTTTATTGCTATTTCAATAATTTTTAATTTTCTCATGTTGGAATAGTAGACAAAGTCTGTATCTCTATATTGTGATTATACAAAGATTGTACATGTAACCGTATAGTAGCTAAATAAAGTAAGGTAACTATTTTAACTATAACAAAAACCAGGCATACTTTGGCTTTTACAATTTATTGAGTGATATGGTCTCTGTAGTTGGGAGGCATCCACATGGCTGGTAAGTTTTACCGAACAATCATGGTAGCCTTAGAAAATATCACAGTGTTAATCATAATTGTTACCGTAGAGCACGTTAGAAATGTCAACAAATACATAACTGAATTTCACCAGAACAACACGATTAGGTCGGCACGTAGAACGTGTAGACATCAGGTCGGCTGAACTCGTTGCTCTCCAAGAAACTCGATGGTCTAAAAGTGGAGATTATATGTGACTCAAGGAGGAACTTACAAGTTGCTTTACAGTAGAGATGATCTCGGTAATGTTGGTGTTGGTTTTCTTGTCGGGTTGGAAATAAAACGGCTTACCGTGTATTTTAAGTTAGTCGATAGTAGAACGTCTAAGCTTCGTTTGTGCATGAAATTAGCCAACCTGGCGGTAACCTGCGTATCCGTGGCTGCTGAATTTTGCCATTCCGACGATAAAGACCCATTTATGGATCTATACTTGAGCACAGCGTCAGAATGGTGGTTGGGGCTTGTTACGAAATTTTGCATGGGAAGTACAGGACGCGCCCTGCCAGGATATGGCGTAAGTTTACCGATAATGCTAGGCCGCTAGTAAATCGAGAAAAAAATTAATAATAATAGTAGATATATTTAATAAACAAAAATCAAATCAATTTATATAAATTAGCAAAATAAACAATGGTTAGAAATATTATTGTTATAACAGAGAATTAATACTCAATGATTTGATATTTTTTAACTAATGCACCTAATTAATTAATTTTACAGAACTAAAGCTAATAAAGGAAACTTAAAATATATATGTATTGGGTATATGTAAAAGTAAGTTCCGTTTTTTGGTTAAAATTACATGTTTATTTAGCAAGTATATAAAAGTGGTACATTATTCAAATAATGCTCCATCCAAAGCCAAAACCTTCGCCCATCTTTTAGGCAATTCACGAATTCGCTTTCAGAAAAAGTCGCAGGCTTTTGAAGCGATCCATTCTTCAAGCCAATTTTTGATACTTTCATAAGATGTGAATCGTACATATTGAAGGGCTGACTGCATCGACCGGAATAAATAGTAATCCGAAGGAGCAGTGTCTGGCAAATATGGCGCGTGTGATAGAACTTCCCAGTCATGTCCTTCTAGCCTAGGTTCTAGGTAGGTTTTAACGACTTTGCAGTATGTGGTTTTGCGTTCTCAAGCTGCAAAATCAGTTTATTGTGCCTTGGTTCTCCCATTTTGGTCGATTATTTTAAACAGCTCGTTTCAAACGTATTAATTGCAGTCAATAGACTTCGCCATTAATAGTTTCAGAAAGTTTCAGTAGCCTAACCTTATCAAAATGAACATTTCGCTTTGGCTGTGATGAACCAAGGCTTTACCAAAGCTTTTTTACGTTTAGGATTATCGTAGAAAATTTATTTTTCATCTCCAGTCACAAGTCGATGCAGAAAACCCTTTCTTTGTTCTCTTTGAAGAAGCATTTCATAAGTGATTTTTCGACAATTCCATCTGCCTTTCTGTGAATTTAGTGGTATCTAGTTTCCAAATTTTTGAACCATCCCCATTCCATGTAGACGTCTACTGAACGCGGATTTATCAACATTCAATGCTCCTGCCAATTCTTGTTGCGCTTGTGTGTTGTCTACATCCAATAATGCTTCCAAGGTCTACCTTCACGTTGTGTGTCTTCAACATCGAAGAAACCTTCTTCAAATTGCCTAAACGACCTTCTACACATACTATCACAAAAAGCTTGTTCTCCGTAAGCTTGAACAAGTAAACGATGACTTTCAGCAGCGCTTTTCTTCACACACAGATTCACACAATACTTATAAGAACAATTATGCCATCTATTAGAAAAACGGAACACATATACGCAATATTGCATATATTTATAATATTTCGATATTATTGAATTATTATTAAACAAAACATGATATACACAGTAAATTAGATACTTTATAATTAGTCATCTTGTGTATAATTTTAATTAAAATTCATGACTTGTTTGCACAATTTTGTGTCCGTTAAATTTTGCACATGTTTTCATGTAAGTTTTCACTTTTTTTTTTTTTTTAATCTATGCAATCTTTTCTGGGGCTTAAGGTACTCCCAACTCTTTTCGCAGTTAATTTTACCGTCCTACTTTACGCAGTAGTAGCCAAATCGAGGACGTACGGCTATAGACCCGCTTTGTATAAACCACCTGCACATTACATTGCTTCATGCCAATCTATAGTGCTGACATGAAAGGTGGGTCGGCCCATGGATTCTGCACTCTCAACAGGGGGTCATCATAGTTGTGTTCATCGTCATCACCGATCATAATCGGATGATGAAAAATCCCTTTTGCATCCCGCCTCTATCGGGATTCGAACCCGGTACCTCCCGATCCAAACGCCGCAGCTTTAACCACTGCGCCGTTTGCTCGGTAAAGTTTTCACTTAATTTTAATTAAATGTAGCACTGTAATTTCTTTCTAGGCACACCACATAATATATTTAGTTGGATTTGCTTTCAATTTTTATATAAAAGTTGAAATCTAGGTAATTTAAATTAACAGATATGATTTAATCGGTATACGAATATTTCCCTTAGTTTTATAAATATGCAGTTAAGTAAATTATGAACCAAATTATTATTTTTAGATAATTAAATGAATAGAAATTAATTCAAGGTATATGGTTCATGAAACTATTAAAATCACGATTTTTTAAGATTAGATGATAAATTATTTAATTCATAATTATAAATTATTTTAGGAAATTCATATTCCTCTTAATTTTAAATTGTTTTCAAACATACACCGACTGACAAATCTAGTTATTTTAATCAGATCGCACCGTTTTAAAAATCAACCACCGACTGCCAATTTTATTTCATTTCAATCCATCAATAAAAGCAATAGGTACCTAATTATTGTTGTATTGTTAAATTACCTATTGTGAACCATGCAAAATTAAAATAAAATCAAATAGCGTTCTTTGTGTGCCCAAGTGGTGGAACATACCAGGCTTTAATGCCAGAGCTGGCAAAAATCAGAAAGACTTATGAGAAAGCATATATGTAGGTACATACTGCCGACATGAAATTGCGACCGATGATGGTGAGGGAACGATGTACTTTCAACACAAGACCTTTTCACCGGTCATTTGGTTGGTTTCATGTAGAGAGGCGTCTTGTAGTCAAGCAGGATTGATGGAGAACCCAAGTTTTTCAAGCATAACAACTGAACAATAAGCCAATTCGGCTAATTTATTGAAAGTAATTACAGCGTACCATACTTTCAGACCTCGGTCAACGGAATCGGAATCGGATTAGAAACCTAATATAGATGCTGTCACAAGGAATGAACATTTTTGAACTACTTAATGTGTAGTGAAGCTCTCCAAATACAGGCCGTAGAGATGGATATTGACGATTCATCCCACAAAGAAATCACACAGATCATGCTTAATTGTTCACCTGGGGCTGATTGCATTAATTCGCAGCTGATTTCTTATTGCTTGATATTAGGGGAGAAATTGTGTGGAACTGTCTTTTTGACAGAAACTGTCTTTTCGGATTTAATTACTAATGACTATCTGGGAGAATTTCGAACGAATCGGTCAGTTACTAATCAAGTTTTTTCACAGCAAATGATTCTTTCTAAATATTATGAGACATCTGGTGATGTACACCAGGTGCTTCTGGATTTCAAACAAGCGTAAAACTCGATCAATCTTGAGAGTCTATTTGAGAGAGTTTGCTTTGGAATATCTTTGAATACCTAAAAAATATGCACATCTATGTTAAATGGCAGGAAATCGGTTGCAATATTGTGCTAAAGTTGAGAATAGAGAGATATCGAGAATTTTTACAATTAGCTTGGCTGTTCGACTAGGAGATCATTTGTCGCCGATACTATTCAATCTCATGTTAGAATAAATTTCTGGTAAAAATGCAACGCTACCTAGGCAGGTGATATCTCCCTGATTGGACTGCGTGGCTATGGAGCAAAGGAGTTACTTGATCCGTTAGTACAATTTTCAAAATATCTGATCTCTGGTTTTAGAGACCTTGACACAATTGTCTTTAACGCAGTGGTAACTACACATTTGAAGGAGTGACAAAATTTAAATACTTGTGAATTTTTGTCACTCGTGATAATAGTGTGGATAATATATCAACAAACATCTTGCAGCTGGCAGCCGCGCTATATATTGTCTAAGTCCACTGCTAAAGCCCAAATATCTTGAAAATGCCGACAATCTGAAATTATACAGGTTTTGTTCATGCCATGTTGGTTGTGATAGTGGAACCTTAACGGATTAGTATGAAAGATGGTTGACGGCATTAGAAATAAGAGTCATGCGAGTGATATTTCGGCCTAAGCGAAACGATGATGGCACATACCGAATACTTTTATTAATTTTTTGTTGAATGTTAATTAATTCATATAATTTCTAATATGCTACCGGTGATTAGACCATTTTAAGTGTGTTTCGATGAACACGAGAAGTATATGTATTAGTATTTACGAACAGTAATTCAACGAAACCGACTAATAGACAGAATTCTATTTATTTAATTATATGATTTTAATATGTTTCGAAGATTGTAAGAGAATTCAATCCAGTTTCGAACTGATGAGCTTACGATTATGAAAAAATCAATCTTCTCATCAGGCCGCGGCGACTGGACTGATTATACCACAATTTACATTCTATATATACAGAATGTGCTGATTAACATTCAACAAAAAATTAATAAAAGTCAAAATTAGCGTACACAGAAATACAGCTGTGTGAATATTGTGAAGGAGAAAAATTGTAAGAGATTTCATCTGTATTACCATGATTCGCTAGTACTTAACGCACAGCACATTCTGTATATATAGAATGTAAATTGTGGTATAATCAGTCCAGTCGCCGCGGCCTGACGAGAAGATTGATTTTTTCATAATCATAAGCTCATCAGTTCGAAACTGGATTGAATTCTCTTACAATCTTCGAAACATATTAAAATCATATAGTGAATATGCTGGTTCAGTCACGGTATGCGTGCTGATCCCGAACAAATAGTGCAGCAATCTCCGAGAGGTAAGCCACCTTTTGGTAGAGGCAGCGATCATTGTCTACGAGGATGCCCACTTTTAGGGCACCGCGTTTCTTAGAAAGTAAAAAGTCTAGCCAATACACTTTCGTGCACGTGACACAGTCCGTACCGATTCCTGAATCTCGAGGTTCGGGGTAGTTTAAGCGGTATCCTGTTTTTCGTTTGTTGATTTAGCAGTTTACTTTATTAAAACAATTTGATATTTATCAAAATTATTCAATGTTCGTTCGACAAGGGAAACCCCCTTTAATTTGTCGAAAAAAACCTTGAAATATAAAATACCAGTATCAACACTTTCGATAAGGAAATTGGAAGTGTTCTTATTTGATAAATTGAAATTTGAACAATTTATATTGGCTAAAAAGTACAAAACATAATGATATAAGTTCAACATAGATTATTTAATCACAAGCATATTTTATAGTTAGAAGAAGTGAAATATGAATCGAATATTCAGCAAATGACAAATTTGTATTGTTGCTTAATTATTTTAGGGAATCCAACTAATATTAATTTAATTTATTGTTCGGTATCAATTTTGCCCCAAATATTAGTTATAATGAAATTTATAAATTTGTACAAATATTTTTTTTTTTGGAGATCTTCCAAATTCAAATTATACTATATTTTGTCAAATTGTGTTTGATCCGAGTTTTTGCCCAATTTACTTAATTCGAGAAGCATTTTAGATATTAAATAATTGGTTTTATTTCATCTGAAAACAATAAAAGTCAATTTTAGCCAATTCTAATTAAATATTAAAATTAATATATAACAAAGAATATTAATTTTAATTTATAAAGTTCGATTTCGTATTATATATATTTTTAAAATATTATTACTATTATTTTGATTTTGATTTTTGTTATTTTATTTTTGTTGTGTATTATATTCTTGCACAGTTTGCCTGGCTTTAGCCGCCTTCGAATGCACAGTAAGAGTTCCCATCCGGGTAGTATTCCCGTTGCATTTGTTGAATTTAAAGATGCTGCCTATGCTGGTTCAGCTATGGCTGCACTACAGGGTTCATTTCTTCTTTCATCTGATCGTGGTGCCATTCGTATTGAATATGCTAAATCACGAATGGCTAACGAAATTCAACAACATTACAGAGAAGTAGGTTGTAGTTTGTTTAAAAAAATAATTTTAATGTTTTGTTTATTAAGTTTTTTAACCTCACAAAAATTCATATACATTTACGTAATATAAGGGATTCGATATTTGTAATTAATAAATAAACTATCCATGCATGTTTTTGTTTTTATTTGAATACTTACTTTCATTTTTATGCTGATTGAGTTGCGCATTTTCTCAAAATGTATATAACCATGGGAGAAAACAAAGTATAAATATCGAATCCTTTTCTCTAAATGCTTTAAAGAAAATTTTTTTTAAATATCACATGGCACAAACGCACACCTTTAATAAAATAATTTTTATTAAAATTTTGAATTAAAATATTTTATTATTTTTATAGTAATTATTTTGTTTTAAAATTGTATTTTTGTTTGTGTTTTTAGGGGAGCGGGTATGGAAGCAAGACAGGAACATATTTCGAAGAAGAATGAACGTGACTTAAACAATTATTTAATGGCAACAACTTGACCTCATTCCATAGGGCTGTATCCAATACCAATGCGTAATATAACTGCATAATTGCTCGCGGCAATTAAAATAAACTGCAACAATATATATTTAAATATAATATACATACATATATGTATGTACACATATTTATATAGATATAGATATAAATATATATAAATATGAATTGTAACAGTTATAAAAAATATTTAAATTATCAATGACAAAATGTATAACTTATTTATTTATTAAAAATATTTATAAAAATAAATTTAAACTAATATAAGAAACATAACTATAGAATAAATGTTAAACAAACAAAACATTTTTAGACAAATCGTTATTTAAATGTGTGTTTAGTTTAATTAATTCTAACCAATTTCTAATTATAATTTCAAATTACCAAAAATAAAACTATTATTTATTTCCTTTTTTATTTTTCAAAATTATATTTCAATAATAGAACAATATTTGTTTCCATGTAATCAAATTCATTAAGATGAATTCGTTATTTAGATTTATGATTCTTGTTTTCATTGTAACATACTTCTATTTTTTTTACCAAAATTATTTTCCTTCATTATATTAAATTTGAATAATAACACAATATTTATTTTTTGAGAATAGCTTAACCATAATGTGCCCTAATTATATAGCTATCTTTGTATTACAAAGTTAAAAAACAAAAAATATAAAAATTAAAAAAAACTATTTAGTTGTTTTAAAAAATGTTCTCAAAATAGGGTTTCAAAAACATACATCTTAAAATTT
This sequence comes from Tipula vernalis, assembly GCA_958295665.1. Lineage (NCBI taxonomy): Eukaryota > Metazoa > Arthropoda > Insecta > Diptera > Tipulidae > Tipula > Tipula vernalis. The sequence continues at coordinate 193,770,784 of OY282559.1, read as the reverse complement.
TTTTATCGAAATTTAAAAAATATTAAACCCCCTTCGAAAATGTTTTTTAACATGAAGACTTTTTTCAAACTTGATTAATTTCAAACTAGATATGTCAATTCTTTCATAAAAATTAATGATGCATAGAAAACTCCTTGAGCAATATAAAAAAATAAATATTTTTTCTAAATATTAAATAAAAAAGACAAAAAACAAATATTTTAAACTTAAAAATATATATCTGCATATCAATTTTGGGACTGGTTTGTCTCAAAAGCAAAAATTATACTAATTAAAAAATAAATATAAATATATATATTTATATATATATATATATATATATATATATATATATATATATATATATATATATATATATATCAAATTTAAAAATTAATAATAATAATAAAATATCGTTATAATTACAGGTTTTAGAACTATGTTTATTGTGAATTTTTTTTATTTATAATTTGACCTAAATTTTAAATTAATTTAAAAAGATCTACATAAAATGTTTCTTGCCATTTTAAAATATATACATATATAATCAACTGTATATGTACATGCACAAATATAATAGTTTATATGTATATATATATATATATATATATATATATATATATATATATATATATATATATATATATATAAATATATATATATATATGTATATATATATATATATATATATATATATATATATATATATATATATATATATATATATATATATATATATATATATATATATATATATATATATATATATATATATATATATATATATATATATATATATATATATATATTATTGACAACTGTAATAGCTACTATTTTTTTATATTTGATGGCTTATACCAAAAATTAGATTAGTTAATTTTCCAAAATTTTTCACTTGAAGGTTGCCACTAGGACAATCAAATCACAGCTGAACAACATTAAACATTAAATTATAATAAGCACTTTTGCGGTAAAAAACACATGGCAACCTTGAAAGTTCCTAAAATCATATTATTTAATTTTCCTACCAAATCTCATAAATTAATTAATACCATTTAATGTTTTCATTTAATATGTATAATACCAAAGGTTTATTTTTATTTAAACACATTTTATTTTAGAAATAAAATTACCTGGTATAAGTTAAATTTAACACCAACTATTTTAATTTTTATAGGTCAAATTAAGTTAACGTTTTCATATCATTATTTGTTCATAAAATAAATTTTGCTTAAATAAAATCAAGTTTAAGAATTTTAGCTATTTTAGTAATATAATTATAAAACTAATAGATAAATTAAACTATAATAAACGAAATAAATAAAAATAGAATAGATTGTGTAACAGTTCTAATATGAAAAATAAAATAATAAAAATTAAAGCATAATTTATAATAATTATAATATAATTTACATGTTATAATAAAGAAAAATTATCTCTTCATGAGATTTTTACAAAATATTTCGACATGGTTCTTAGTTCAAATAAAAATATAAATAAAAATTTTAACATCGATTGTCGAATGTTATAAGAAAAAATATGTTAAGTAAATATATAATCAATTATAAAATTTTTATAATTTTATAAAATAAATCCGTCCAAAAATCCAAAATGTGTAGTTACCGGAAATATTTTTATAAATACCGGCAATTTAATGTTAAATTAAAAATTTAATGGGAACTTAAAAAACAAAAACATATCAACAACCATTTATTTTAAATAATAAAATTTAAAAATAAAACTAACTATACATAAACTTAAGGAAATTTAAAGATAAACAAAACATATATAACAGGAAGACATAAGTAGGAATACAGTCTTAAAACTTCATTATTTTGCAATACTATTGACTTTAAAAATAAAATATACGGAATCTGTGTTAGAATAATTAAACTAACACAAATGGACTATACGAGACGTTTATTTTGAAAGTGGCCTTCGACAATTTCCCAAAACAAATAATAACATTTATAATGCTACAATATCTTTTCATTAAAAAAAAAAAAAAATGCAGCTATTTCTGTTTACAAAATCTGCATAGTCTGTGACTTTGAATACATATATTAGCTGCAATTTTTGTTAAAGGTAGAAGAATAACTTATGTTAAATTCTTTCGATTTCCAAAAAAAAAAATTGATTTTTTTATTTCCCAAAAAATACGGGGAAAAAAATTGATTTCTTTGTAGTGTATTGTTGAAAAAAATAACAAATAAAAAAGCGAGGTTATGTTTACACATTTTACAGTATTTTCCATATTGTATTGTGAAATCTTTACCATAAAAAGATAAAAAATATTAATTTAGATTAAAACACAATATTCGCATCAAAATTTAACCACAAATGATTTATGAAAATAGCGGCCTATTTTTGTTTACCTAATTTTGACGTTTACATTTCTACGTATTTGTGAAATTTTTATGAAATCTACCAAAAAATCTGGATTTGTGACAAATGATACGGATCAAAAAAAAAACAATTTATTTCTTTCGAAAGAATATGTAATGTCAAAAAAGATCAAAAAAAAATCAATTTATTGATTTATTTTTTCCCAAAGAATTCGACATTAGAATTGGGAATATTACAGCAGCCTATTTTGTTTTTTTTTTCTTAAATGGAAATTGACCACATTCAAAATGAACAGCTCACATAGTTAAAACATGAAAAAATGTTTATGAGGCTATGCAATAAGCAAATGTTCCGTCGTAAAGCATCATAAAATTAGCAAAATGATTACAAAATTAAGAAGTTTTAATACTGTTTACATACTTGCAGTCCCCCTGAATCCATATATGATATAAATACAAAATATACATACATACATGAATAATAATAATGTATATTTTATATGTATGTACAATATCATTTTACTTTAACATACATTTTTAGTTGTAATATAAATTATCTACCAAATAAATATTTAAATTTAAATAAATTGTTATATTATAAATTTTATATATAATATACTCGTATATGTTTATGTACTTGTATGTGGAGTGAAAAATATGTTTAGTTGAAATCTATGATGTCTGTAGTGGTACGAGAACTAGTTACTATATGTTTAGATACTTAATAAGTGTTCAAAATTTGAAAAAGATCGGACACAATCTTCAACTGCCCGCGCCGCGTCAAAATTTTCGTGACTTCGTATAGTCAGTCTAATAAATTGGCAGACTGGAAACATATTTGAACCACCATTTACTGGTAACATATACGATGAAGATCTATAAATCTTGATAGTAAATGGTAAAACAGTTGATATTCAAAATCCCAAGCTACCGAAAGATGTGTTAAACTAAGTTACAGAAGTTTAGTCTGTAGTGGGGGGAGCTGCACATTTTGTCAGATCTTTTTCAAATTACATACATTTATCAATTACCTAATCACACAAATGTTCCTCGTATAGGCACCATAAAATTCGACAAAAATAAAAGTTCACCACTATATAAACATGTACATATATGTGCTTACATGTACATAAATTTATACGTATTAAAATATATACATAATAAATAGGGTGAGTTTTAAACAAATGCCGGCTATCTTCTCGGAAACGGACAACATTTTAGTTTTGTTATGAAATATGAGCAAAAACTTATAGTCATTATAACAAAAGAATTTATTCCCACACACTGTGGTGTTGTTACAATAAGCGTATTTTCTAAGTAATTCTTAAAAAAATTAAAAGATATTACAATTCCACTGTAGGAAACAAAATTACCAAATTTTTTTATTAAATTATCCAAAGGCATTGTTGTGGCAATATCAATTAACTTTTTTGGAATTACAAGAAAATACTCTTTTGCTATAATAAATATCAATTTTTGCTCATATCTCTGAAACCGTAAACTAAGAAAAATTTTGTGTAAACAAGAAATATTTATTTTTAACTACTTAAGCTTGTACCTGTGAAAATGAAATGAAATTTTCACTGATCTCTGAAATTGGTTTATCGATTTTCGTAAAATTTCAGGTCAGATAATTTTAATTTGCAAATTTATATTTAAAATTGTTTAATGAATACAATAGCCGATTGAAAAAAGAACGAGAAGTTCAAATGACCAAAATGTCAAATCTAGCTCCGATTTATCGCACATGAAAAAAAAAAACATAGTGAAAGAATGAGGCATCTAAGTTATACCACGAACGATTCATTTTTACTAGCTAAACTGCTTACTATAAAGTGTCATTTTTATAAGCAAAATTTCATTTCACATCAACTGTACTAGGCTTTAATCAAAAACTGTACTCGACAGTTTGAGTTCTAATTATAAAAAATAAAAATTTAGCCTCTAGCTCATCACTGGACGGCTGCCTCGACTCAATAATATTCATTAAATTTGTCAGCTATACATCTGCTTGTACTGTTTCCAAGATAAAAGACTGGCATTTTATAAAAACTCACCATGTATAATTTTTTTTTTGTATTGATATTATTGTATGTCTGCACATATAAACACATCAGAAATTTTGTGATAGTTTGAAATATTTAAATAACAAAATTCTATCAGAAGGCTAAATTATAATAATTAATTTATTTATAGTTTCAAATTTCAATTCTCAATAAAAGCAATGTTATTCAAAGTCAAAATTACATCCTTATAGAAAAAAAAATTTTAAAATAATTTAACAAAATTTACAAAATATTCCTTTTCATCAGAAATTCAGGACTCAGCTTTAATTGAAACATATAAAAAACATCGGCATTTTTTTAGATTAAAAATGTTAAACTTTTCAGTTATATTTTCTTCTTTAGTAATATTACTTAACAAAAGCCTTCAAGAATATGCTTAATATTAATAATATAAATTATGATTACAAAAAAAAAAAAAAAATACGTATAACAAAAGTTATTAAGTTACAGAATATTTATATAAAACATATTAATTAATAAATAAACCAAAATAAATTTAAATAAAGAATACAAAAATATAAGCAAAATGTGTTAATTAAAATAATGATAAAAATATTTTAATAAATTAAACATTGAAACATATCAAATTCGTGCCCGATCATTAATATTCTTTGTAATTCTTAAAATTAAAATTTAATAATTAATAAATTGCAAATAGCAAATAGACAAATAAGCATTTGATGTATTTAATAATCATTTAATATAAATTTAAAGGTAATTGATATATTATATTGATTGATATATTATCAAATATCATGTATTAAATAAATAATTTATATATATATATATATATATATATATATATATATATATATATATATATATATATACGTATATATATATATATATATATATATATATATATATATATATATATATATATATATATATATATATATATATATATATATATATATATATATATATATATCTTCAGTAGTCCGCAAAATTAAGTTGTTTCCACTATCTTTTAAAATAAAAATAAATATTCAGTTATAATTACATATTTTCCGATTCCGATATATTGCAAAAGCAAAAATTTGTTTTAGTCGATTTTAAGCAGGCAGTCGCAGTTATAAAACAACAGATTTTAATAGTAACATTTTTCAATTATCGATAATCAATAACGCGTATTACTTACTCCCTCTACTAAGAATTACAGCTCAGCTTGACACCGACTGCTCATACTCGAAACTAAACGTCTAATTTGAACTGGACGAAATTAATTACAATTTTGCAACATATGTTGACTTAACTCCGGAAGAGTGGTTGGTGCGAATTGAATGGCTTTTAATTGTCTTTGCAGTATGTCCCATAGATGATCGATACCGTAATGCCTAAGCTGCAGGATAGCCACGTCAAACCGTGAATATCATGATCCTCTAAAAACTCCTTCATTATGTCAGAAATGTGAGGTCTTACATTGTCAAGCTTTTGCCGATATATTAAGGAAACTGTACCACGTATGGTGCTAAGGTCTATGTAATGTTCCGTGAATTTTTACTCATTTCTTCCCAATGTGTGATATATCATACCACCGTATACTCAAAACCGCAATTCCAATACGCTTTTGATAATAACATTTATTTCATTCTATTTAAATTGATAAGCATGTTTACTTTCAAAACACCCATTGCTCGAAATAAAACATATTTTAAGACCGTTATTTAAAAGAAAAATTGTGGTTTCCACGGTCGTCACTAAGTGCATCTATTGGTGCAATAAGTGCAATAACGACAAAAACTATTGAATAGCGTACAAAAAATACGTGAATATAGCGTTACCGATTTGCATATGATATATCATACTTTGGGATATAATGGGATGAGCAGATCTCAAGCGGTCAAGTATTGGTACACTGTCTGAAGGACTAGGACGTTATATAATTTTTTCCAACCCTTAGAAAAGCTATTGAGCTAAACGCCAGAGTTTATTTCAAAACGTACAACACTTCATAAATTTGTATTTGACTAAAGCCGTCAAACGCGACTAAAAATATTTTTGAAGTGATTTTTGTAAATATGTACAATTTTTTCAACCCCTGCGGTTGGCAAGACATTTTTTTTATTTCAAAAATATGTTTTTCAATTACAAATAAAACGCCAGTGAATTTGAGGAACGATATGCAACTAAAAGATAAGGAATAGAAAGAGTAAAGTCGTTTCACGAATATTGCGCCGCGCTGTGTATAACGCTCATTTGACCATTAGAAGACTCTTGGACATCATTCTGAAGAACACGGAGAGAATCTAGACTCGTCCATTAACAAAAACGGTTCCCAAACATCAAGAGTCCAATTCACGTGCTCTCTAACGAATTCCAGTCGTGCTCTTCAATAGTCTACTCTTAAAGTCTCTTTATTGTATCCGTGCTTTCTTGAAGATTGTAGACTAGTTGTCGAACAGCTCTCTTAATAAAATTAATCATTATGATAAAACGATCCTGAGTGGCCTGAGATGCCTTCCTTAGCGCACCATTTAGTGCACCATTAGGGCACTATTAGGCAGAATAACTGCTGGTACACATTCATCGCTGTTTAATTTTTTGTCGTTCGTTCCATTACAAATTAAACAGTACGGTAAAATGAAATTCAGTGGAATAATTTATCAGCAGTTTAAAAAATAAACAATAATAATTACTGACCAAGTCAAGGTGCGTACATGATCCAATTCTGGTGAAAAAATGTACACCACGAAGTTAGCAAAATAGTAAAATTTTTTGTTAAAATTGGTTACCCTGGTGAACTTTTTGTTCTAGTTGGAAATAATTCAACTCATACAGCTAACTTCGTGGTGTAAATTTTTTCACCAGAAAAGTATAGCATGTACGCAGCTTCAACGATACTTTTTTATTTAAGTTATGTTATTGAAAAACAAAAACAAACTTTTAGAAGCAAAAGTATACTGCAATATAAAAAAATTCAACTAAAATCTTGCTTCCAAGCATACTATGGGAGCATTCGCAATTAGAATTGAATATTCTTTTGTAATTTAAAAGTTAAAGTGGAAAAACCTTAGGTGTGACAATTTTACGGACCAGTTAAATATATATATATATATATATATATATATATATATATATATATATATATATATATATATATATATATATATATATCGGGGTGTCCCAGAATAACGTAGTCGCCGTTAAGATTCTGATATGACATAATCCTGAATAAAAACTGCATTACATATCTATCTTTAATCAATAAAGATTTAACCGAGGTTTTATGAGGTATTTGGAACTTTTTTCATATCTGAACAATCACTAAACCAAAACTCAAATAAACGTTTATTGGTAAATAAATTAGTTGCTTTTTCAAACGAATTGCCAATTTTTAAAGAAAATTTGCTTATAAATAGCAAAAATAAGAATTTTTTCAGATCAGTTGTAACTTCTGAAAATGAAACAAAAATATTACATTCAAAACACTTTTTTTAAGACAATTTTGTGTAATAAATCAAAATTTTTTCAGTTTGATTGTAATTTTTTCACATTCATGTTTATAAATTAACTGACTATTCGTTTGAAAATGTAATTAATTAATAATAAATTAATAAATCGACCATTATTCAAGTAATTTTGGTTTAGCTGTGGTTTTAGATTACCCCGTTCTGAATTTTGTCCTCTATCAGGATCTGAAGGGTGAGTGCGTTTTTCTGGGACATCCTTTACATAAATATAATATACACAATATAATATGTTTATGTACGTTGTCTTTAAAAACCAGTTACATAAATTATAAAACAATTAATAATGTTTCATTATTGTAAAAAACATAATAACATTAACAAAATATAATTATAATCATTTTCCTGATTATTTTATTTTCTCATCTAATTTTGTTTTTCTTAAAAGTACCGAGGAGAGTTTAGAGGTTTACGGCTATCTTAGTTTTCGAAGGGGGTTTAAAAAAAATACTACTTACAAACGATAAGCAAGAGGTTTCTGTCCTAAATCTTCAAAAATTATTCTATAATATTGTATAACCAAAATGCAATAATATTATATACATATTTCTAAAAGTTATTCAATTGTAAGTAAACAAAAATAATAGAACTAGTGAAAATTAATTTTAAACTGTCGAAAATCATTAACTCTAAACTAATATCTCGTTACTTTTCAAAATTATAAGATTCTTATGTATGTATATGAATTAAAAATATAAAACATTACAACGATAACAAAACATAATGATAAATAAAACCATTTTTTACGATAAAACAAAGATATATGATTAAATTAGCAAAAATATTTTTGTGTCCAGCCAGTAGCATCATTACGGGAATCGTTTAACTTGAATTGAAATTAGGTACTTGTTAATTGAGGAAAATATAAAGTTTAGTTTTACTGTACAAAAGAAACTTAATAGAAATTAAGAAAATGTATTTAACTAAATTTTATTACTAAATTGGTTAAGTACTAAAGTTTCGTTGGCGTGTAAAAATATTTATATTTTCGCATACTTTGTAAAACGTCTGTTGTAATGTTTTATAAATTAAATTTGTCATTTTCAAAATAATTACTATTATTTTAATTTGAATTTATATTTACATTAATTAATAAATACAACGATAAATAAATAAATAGCCATTTTACAAAAAAATTAAAATTTTCTTTACAATGCCGTATGTTAATTGATAATTTTTTATATTAAAATAAATTAATTTAAATAGAAATGTACAACTTTTAAAAATATTAATAATTCTTTTTAAAATGACAAATTTAATAGTAAGCTGCAGTTATATGATTATTTTGTATATCATAAATAATCATATTGTTATCAAATAATTTTCAAATTTTGTATTGTGCCTCAACAGCAATTAATTTCGGTATCATTTATCCGATATTATTATGTTTCCGAGCCTTCTTTTTATACTGACTTTTAAATACTGACATTAACCCATTAATTTAACAATACTTACTTTAGACAAAATAAAAGCAGCTGAATTAGTTTCAAAATATTTAAAATATATTATTATTTTTATTATTAAATTAACTAACGATAGGTTAAAAAATTGTAGTTGTGTGGTTTTAAACAAAAAATAATAATAATAAATAATCATTAAAATTATACCCTAATAATCAATAAGATAGATATTCAATAAAATTTAATTACCAATTTTAATAATTTTTAATTAAATAAAAACACATGTTATGTTTGCAAATGACAAGACATTAAATTCTATGTTTTTAAATAAAGTTTGTGTTCTCTTTATTAACATAACAAGTAAAAATGATATTATGTTTCAAATTTGTTTAATTTTTTATTTTGATTTTATAAAACAGTAAAAAGTATAATCAATTAATAATAACCGAAAATTTAAAAAAATATTATATGGACATGTTTATAAACTAGGTAAATATTAATTATAATAATGAAAATTTATATAGAGTTAATACCGAATTCCTTTGTCTTTTTCACTTGTTTGGTTAACACATAATAAATAAGCTAATTAAAAATAAATTTTTAAATAAAAAAGGTTGGGAAAATTAACAAAATCAAATAACAGCACATAATTTTATTATTTTCAACACACCTTAACGCCGCGTCCTCTTTCATCCGCCATCCATTTCCCATTGGACTATGGTGATTTTCCAATATTGTTTATGAATAAATGTAGCTGTGTGATTTTTTTTATAATTTTTTTAAGTTTTCACTAAACCAAATATATATTTTACACATATTTTTCATTTGTTATTTAATTCCATATTTTGCTTGGTGCACAAAAAAATTATTTTTAATTAATTTTAAATTAAATAAATTTACAAATAACTAGTTTTAAAACATATACATACCTATTTATAAATAGTGAAACAAAAATATCTATTTGGTAAAAACGTCTATTAATTGTGACAGGGTTAAATTGTTAAGAAAAGTAAAAAAAAATTATTAATAATTCAAAATATCTACAACAATAATTTTTAGATTTTTAGTTGAAATTGAGAATTATTTATTCGAGTTACCTTTCCTATACGCTCATTACATTAATATTTTTCAAATTTAAATGATTATTAGCTGAGTTATGAAAATAATAAAGTAATATATAAATTAACATATTTTTATGTGCACCCTTAAATCTTATATTTCGTAATTTTCTGTTTTTAAAAAGGTCTGAATTTTTCATTTTTAAGTTAATTTTAAAATAAGTATAAGAAAACAAAAATAATTGGCTATTGTATGCACCACAACTTATTTTATTTTCTGTTTGTTAACAATTTAAATAAAATATATATTAGAAATTACAAATGCATATATATATATATATATATATATATATATATATATATATATATATATATATATATAATATATATATAAATATATATATATATATATTATATATATATATGCATTTGTAATTTCTAATATATATATATATATATATATATATATATATATATATATACTATATATATTATATATATATATATATATAGATATATATATATATATATATATATATATTTATATATATATATATATATATATATATACATATATATATATATATATATATATATATATATATATATATATATATATATATATATATATATATATATATATATATATATATATATTTATATTTATATATATATATATCATATAGAGAATCCCTTGTTATAACCGAATGATGTGATATACGGATTTTAGTTATACTAGTAATATAACAAATCATTTCAAATTTACTACGTTATAAGCGAAAGGTCGTTATATCCCAGGGCGTTATAAGAGGTTGGTTAATATGTATATGTAATATAATATATATATTTAAAATAGTCCATTTAATTTTTAATTTATTATTTTTAAAAATTCAGAACCAAATGGCCTTATTAAATTAAATATTATGAAATATTAAAAAAATAATAATAAAAATAAAATAACATAAAGAATATTTTCAATTTTATAGTTTTTTAACAAATTTTCCTATTTTTCTTTTATTCAAATACATTTTATTTGTTGCCTCAATTTTTGTATTTTCTTAATATAATATTACATTATTAATAAATTTCAAAATTAATAATTTACAATTAAATGAAAACCTCATACCCAAATAATTTATAGCATAATCTTAGTTTTTATTTCGTTTATTTTAATTTTTGTTGAAATTATATGAACAGGTACTTTTTGCTAATGAAAAAAATGAATAAACCTACAAAATTTATAAATAAAAATCACTTTTATAAATTACGATTAGCTATAAAATCTTTATATAGGGTCCAAAGATGGGGAATAAACATGTAATAACATATAATTTAACTTTGTTTTATTTAATTAAATTTGAGTTTTAAGATTTAGATTTCTTTATGAACTGGTATTGCCGTGTTTTTATAATGAAATGAGTAGGTATAATTTTGATTTGAATTTATCCATCAATGCAATACAACAACATAAATTAACTCTGAATTATAATATAACTAGGGGGTACAGCCCGTCCTAGGACGGATACAATTTTGTGAATAACTTTAGTTATTTAATGTTTTACTATAGATATTACACCTAATGGTAATGTCCAGCGGCCGCTGCCTCAGTCAGTATTTGATCATTTGATATTTTTTTATCTGTTATTTCATATCCGAGTAAAAGTAGCTCGAGATTGAAGGCTTTTAAGGATGATTGTACCTTAAATAAACCTTAAACGAAAGAGTAAAGTATTTTAAGAATGATGTTACATGTGTTGGAGCATCACACAAAACCTTACAGACCTATAAACAGTCATTGTTATTTTGGTATGTTACAGTCTGACCATTAGGGTCCGGAGTTTCCTTAAGTTTATTATTATTATTATTATATATTCCAATCACTTCAGGGAAATCTTTAAGCAAATCTTTAATAATTCAAAGAAATTATGTCTACTTTAAATTTGTATTCGTGTTGGTTGGTTAGTTTACTTTATGGTTTCGATAGTTATTTCGAAATTTTAATATTTTTTATATTTATTGTTTATATATGTTACGGCTAATGTACAAAATAGGAGAATGTACACATTTACCGGTAAATGTACACATTCCCCAAAGTGAGTGGTAAATGTGCGTATAAATTGAACAAAATTCTAATATTTCGTACATTTTCCGGTCAATGTGGACATTTCCCATAGCTCATTGGTGAATGTAATTTTCTTCTAGATAAGAAAATTTGTACACTAAATTTATGCTAGTGTACGTTTTGTAATTAAGAAACAATAAAGGTGGAACTTTGCTGTTTCTTGATCGATTATGATGAAATTTGACATGGGCGATGGAAATGGGATTCTAAAATGATTTTTTGACAAAGTTCTGGAATGTGGCCAATTAAGGTGGAACTTCGCTGTTTCTTGACCGATTATGATGAAATTTGAAATGAGCGGTGGAAATGGGATTCTAAAATGATTTTTTGACAAATTTCAGGAATATGGTCAATTAATATGGAACTTCGCTGTTTCTTGACCGATTATGATGAAATTTGATATGGTTAATGGAAATGGGATTCTAAAATGATTTTTTGACCAAGTTCTGGAATATGGTAATTAAGATGGAACTTCACTGTTTCTTGACCGATTATGATGAAATTTGATATGGGTAATGGAAATGGGATTCTAAAATGATTTTTTGACAAAGTTCTGAAATGTGGCCAATTAAGGTGGAACATTGCTGTTTCTTCACCGATTATGATGAAATTTGATATGGGTGATGGAAATGGGATTCAAAAATGATTTTTTGACAAAGTTCTGGAATATGGCAATTAAGATGGAACTACGCTGTTTCTTGACCGATTATGATGAAATTTGGCATGGGCGATGGAAATGAGATTCTAAAATGATTTTTTGACAAATTTCTGGAATGTGGCCAATTAAGATGGAACTTTGCTGTTTCTTCACCGATTATGATGAAATTTGATATGGGTAATGGAAATGGGATTCTAAAATGATTTTTTGACAAAGTTCTGGAATATGGCAATTAAGATGGAACTTCGCTGTTTCTTGACCGATTATGATGAAATTTGAAATGAGCGGTGGAAATGGGATTCTAAAATGATTTTTTGACAAATTTCAGGAATCTGGTCAATTAATATGGAACTTCGCTGTTTCTTGACCGATTATGATGAAATTTGATATGGTTAATGGAAATGGGATTCTAAAATGATTTTTTGACAAAGTTCTGAAATGTGGCCAATTAAGGTGGAACATTGCTGTTTCTTGACCGATTATGATGAAATTTGATATGGGTAATGGAAATGGGATTCTAAAATGATTTTTTGACAAAGTACTGGTATATGGCAATTAAGATGGAACTTCGCTATTTCTTGACCAGTTATGATGAAATTTGACATGGGCGATGGAAATGGGATTCTAAAATGATTTTTTGACAAAGTTCTGGAATATGGCCAATTAAGGTGGAATTTCGCTGTTTCTTGACCGATTATGATGAAATTTGGCATGGGCGATGGAAATGGGATTCTAAAATGATTTTTTGACAAAGTTCTGGAATGTGGCCAATTAAGGTGGAACTTTGCTGTTTCTTGACCGATTATGATGAAATTTGATATGGGTGATGGAAATGGGATTCTAAAATGATTTTTTGACAAAGTTCTGGAAAATGGCCAATTAAGGTGGAACTTCGCTGTTTCTTGACCGATTATGATGAAATTTGGCATGGGCGATGGAAATGGGATTCTAAAATGATTTTTTGACAAAGTTCTGGAATGTGGCCAATTAAGGTGGAACTTTGCTGTTTCTTGACTGATTATGATGAAATTTGACATGACCGGCGATGGAAATGGGATTCTAAAATAATTTTTTGATAAATTTCTGGAATGTGGCCAATTAAGATGGAACTTTGCTGTTTCTTGACCGATTATGATGAAATTTGACATGAGCGATGGAAATGGGATTCTAAAATGATTTTTTGACAAATTTCTGGAATATGGCCAATTAAGATGGAACTTCGCTGTTTCTTCACCGATTATGATGAAATTTGATATGGGTAATGGAAATGGAATTCTAAAATGATTTTTTGATAAAGTTCTGGAATATGGCCAATTAAGATGGAACTTTGCTGTTTCTTGGCCGATTATGATGAAATTTGAAATAGGTGATGGAAATGGGATTCTAAAATGATTTTTGGATAAAGTTCTGGAATATGGCTAATTAAGATGGAACTTTGCTGTTTCTTTGCCGATTATGATGAAATTTGACAGGCATGTAGGAAATGGGATTCTAAAATGATTTTTGGGTAAAGTTCTGGAATATGGCCAAGTAAGATGGAACTTTGCTGTTCCTTGACCGATTATAATGAAATTTGACATCGGCGATGGAAATGGGATTCTAAAATGATTTTTGTATTAAGTTCTGGAATATGGCCAATTAAGGTGGAACTTCGCTGTTTCTTGACCGATTATGATGAAATTTGAAATGAGCGGTGGAAATGGGATTCTAAAATGATTTTTTGACAAAGTTCTGGAATATGGCCAATTAAGGTGGAACTTCGCTGTTTCTTGACCGATTATGATGAAATTTGGCATGGGCGATGGAAATGGGATTCTAAAATGATTTTTTGACAAAGTTCTGGAATGTGGCCAATTAAGGTGGAACTTTGCTGTTTCTTGACTGATTATGATGAAATTTGACATGGGCGATGGAAATGGGATTCTAAAATGATTTTTTGACAAAGTTCTGGAATGTGGCCAATTAAGGTGGAACATTGCTGTTTCTTCACCGATTATGATGAAATTTGATATGGGTGATGGAAATGGGATTCTAAAATGATTTTTTCACAAAGTTCTGGAATGTGGCCAATTAAGGTGGAACTTTGCTGTATCTTGACTGATTATGATGAAATTTGACATGGGCGATGGAAATGGGATTCTAAAATGATATTTGTATTAAGTTCTGGAATATGGCTAATTAAGGTGGAACTTCGCTGTTTCTTGACCGATTATGATGAAATTTGAAATGAGCGGTGGAAATGGGATTCTAAAATGATTTTTTGACAAAGTTCTGGAATATGGCCAATTAAGGTGGAACTTCGCTGTTTCTTGACCGATTATGATGAAATTTGGCATGGGCGATGGAAATGGGATTCTAAAATGATTTTTTGACAAATTTCTGGAATGTGGCCAATTAAGATGGAACTTTGCTGTTTCTTGACCGATTATGATGAAATTTGATTTGGGTGATGGAAATGGGATTCTAAAATGATTTTTAGATAAAGTTCTGGAATATGGCCAATTAAGGTGGAATTTCGCTGTTTCTTGACCGATTATGATGAAATTTGAAATGAGCGGTGGAAATGGGATTCTAAAATGATTTTTTGACAAATTTCAGGAATATGGTCAATTAATATGGAACTTCGCTGTTTCTTGACCGATTATGATGAAATTTTATATGGTTAATGGAAATGGGATTCTAAAATGATTTTTTGACCAAGTTCTGGAATATGGCCAATTAAGATGGAACTTCGCTGTTTCTTGACCGATTATTATGAAATTTGATATGGGTAATGGAAATGGGATTCTAAAATGATTTTTTGACAAAGTTCTGGAATATGGCAATTAAGATGGAACTTCGCTATTTCTTGACCAGTTATGATGAAATTTGACATGGGCGATGGAAATGGGATTCTAAAATGATTTTTTGACAAAGTTCTGGAATATGGCCAATTAAGGTGGAACTTCGCTGTTTCTTGACCGATTATGATGAAATTTGGCATGGGCGATGGAAATGGGATTCTAAAATGATTTTTTGACAAAGTTCTGGAATGTGGCCAATTAAGGTGGAACTTCGCTGTTTCTTGACTGATTATGATGAAATTTGACATGACCGGCGATGGAAATGGGATTCTAAAATAATTTTTTGATAAATTTCTGGAATATGGCCAATTAAGATGGAACTTCGCTGTTTCTTCACCGATTATGATGAAATTTGATATGGGTAATGGAAATGGAATTCTAAAATGATTTTTGGATAAAGTTCTGGAATATGGCCAATTAAGATGGAACTTTGCTGTTTCTTGGCCGATTATGATGAAATTTGATATGGGTGATGGAAACGGGATTCTAAAATGATTTTTGGATAAATTTCTGGAATGTGGCCAATTAAGATGGAACTTTGCTGTTTCTTGACCGATTATGATGAAATTTGACATGAGCGATGGAAATGGGATTCTAAAATGATTTTTTGACAAATTTCTGGAATATGGCCAATTAAGGTGGAACTTCGCTGTTTCTTGACTGATTATGATGAAATTTGACATGACCGGCGATGGAAATGGGATTCTAAAATAATTTTTTGATAAATTTCTGGAATGTGGCCAATTAAGATGGAACTTTGCTGTTTCTTGACCGATTATGATGAAATTTGACATGAGCGATGGAAATGGGATTCTAGAATGATTTTTGGATAAATTTCTGGAATGTGGCCAATTAAGATGGAACTTTGCTGTTTCTTGACCGATTATGATGAAATTTGACATGAGCGATGGAAATGGGATTCTAAAATGATTTTTTGACAAATTTCTGGAATATGGCCAATTAAGGTGGAACTTCGCTGTTTCTTGACTGATTATGATGAAATTTGACATGACCGGCGATGGAAATGGGATTCTAAAATGATTTTTTGACAAATTTCTGGAATGTGGCCAATTAAGGTGGAACTTTGCTGTTTCTTGACCGATTATGATGAAATTTGATATGGGTGATGGAAATGGGATTCTAAAATGATTTTTAGATAAAGTTCTGGAATATGGCCAATTAAGGTGGAACTTCGCTGTTTCTTGACCGATTATGATGAAATTTGAAATGAGCGATGGAAATGGGATTCTAAAATGATTTTTTGACAAATTTCAGGAATATGGTCAATTAATATGGAACTTCGCTGTTTCTTGACCGATTATGATGAAATTTGATA
Organism: Tipula vernalis; assembly: GCA_958295665.1. Lineage (NCBI taxonomy): Eukaryota > Metazoa > Arthropoda > Insecta > Diptera > Tipulidae > Tipula > Tipula vernalis. The sequence goes on along the minus strand of OY282559.1, from coordinate 193,753,507 downwards.
TGGTTAATGGAAATGGGATTCTAAAATGATTTTTTGACCAAGTTCTGGAATATGGCAATTAAGATGGAACTTCGCTGTTTCTTGGCTGATTATGATGAAATTTGATATGGGTAATGGAAATGGGATTCTAAAATGATTTTTTGACAAAGTTCTGGAATATGGCAATTAAGATGGAACTTCGCTATTTCTTGACCAGTTATGATGAAATTTGACATGGGCGATGGAAATGGGATTCTAAAATGATTTTTTGACAAAGTTCTGGAATATGGCCAATTAAGGTGGAACTTCGCTGTTTCTTGACCGATTATGATGAAATTTGGCATGGGCGATGGAAATGGGATTCTAAAATGATTTTTTGACAAAGTTCTGGAATGTGGCCAATTAAGGTGGAACTTTGCTGTTTCTTGACCGATTATGATGAAATTTGATATGGGTGATGGAAATGGGATTCTAAAATGATTTTTTGACAAAGTTCTGGAATATGGCCAATTAAGGTGGAACTTCGCTGTTTCTTGACCGATTATGATGAAATTTGGCATGGGCGATGGAAATGGGATTCTAAAATGATTTTTTGACAAAGTTCTGGAATGTGGCCAATTAAGGTGGAACTTCGCTGTTTCTTGACTGATTATGATGAAATTTGACATGACCGGCGATGGAAATGGGATTCTAAAATAATTTTTTGATAAATTTCTGGAATGTGGCCAATTAAGATGGAACTTTGCTGTTTCTTGACCGATTATGATGAAATTTGACATGAGCGATGGAAATGGGATTCTAAAATGATTTTTTGACAAATTTCTGGAATATGGCCAATTAAGATGGAACTTCGCTGTTTCTTCACCGATTATGATGAAATTTGATATGGGTAATGGAAATGGAATTCTAAAATGATTTTTGGATAAAGTTCTGGAATATGGCCAATTAAGATGGAACTTTGCTGTTTCTTGGCCGATTATGATGAAATTTGATATGGGTGATGGAAACGGGATTCTAAAATGATTTTTGGATAAAGTTCTCGAATATGGCTAATTAAGATGGAACTTTGCTGTTTCTTGGCCGATTATGATGAAATTTGACATGCACGTGATTCTAAAATGATTTTTGGGTAAAGTTCTGGAATATGGCCAATTAAGGTGGAACATCGCTGTTTCTTGATCGATTATGATGAAATTTGAAATGAGCGGTGGAAATGGGATTCTAAAATGATTTTTTGACAAAGTTCTGGAATATTGCCAAGTAAGATGGAACTTTGCTGTTCCTTGACCGATTATAATGAAATTTGACATGGGCGATGGAAATGGGATTCTAAAATGATTTTTGTATTAAGTTCTGGAATATGGCCAATTAAAGTGGAACTTCGCTGTTTCTTGACCGATTATGATGAAATTTGGCGTGGGCGATGGAAATGGGATTCTAAAATGATTTTTATGTAGTGATAGGAAATCATAAGGGCTCGTCACTAGCATTTTCGCATTTAAGAAATGGGGCAAGCATTGTTTGGAAATAAATAAACAAACCAAATACAAAAAATTCAATAAATCATGTTTTATTTAAGAAAAAAGGGGATGTACTACATTCTATTACGGCGAGTTTTAGTCGGTTACCAATTTTACAATCATTTCGAAAATTATCATTTCAAAATTATCGCTCGTCTCCTTAAATTTAATTAATTCTGATGGTCCAGTGACGATAAATTTAACGTTAGGTTTTCGACAAAAAACATAATTCTCTGCATCTCTGTATTTGATTTCGACCGTGTAGTCTACATTTGGTTTTTTTTAAGGTTTCGCCCAGGCTGATTATATTCGAACATCTTTGCGAATCTTCGAAATTAAAGATTAAACCTCTTTTAGCAGTGTTTGTTGGTAGATTTGTTCCTAAAATTTGCATTTCAAAATCACTAAAGCCTGATAGCTCGTGCATAATTAAATTAATAATTAAAAACATTTGGTTTTTTTTAAGGTTTTGCCCAGGCTGATTATATTCGAACATCTTTGCGAATCTTCGAAATTAAAGATTAAACCTCTTTTAGCAGTGTTTGTTGGTAGATTTGTTCCTAAAATTTGCATTTCAAAATCACTAAAGCCTGATAGCTCGTGCATAATTAAATTTACCAAAACTGTACATTTTGTTATCCATTTCTGATTTGGTGCTGGTTTTTGACGTTCCCATGTTTTATCATATTCGGAATGAGGTTGTGCTATCCAGCTTACATTTGTAAACTGTCCTATCAGCACAATTTGTGTGCAGTTTGTTGAAATTTCATCGCTTAATAATAAATCTGGATGATTTTTTACAGAAAGGCTAAGTTCATCATTGGACATTAATGGAAAATGTGTTAGTCGTAAAAATTGGTCGAATTGTATTCGTTGTTGTCATATTGGAGTTCCGAGTAATTCGCATGACTTGTTCATCCACCTTACCAAGCTGTTCAAGAGTGTGGTTTCTGTCATTTCAGAAGGCATATGATCAGATTTTAAAATTTCCTCCAAAACATTTGATTTGATGGTTAAAAATTTATCAGTTTCTATCACACCACTCAGACTACCAATTGTCCTATGGAAGGCATAATTCAAGTACAATTCATATTTATTCTCCGCACTGAATTCATGCAGCGTCAAGTCGGTACCGGGGGTTGTAAGCAAATTCAACACAATATTTTCCAATTTAATATCTCACAGCTAATTTTAAAAAGCCGCACATTAGCTCCTTTACGTCGCAATTATCTGTGTAATAAACCGCAAAAATTGATAAAACACTTCATGCGAAGTATCACCAATTGTTATTAACTTATTATCTCCTAGTGTCTTGCTAAATTGTTCACGAAAAACCATACTACGCTTCATGAGCTCCCAAGAATCGTTGTTGAAAAGTTGTTTGGTTATATCAATGCCACTACATAAAAAGCCATGACACAAAAATGTGTGGTAGTATGTGTTAAGGGTATAAATATTTTTATTTTTCTATGAAACGTAAAAAAAATCGTATGGGATTTTCAAACAAATTTTTTTATATCGTCTCTATTTTCAATTTAAATCAACATTTTTATTTACAAATATAAATAATTTGATATCAAATATATCGAAATGTAAATTGTAACAATTTTGATTGAAATTAATAATCATTTATTAAGTAATTTTGCATTTTTATAAAAATATTTGTTTCTCAAAACATCGTCATGCTTCGTGTTCCTCTAATCATAATAATATTATTATGATTAGAGGAACACGAAGCATGACGATGTTTTGAGAAACAAATATTTTTATAAAAATGCAAAATTACTTAATAAATGATTATTAATTTCAATCAAAATTGTTACAATTTACATTTCGATATATTTGATATCAAATTATTTATATTTGTAAATAAATTTTTGATTTAAATTGAAAATAGAGACGATATAAAAAATGTATTTGAAAATCTCATATGATTTTGTTTACGTTTCATAGGAAAATAAAAATCTTTATTCCCCTCTTTATATTAGTGATTTGACTTTTTTAGACTGATGTCACGGTTATTCTGCCGTCGTACAGATATTCACCTTATCTGCAAAAAATGACTTTTGAGAAAATTGAAGTTTAAATTTACAAACTAGTTTTGCATAAATTCCACTTAGAAAAATATTAAATCCTGCAGTTCTTTTGTAATATTAAAAATTATACTAAGTACAACAATTTTTGCTCGTAAATAACAAAAAATAATGTTTTTTTAAAGAAAAAATAAACAAAATAATGTTTTGTCTAACACAAGAGATAAAAATCACTTCTTTATAATAATCAATAATGACTTATTTACCAATAAGGCAATGATATCACAAAATAAATTGAAAATTAGTTTTTGCTGACGAAGCATTTACACCTTATCTACCACATAAGTGATTTATGGTTCTTTAATACTAATAATTCTATTTAAATTAACTATAAAATAAAAACTTAAGTGGTACTGTTCAAAATGCGATTTCAATTCAAAAACGTACAAAATTTTTATAAAGAAACACAAATATGGTCGATATTTTTATGTAATTAATTATTATGATATACAATACAATGTATGAAACAATAAAAATAAAAATAAAATCAAACAATAACTAACAAAAAATTAATTAAATTTATTCAAATTAATAATTAATTAATTATCAATACTATTTTCAGAGACATGCTTAATTCACGGCTGCCATCATTATGAGTCTTTAACTAAAAGATTCGTCGTTGAGCAGTTGTGATTTTTATAGTGCAAAGTTTTCTGCAGCTTTTGGAACAAGTTGGCTTTAATTGATGATTATTTCGTCGTTTAGCATTTAAGATCTTGTTATGTTCACCTTTTTTATGAACAAATTTTTTTCGTTTTCTTACTCCGCAAATCTTTGTTAACGAATAATCAATCATATTTATATCTACGATAAACAATAATAAATAAATATATCCTCGTATGACAATCATAAAACTTAATTTACTTACCATTTGAAATATTTTCTAATAAATTTGACTCATTGTCGCTAGAAACCATGTTATCAAGAATAGGTGCTTGATGTTCATCAGCTAGGTGCTGATCTTCTAAGAATATAGCTATGGATTGCGATGGATTGTAATGGGTTATTTTTTCTATATTTATAGAAATTAATGTACCTTCTTGAAAAATTTCTGAACTGAGATCCTCCGTTTCAAACAACGGAGGACTATTATATCAAGAGACTGCATTGCACTCCTTTTAAAACTTTTTTTCAATGGATTCGTAACTACACGTTAGTGGGCTAGAAATTTCAACAATTTCAATATCTTGTTCTATGATTTGGCAGTCATTTTCTTCGTCAATATATTCAGCGAATAACAAATCCAACGTATCCATTGTAAATACTTTTATAGTTAATAATATTATAAATACCACAACACAATTTTTACATGTACGCTCACCTCTACGACGTATGACGTTATACTAAATAGTATTTTCGTGAAACGTAAAAAACTATGAAATGCAATGTATAATATCGGGGAACTACCGATTTAATGGTTTTCTGGTAAGTCTTTTACTCTTTACTTTCCTTTTTTCTATTTATTTTCGATATTTTTAAAAATTTGTGATATAACAGTTTTCTAATTTCATGAAAAGAATTTTAAATTATTATTTTAAGTTGTTTTATTTCTAATACAATGTAATATTTCAGTCAGATAAGTTTTTTTCAGTAGATAAGTTATTTTTGTTTAAAACTACCAATAGGGAATATCACTTAAGTCAGTTTTACGAAATAGTCAATTTAGCCTAAGTGCAATTTGGGCTAAAGCAAACTAAGCAATTAAGACTTAACTAACGCATTGGAAATAAAAACGCCTTATCTCCGCAGTAGATAAGTTGTTTCTGATTAAAATGCTTTAGTTAAGTTATTCTTACTTAGACCAAGCTTCATTTTTCTGTTAGAATGAAATATATTTTTGATAATTTAACATTTTTTTAATGCATTTTTTATTATAATCATAAACTACAATGATAAAGCATAATAATATCTTAGCATCAATTAGTTCAATTTGGCCAAAAATGTAGATAAGGTAAATATCTGTAGTACGGCAGTATTTATGTAGTGGCATTGGTTATATCTTCCATATCTGACAGTTCTTGGCAATTGCCTTTTAGACAAAGTCATACGTTTGCAACATGAAGCTTAGTTCATGAGATTTGTCAATTAGCAAAATGACAAATTAACGGAGTTAAAAATATGTTATCTCAAGCTTAGTTCATGAGATTTGGCAATTGAGCTGAAAGCAAGATGACAGCTTAACGGAGTTAAAAATATGTTATCTCATTGGACACAAAATTACAGTCATCTTGTCCAATGAGATAACATATTTTTAACTACGTTAAGTTGTCATCTTGCTAATTGACAAATCTCATGAACTACCCACTAAACAAAGCGATTCGTTTACGATACGAAAATGATGTTTGTTGTTCATACAAAATATCGTTTACGAATCGTTTTTGCGATTCGAAATCGATATGTTTACGAATCCAACGTCCCATGATAATTAGAATTTTTTACGTAACGTAAATAGAAAGATTTTTACGATACGTTTACGATGCTTTCTTTTCATATCGTAAACAGGGGTGAGATGTTGTAACCATCACGTTTCTCGCTTCGATGCATTTTCGATAGAATAACGGTATTTTAGAACTAAATTGTTTTAAAATTTTATATTTTTAACAAAGTAGTACCGCTATTGTATCGAAAATACATCGAAGCGAAAAACGTGATGGTTACAACATCTCACCCCAGATCTAATTATGCGATATATTTACGTATCGTATTTTTCGTGTTGGTTACGATAGTATTTATTTTGGATTAGCAAAAATAAAAAGCCAATTTTTTAATACGATTATTTTATTATTTATTTAGTTGAAGTATTATAATAAAATAATTATTACATTATATATAATACGTAAAATTTACTTGTTTATATGAATGACGGTTTAATTGTATCGGGTTTCATAATACTTCGCTCCTTAATTCAATCGGCAGTGGTAAAATTTGCTCACATCTTAAAAAATAAACAATAAGGATTAAATTAATAAATCAAAATGATTTAAACAAATTGGAAAAGAAATATATAATTACTTTGTAAAACTTATAACACCAAATATTTCGTAATGATTTTAATTTCTTTTTACACAAATATCGCTGTCCGCTTTGCAAGTTAGAAACGCACAATGTACAATTTTTATTTTCGTTGTTTATATGGGAGTAACAATAAAAATAAAGTGCGTAATGTGTTATAAGAAATTAAGCATCGTTTACATATCGCTATCGTATCGTTTTTTCCGAATCGCTTTTTTTGTTTAGAGGGTACCCTCTAAACAAAGTGATTCGTTTACGATACGAAAATGATGTTTGTTGTTGCCACAGCTATTTTTCCTGCGATGCGATTTGTTTGTTTTTTTTCAAATTCTAATTGCAATTAGAATAGATTTGATACTAAATATATGAAAAAACTATCAAATACCATTATAATCTTTAAATCCTATACATTTGTTTTTTGAAATATAATAATTTTTATTCATATATAATTCATTTTATATTTTATCGTGCGAAGTTTGAAATTTCGCAATTGGAGAAAAAACTTTTTTCGCGTTTGGAGACTTTCCACATAGATACGAATTTTTTTAACGCATGTTTTTTACCTCACTTTTTTGACATTTATTAGAAGACATGGAACTGTACAATACGAAATGATCGAAAAATTCGCAATAATTAAATATTTTGATGTGTGTGGTGCAATACACAATAGTTAAATAAATAAAATAAATAAAAATAATTAAAATTTCGAGAAAAAACTGTCCAAAATAATTTTAACCAATGACTATGACAGTTGTTACGAAAAAAAATCGCGTCGCTGTTAAGTGTGGCATCCAGTGCGAAATTTGACGCGAATCGCATCGCACGAAAATAGCTGTGGCAAAGCCTTAATACAAAATATCGTTTACGAATCGTTTTTGCGATTCGAAATCGATATGTTTACGAATCCAACGTCCCATGATAATTAGAATTTTTTACGTAAAGTAAATAGAAAGATTTTTTACGATACGTTTACGACGCTTACTTTTCATATTGTAAACAGATCTAATTATGCGATATATTTACGTATCGTATTTTTCGTGTTGGTTACGATAGTATTTATTTTGGATTAGCAAAAATAAAAAGCCAGTTTTATAATACGATTAATTTTTTTTATTTATTTGAAGTATTATAGTATAATAATTATTACATTATATATAATATATAAAATTTACTTTTTTATATGACGGTTTAATTACATCGGGTTTCATAATACTTAGCACCTCAATTCAATCGGCAGTAGTAAAATTTGCTCACATCTTAAAAAATGAACAATTAGTATAAAAGAATTAAATTAATAAACAAAAATGGTTTAAACAAATTGTAAAATAAATATATAATTACTTTGTGAAACACCAAATATTTCCTAATGATTTTAGTTTCTTTTTACACAAATATCGCCGTCCGCTTTTGTTTTAGGTTAAACTTGAATTGAAATGGCGAGTAAGAGAATGCGCAATATACAAGTTTTATTTTCGTTGTTTCTATGGAAGTAGAAATACAAATAAGAAAGTGAGTGGTGTAATATAAAAAAATATGTATCGTTCTCATATCGCAATAGTATCGTTTTTTCCGAATCGCGTTTTTTGTTTAGAGGGTAAGGTTGAAGGTGAAAAATATGGTTGTTGTGCAAACGAAACGTCTGCTGTATTCCTTTGGTAAACCTACAACAACAATATATTGAACACTAGACAACTTCATTGTAATCTTTTGTGTTAAGGAAAACAAATCAAACGTCAAAATATTGTTCATATCTTTTGTATGAAGTGGTACGGATGCAATTTTTATTTTAATTATTACATACATTTTTCAAATATTTTATTATAAAAATTTAATTGAAATGTTTTCATTTAAACTTGTTTTAAGCTAAGTCGGTATTTTTTTTTTGTGAAAATTAAGCCCAAAATAAAAACATAAAGAGAAGGCAATTTCGTAATCTTCAAAAATCTTCGCCGTAAAATCACTAGTAATCACAGAAAAACATTTAAATCCAACAATAACCATAAGCTCAAGAATTTACGAAAATAAGTAGCCTGTGAGGGTATTTATTTTTGACATTTCTTGCTTATTTAGGAGAAATAATTTAGACCAAGTAGAAGAGACGTAAAATTTACGAAATTACGAAAATTTTTACACATACCACATTTTAAAAATTTTGAAGTTGATATTATTTAATGCCATGACTTTTAGAAATAAATGTCGATTTTCACAATGTTAATTTCAAAAAAATAACTGCAAATTCCATGATAATATTTAGACAAGCTATGCAGGTACCACAAAAAAAATCGAATGCTAATTTTGCGAATTGGTAATATGATACACTGTCAGATAAATTTACAATGTTAAGGTGCTATTCCACTTGACTGAATTGATTGATAGTAGAAAGACAAAAATATACATTTGCCGGATGGGCGAATGAAAAAAAATCCTTCTCATTCAAGGAATATTTGTCTCTGTATTAGCACAGAAGAAAGATTAACCAGAATAGACATTGCGTGGATCAAATTTGTTTTTTCATCTTACCTTCTTTTTTGGACATTGAAGTATAATTCTTTTCGAATATTATGAATTTTTGGATTATTTAATACAAATTATGCTGTCAAAACAAAACTTGTCATATAATTTCACTAACTATACTGTTAAGGATTCTCAATTTTTATTATTTCAAATAAAAACCAGTAAACCAAAGAATACATAACCCAACTTTCTCTTACCTTCGGCAAATCAAGGTCAAAAAAATGAGTCCAAATTTTTCCATACAAAAACAGCGTTGTGACTGTTCTGGTTAATCTTTCTTCTGTGGTATTAGTGTGACTGCAATAAAAAGTATGAGAAAATTTTACTATAGTCATACTAACACATATACATAAAATTAGCATATGATGAGAAATATTTCTCGCATACTAATAATTTTATGGTTATTATATTTTTATACCGTTCCTCCTTAAAATTTACTTTAAAAAGTAAAACAAAAAAACCACATGACGTTTTTTTGATAGAGATTTTTTTAATTTTTACAGAAAATATACTAAAAATTATAATTCTGATATGAGTATTAATAATATTCAAATTTTTAGATAATTTTGAGATGTAAAATAAACCGAATTATTAGTAATAATTAATTGTAGTTAATAATTATTGGTTACGATTTTGTGTGCTGTCAAAATTTCTCCCGAAAATTTGCTAAAAAAAACGTTGTCTTTGTCTATTCAACATAGAGTTTCGAACTTTTTCTCGTTTCCTCTTTTTTTACTTTCAGTCAATTTTTCTAGTGGAATATCACCTTTAAAAACACAATTTGCTACCTATTATATTTTTGATAGCTAGTATACAAAATATTATAATTATACTATTAAGGCCCTTTCCGAAAGTTATACTTATTTATTTAGACATACTTATTTGCCGCCATTTCCATCATCCGAATTGATTTCATATACTTATTTTTTATTTTGACTATTTTGTAACCATAAAATAATTTTTAATTAAATTTTTTATAAAACTTAATTACTACATAATATCATAATATGTATGCAATGAAATTAACAGAATTTTGGTGTTCGTATAAAATTTTTTTTTGTAAGAACATACTTATTTTAAGTTACCTCGCCAACATACTTATTTAAATAAGTAGGTCTAAAAAAATAAGTATAACTTTCGGAAAGGGTCTTAACTATCAATTTCAGTTTTCCATCGTCGTGGTCGTAGTATTGACGATTGGAGCATCACAGATTCCACCTAGTGGAAAATTTTTAAACTGAGGTAGCTGCTAATTTGACGTTCGAAATTGTTGTAAAGAATTCCAATTTTGAACTGTAAACACAATTTTTACTTACCAGATTGCTAATAATTGTAAATAATTCATATTTTGGATTATAAAAACAATTTTTAACTGCCGGATTGCAAAATTTTCTATCGTCGCATTTATGAGAAATGTCATTTTAGCAGTTGCCTCATTTGAACTTTTTTCCTCGAGAGGCGCTTTCTCTACTTTTACAATCGTCAATAATAGTATAATACTATTATTCTATTATACTATGACTATCCAAAATCGGTATATGTTGATATTTTTTCTGTTTTTCATTCAAGCAGTTACGTATTTTATTTGTTCGAGCACGAATTAAATAACTCAAATTTTTTATTCGAATTATTTAATTCCGGTCACGTGCAATTGTGTTGTAAATTTCTCAACAAAATACAGCAACTGTCAATTCCTTTTAATGCCTAATAAAAAAATGCTGTCGTATCTACACAAATGTGCGCATGAATCGATTAATGTGGTAACCCTCCCGGCGCAAAAATGTATACATCAAAAGTATTTCGTTTACGAACAGTTAACGAAAGGTTCTTATTACATCACAATACTACATTTGCATTACTATCGCCCTATTCGACATCGTAGATTTTATACCGCCACAAAGTTATAGCATGACCGACATTTTCGTTTTATACTTTACTCTTTTTATCGCATGTAAATATTTTCTATTGCGTGTAGCTCTAATTCTCAACAAAAAAAGTTGAAAAAACATTGTTGGAACGTCTAAATCACGCATAACGACCAATATTGACGATTGGAGCATTACAGATTCCACCTAGTGGAAAACTTTAAAACTGAGGTAGCTGCTAATTTGACGTTCGAAATTGTTGTAAACAATTCCAATTTTGAACTATAAACACAATTTTTACCTACCAGATTGATAATAATTCAACGGCTTAATTATTGTTATTGCGCGCTTTTGTTTATTAATATTATTACAGAAGTGTCAAATTTACAACATGTAGTGGCTGTGCTAATTTGGTTGCATACAAAATAATGTCATAATTATTACAGCTGGAGTATATATCACAAACTTCGAACACGTCCAATGTTAAATTCTTTTCGCCAAAAAACATCAAAAAAAATTGGTGTACATCGAAAATCATGTTCTTTTCGTCAAAAAACATCTATGTTTTTCGATGTACATCAATTTTACGAAATGTATATTTTTTCATAAATCAACTACAACAACAAATTAGAAACGTCAGTTTTTAGTTGTCAAAGTTGTCAATTAGAGTTTTTGTGCCTTGATTTTATTTAATTCGATTAAAATAATTAAGTACAACAATTAAAAGGATAAGAGACGGAAAAGAACTGTTTATATTGAAAACATTTCATACGATTAAAATAATTAAACACAACAAACAAACAAAAGGATAATAAAAATCGAGACGGAGAAAACTGTTTATATTGAAAATTTTATTTAAACGATTAAAATAATTAAACAACAATTAAAATGATTTAAAATCAAGACACAAAAAACTCGTATATTCACAACTTTGACAAATACAAAATGAAGTTTCTATTTTTGTTGTTGTTATGTCGAATTCTTTTCGTTTTTTCAAATCAATGTAAATTTTGTGGTGCGAAAAGTACACGAAACCAAATTGATGTTTTTTTTGACGTTACTTACAACAACAAAAATAGAAACTTCATTTTGTATTTGTCAAAGTTGTGAATATACGAGTTTTTTGTGTGTCGATTTTAAATCATTTTAATTGTTGTTTAATTATTTTAATCGTTTAAATAAAATTTTCAATATAAACAGTTTTCTCCGTCTCGATTTTTATTATCCTTTTGTTTGTTTGTTGTGTTTAATTATTTTAATCGTATGAAATGTTTTCAATATAAACAGTTCTTTTCCGTCTCTTATCCTTTTAATTGTTGTATTTAATTATTTTAATCGAATTAAATAAAATCAAGGCACAAAAACTCTAATTGAAAACTTTGACAACTAAAATTGACGTTTCTAATTTGTTGTTGTAGTTGATTTATGAAAAAATATACATTTCGTAAAATTGATGTACATCGAAAAAACATTGATGTTTTTTGGCAAATCGAATATGGTTTTCGATGTACATCAATTTTTTTTGATGTTTTTTGGCGAAACGAATTTAACATTAGTAACGTCAAAAAAAACATCAATTTGGTTTCGTGTACTTTTCGCACCACAAAATTTATGTTAAATTCTTTTCGCCAAAAAACATCAAAAAAAATTGATGTACATCGAAAATCATATTCGATTTGCCAAAAAACCAATGTTTTTTTCGATGTACATCAATTTTACGAAATGTATATTTTTTCATAAATCAACTACAACAACAAATTAGAAACGTTAATTTTAGTTGTCAAAGTTGTCAATTAGAGTTTTTGTGTCTTGATTTTATTTAATTCGGTTAAAATAAATAAGCACAACAATTTAAAAGGATAAGAAATCGAGACGGAAAAAAACTGTTTATATTGAAAACTTTATTTCATACGATTAAAATAATTAAACACAACAAACAAACAAAAGGATAATAAAAATCGAGACGGAAAAAACTTTTTATATTGAAAATTTTATTTAAACGATTAAAATAATTAAACAACAATTAAAATGATTTAAAATCAAGACACAAAAAACTCGTATATTCACAACTTTGACAAATACCAAATGAAGTTTCTATTTTTGTTGTTGTTAGTAACGTCAAAAAAAACATCAATTTGGTTTCGTGTACTTTTCGCACCACAAAATTTACATTGATTTGAAAAAACGAAAAGAATTCGACATTACATTGATTTGAAAAAACGAAAAGAATTCGAAATAATATTACCTCAAACACATAAGCGGCACTCTACGCCTGGCTTCGCTTCACTTCGTCTGTTAATTTTTTTGCAACCACATAGGCGCCGCTAATTTGACATTTATTTATATGAAAAATGTTGTTTGGGTTTTACAACAAAAACATTTTCATAAAAAACTATTTGTTTAATGACTTATTACGAATAAATTTAAGTTCAAATTTAGGTTTTTATACAATTGTCTTTCTCATATGCCCATTTAGATGTAAAATTCAGCTAAAATTAGAGGTTTACAAGCATTTACTTTAAAAACAACAATAATAAATATAAATTTCATTCATCGCCTCAAAAAATACAAACTTTGCTAGTTTGACGCCGCTCTATGTGTTCGCTCTTATGGAAATACATGTATTCTAGTTTAGCGCCACTGTTCGCTCCATCAATGTGTTTGGCGTATATGCGTGTTCCATTGACGTTAGCAAACTACTCACAAGTAATTGTATCTACTCGCAACTACTCATGCTCAAGCGATGGTGTAGTTGTTAGAAGTAGTTACGCATACAATTAACGAGAGATTTTAGTTTAAAAACTTCTAATAGATGTCTCTATACAAATTTTGGTTGTGTGAAACGTCATTTTTTAACCCTAATCCAACTAAGGTGTGCCTTTTTGGCTCGTTTGATAAATGCATCGATTTTTAAAATAATGTTAATTTAGTTATAAACTTGTATGTATTTTATTTTGAAACATTTCCATACAATGTACTTGACATCTACTCATTCTCTGAAAAAAAATTTGTGAATTATTTGATTAGAATTTGAATTTACTGACATAACAAAAATATGTTGGTTCGCTTAGGGTTAAAAACAAAAAATGTTTTTTTATGTTTGTGATACGACGCGCAATTGTTAAATCGTAAAAATATTTTAATTATTTTGTTGTTTAATGTTTTATTACTTATTATTATTAATAGATCAACGTATTTTTTATTAAAATCTAGCAGTTTTATTTATGTCGATATCGATTCACCTTTTACCAAATCTTTAAAAGATCACTTTCTAGGCTGTGTGAATCGAACAGTTGCTCCGTAATATATATGTGTGTGCGTGTTTTTGACGTTTATATTAACATAACCTATAATTTTTATAAAAGATCAATACTCTATACAAAACTACTTAACATATTCTAGTTTATATACAATACATAACAACAACAAGTTAATTCTATAATATAAAATATTTACATAATAATAAACAGAAACACAAAATATAACACAAAACCCAATGACGCTTTCAAAATGACAGTTCTATTTGTGTTTGTAAATCTGCCAAAAAATCGAGATTCGTAAAACAATAACAATTTTGCTCGATCGAGCGACTTTCTTGGCGAATCGAACAGTTTGACAGCAGAAAGTGCAAGCCGGTTTGCTCTTTTTTGGTGAATCGAAAACCACATTAAATTGAGGTTATGTTTTACTACTGTCACAAGAATTTGGGTTCCATTGAACATCTACTCACAAGTACTTGGCAGATGGCAGTACTGCCGTGCTAAACATGTTTTACTGATCTGCAAAAATCGCATTTCGAGAAAATTGATGTTAAAGTTTTTCGAAATATTTGAGGAATAACTTGCTTAAAAGCGGATTTAATTTACTTTCAAAGCGTTCAAATTATGCATTAGATCATAAATAATATGTTTCTCAAGAAAATATCAATAATTTATACATAATTAATTAATAATTTGCAGAATTAGTCTTTTACTTTAAATAGGCTTTATAAATAATCGATTGGTACTAAACAAAAATAACTTAAGTGCAATTAAGTCATTTATATCACAAAAGAAAAACTAAAATCCTGTGTTAATAAGAAGAATATATACCTTATCTGCCATTTAAGGTATTTATGTTTAGTTTATCGTTACATTTATTTTCAAAATAAACTGTAGAATACAACCTTAAATGCTATCAAAGTCGTGTTTACTACAAAGAGAAGTTGAAATCGTTTATTATATATAAAAAATATATACTTTATCTAAACTTGATGATGTAAGACCTTAAACACCCTAGTTTCTCGGATTTTATGAAATACGATTTGCAAATAGGATTTGGTAAAACTTTTGTAACAAAAGACTAGTTTAATTGCAATGTTATATTTATTTATAACAAAATAAAAAACAACAACTATTGAAATCATAAAATTATTTATAAGATCGTTTTTTAAATAGCTTAAAAATCTAGTATGTAGTTTAAATTAATTCATAACATTTCTTTTTTATAAAAATAAATTCAAAACATGTCAGTCAACTGAAAAATTACAAAAATTCAATCAAATTAAATTAAAAATTAATATTTTTTATCACAAGAATAAAATTCAAGACTTATAATAATTGAAGACCCATTAAAACAATTCAATCTATACCTATTGCCGGAGGATCCGAAATTGGTAAATTCATTAAGTGGTTCATTTGTAGTACAGAATAACATTACATGAAGATAAGTTAAAAGTCCTTGTTTATAAGTTATTATTGATTCAATTCACGTATAGAAAATTTCAAATAAGTCAATTTTGCTATTGAAAATGAAAATTCTTAAATTGCCTTAAATGCATTTTAAATTATGAAAATAAGAAAAAGTAACTTAACTTACATATTTGAAAGAAAATGACCTTATTTGTGCCATAGATAAGGCGTTCATGTTTAATATCAAGTAGTTAAGTCGGTGTTACTTCAAATTTGCTACTTTTTTCGATTAGAACAAAATTTATTTTGTTTAATAATGCATTTATTAAAGTAGATTTAATTATATTTATTTATATAAAATATAAAGGATATTAATACCTTTTAATTGGCATCAATAACTCAATTTCGCCAAAAATGTAGATCAGTAAAACTTGTTTAGCACGGCAGAGTAGCAAATTGTTTCCAATGGAACACAGTGATTATAATTATAATATTTTGTTATATTAGCTATCAAAAATATAATCGGTAGAATATGGTTGTTGTAAAAGTGAAATATGTCCAGAAGTCAGGATATAAAAAACATTTTCCATACGAAGTTTAAATGGAAATAGTGTCTATTTAATTTGCATTTTTATTTGTTATAATTGTAATGATCAGCAAATTTAATTAACCCCTTATGTAGTTTAAAGAGTAATTTTTGTATACTTAATTCATTTGGAACAGTTTTATAATTTTAAATGGCAGAAATTTGTCCTTTAAAACTATGTAGTGTTACGAAAATTCTTGTTCCAAATGAATCTCAAGTACACAAAAATTACCCTTTAAACTACATAAGGGTTAATTAAATTTGCTGATCATTAAAATTTTAACAAATAAAAATGTAAATTAAATAGATACTATTTCCATTTAAACTTCGTATGAAAAATGTTTGTTATATCCTGACAGCTGGACATATTTCTCTTTTACAACAACAATGTTGATAAATACCATATTTTATTTTTTTTGAAGAATTTAATTATTTTTAATATCAGATTGTGCATTGGAGAAGTTCCCGATCACAGAGAAAAAGATCTAATCTACGAAAAACGCAAAGAAAAAATCATTACTTTTAAGATTATTTTTATTTCCCGTATTTTTATTTCCGAAAATTTTTGCATTTTCCTGACATTTTCCGGATTTCATCACGGACTTTTATCAGGAACAATGTCCGACTTATTATCAGATTTACTATGAAAGTTGTCGCAAAAAATCGGAAAATGATGACAAAAAAAGTTAGGTTATAGTACGACAAATCTATGGGCGGGGCTTCCCTCCCGGCGCAAAAATGTATACATCAAAAGTATTTCGTTTAAGAACAGTTTACGAAAGGTTCTTATTACATCACACTACTACATTTACATTCTCTATACACAGTGCTGTCAATTATATCTTGCGGCTTTGTTTTATTTTCAATTTTTTTTTGTACAAATTAAATTAAAGTTGTCGTATTGTGAAAATATAAAAACTTCTGATAATTATTGTTAGTTTTTTGTGGCATTCAAGAGCAGCACTATATCCATAATATCGTATAAAAATCATTATAATGAATATTTTAAAAGGTATTTAAGTAATACTCGAAGTACTTCATCTATGATTGAAACATTTTATTTCATTTCAGAAAAAGATTAATTAACAAATTTGGCACTTTGAATCTTGTGTTGCGGCTCATTTGAAGAAAAATACAAATAAAAGATAAGATTGTTTTAAAAAAAATTGTTTTATTCTAATTAAATGAGGCCCCCCCTGGGGGCCTATTCTTGAATTCCACATCCATTTTCCACATGTGGACATCTGTCAAAACTCATAAAAATTGAATTTTTTCGATACTAAGGGAATATTTCCGAATGGGTATAAGCATGTGAAAAAATTCCCCATACAGGAAAATGTCAATGCCGCATGTGTTTTATATACGAATTACAATTTTCGAACCATTTTTTGACAACTTTGACAGATGTCCACATGTGGGAAATGGATGTAAAATTCGAGAATAGGCCCCCAGATTGCTAATAATTGTAAATAATTCTAATTTAAGATTATAAAAACAATTTTTAAATAACGGATTGCAAAACTTACTTAAGTCGCATTTGTGAAAAATGTCATTCTATCAGTTGCTTCATTTTAACTTTTTTTCTCGAGAGGCGCTTTCCCTACTATTACAATAGTCAATAGATCATGTTTACATGTCAAATTTTCTTAAACCGCAAGAACTACCATCTTTTGGAAAACTCCGAGAGCATAGGCAACTTTCACATAATTCCACTAGTTGTCATAAAATATTTGTTATCTAAAATTGTATGACATTTTTATGTTATGATTTTGTAAACACAAGCAAAAAGAATTTCGTGTTATAAAAGTGATTACATATTAATTATACGTGTTAATTAAATTGATTTTGAGAAGTTTTTATAAACAGCCTTTCGAATAACGTCAGTAATATCCCACTAAACAAAGCGATTCGTTTACGATACGAAAATGATATTTGTTGTTCATTCAAAATATCGTTTACGAATCTTTTTTGCGATTCGAAATCGATATGTTTACGAATCCAACGTCCCATGATAATTAGAATTTTTTACGTAACGTAAATAGAAAGATTTTTACGATACGTTTACGATGCTTTCTTTTCATATCATGTCGTAAACAGATCTAATTATGCGATATATTTACGTATCGTATTTTTCGCGTTGGTTACGATAGTATTTATTTTAGATTAGCAAAAATAAAAAGGCAATTTTATAATACGATTATTTTTTTTTATTTATGTAGTTGAAGTATTATAATAAAATAATTATTACATTATATATATTATGTAAAATTTACTTGTTTATATAAATGACTTCGCTCCTTAATTCAATCGGCAGTAATAAAATTTGCTCACATCTTAAAAAATAAACAATTAGTAAAAGTATTAAATTAATAAACTAAAATGGTTTAAACAAATTGGAAAATAAATATATAATTACTTTGTGAAACTCCATAACACCAAATATTTCGTAATGATTTTAATTTCTTTTTACACAAATATCGCTGTCCGCTTTTGTTTTAGGTTAAATTTGAATTGAAATGGCAAGTGAGAAACGCACAATATACAATTTTTTATTTTCGTTGTTTCTATGGGAGTAGAAATAAAAATAAGGAAGTGCTTAGTGTGTTATAAGAAATTAAGCATCGTTAACATATCGCTATCGTATCGATTTTTTCCGAATCGCTTTTTTTGTTTAGCGGGATATTTTTCATTGTGTGGCGACATCTAGTGGCAAACGCTCTGTACTTTTTTAATGATCGTGCTGCCTTTCGAAAAACATGCACTGTGTTCCATTGGAAACAATTTGCTACTGCCAAGTACTTGTGAGTAGATGTTCAATGGAACGCAAATTTTTGTGACAGTAGTAAAACATAACCTCAATTTAAATAAAACTGCTAGATTTTAATTAAAAATACCTTGATCTATTAATTATAATAAGTAATTAAACAACAAAATAATTAAAATGTTTCTACGATTTAACAATTGCGCGTCGTATCACAAACAGAAACAACATTTTTTTGTTTTTAACCCTAATCGAACCAACATATTTTTGTTATGTCAGTAAATTCAAATTATAATCAAATAATTTACGAAATTTTTTTCAGAGAATGATTAGATGTCAAGTACGTTGTATGGAAATGTTTCAAAATAAAATACATACAAGTTTATAACTAAATTAACATTATTTTAAAAATCGATGCATTTATCAAATGAGCCAAAACGGCACACCTTGGTTGGATTAGAGTTAAAAAATGACGGTTCGCCATTTATTAGAATTTTTTAACTAAAATCCTTCTTTCGGTAATTATATGCGTAACTACTTCTAACAACTACACCATCACTTGAGCATGAGTAGTTGCGAATAGATACAAGTATTGACGATTGTAAAAGTAGAGAAAGCGCCTCTCGAGGAAAAAAGTTAAAGTGAGGCAACAGCCAAAATGACATTTCTCATAAATGCGATGAAAGAAATTTTTGCAATCCGGGAATTAAAAATGGTTTTTATAATCCAAAATTGGAATTATTTACAATTATTATCAATCTGGTAGGTAAAAATTGTGTTTACAGTTCAAAATTGGAATTGTTTACAACAATTTCGAACGTCAAATTAGCAGCTACCTCAGTTTAAAAATTTTCCTCTAGGTGGAATCGGTGATGCTCCAATCGTCAATTTGTGAGTAGTTTGCTAACGCCAATGGAACACGCTTATGATCTATTCAATGTGTTCCATTGGAAACCATTTGCTACTGCCAAGTACTTGTGGGTAGATGTTCAATGGAACACAAATTTTTGTGACAATATTTAAAAATACGTTGATCTATTATTAATAATAAAACATTAAACATCAAAATAATTAAAATATTTACGATTTAACAAACATAAACAAAAATTTTTTGTTTTTAACCCTAATCGAACCAATCCTAGTGTTCAATCGGGCAAAAATGATAAAAAATATCATGCCTAGTGTTCAGTCGGGCAAAAGTGATAAAATTTATCATTATATTTTTTATCACGTTTTGCCATAAAACGCACTCATTTATCACCAAAAAAAACCAAGTTTTTTTTTGGTTTTAGCTGTCAAAATAAATACATATTTGAAAACAAAATATTTGGCTTTTGATTGTGGTGTGATGTTTTTAATAATATTCAGGAAGGGTATCGTTTATTATTTTATAAAAAATCGCGATGAATTGGTTTTGATGTTGCCCAAATAAAGATGCTCTACAGAAGTTTGACGTGTAAAATCACTTTTTTCATTTTGGTTGTTCTGTGGGGCATGACATAAAATACAACGAAATGAAGTTAGGGTAATAAAAAATATCATGATATTTTTTATCACTTTTGCCCGACTGAACACGACCATGATATTTTTTATCACGTTTATCATTAAACGCACTCATTTATCACACAAAAAAACCAACTTTTTTCTTGGTTTTTTGGGTTCCTGCTGTCAATTTTGAATTTAATTTCATAATGATATTTTCGGTAATTAAATTAAATTAAATTTGCTTTTTTAAGATATTTATATGGTATTTACACCGTCACCTATTTATTTAAACATAAATAATCATTTATGTTTTGTAGTTTTGTCTGAGAACACAAACACAACGAAACTCAAACTAAAATTATTTGTGTCTCCAATATTTGGATAAAAACCAAATAGTTTCAATATCAAAATAATTTATAGAAAAAAATAATTAAAAAATATATACATTTAATTAAAAATCTGGCGACAGAACGAGTTTGTTAAATTTTACAAAGCGATTTAAAATTAAATGTAACATTTAAAATCAATTTATCATTTTTTATCAATTTTGGTTGTTCAATCGGGTTTGACGTACAGTATTACAGAATGAAGTTAGGGTGGGATAAAATATCATGATATTTTTTATCATTTTTGCCCGATTGAACACGACCAATATATTTTTGTTATGTCAGTAAATTTAAATTCTAATCAAATAATTTACGAAAATTTTTTTAGAGAATGAATAGATGTCAAATACGTTGTATGGAAATGTTTCAAAATAAAATACATAAAAGTTTATAACTAAATTAACACTATTTTAAAAATCGATGCATTTATCAAACGAGTCAAAAAGGTACACTTTGGTTGTTTTATACCCCAAACACATTGACGGAACGAACAGCAGCGCTAAATTAGAATAAGTACATGTATTTCCATAATAGCAAACACATAGAGCGGCGTCAAACTAGCAAAGTTTGTATTTTTTGAAGTGATGAATGACATTTATATTTATTGTTGTTTTAATAGTAATTTCTTGGAAACTTCTAATTTTAGCTGAAATTTACGTCCAAATGGGCATATGAGAAAGACCATTGTAAAAAAAAAATCTGAATTTGAACTTAAATTTGTTCGTAATAAGTCATTAAACAAATAGTTTTTATCAAAATGTTTTGTTCTAAAAACCCTATACAACATTTTTCATATAAATAAATGTCAAATTAGCAGCGTCTATGTGGTTGCAAAAAAATCATAAAGATGAAGAGAAGCGAAGTCAGGCGTAGAGCGCCGCTTATGTGTTTGAGGTATTAGATTTAAAAAATGACGTTTCACACAACCAAAATTGGTATAGAGCCATCTATTAAAATTTTTTAAACTAAAATCCCTCTTTGTTAATTATATGAGTACCTAGAATAGATCATGTTTTTTTAGAGAGGCAGTACGATCAAAGAAAAAGTACAGAGCGTTTGCCACTACACAATCCAAAATATATTACTGACGTTTTTCAAAAGGCCGTTTATAAAAACTTCTCAAAATTAATTTAATTATCACATATTAATAATAATGACTTTTATAACACGAAAATATTTTTGCTTATGTTTACAAAATGCACACATAAAAATGTCATATAATTTTTGACAGCAAATATTTAGTGACACCTAGTGGCATTATGTGAAAGTTGCTTATGCTTTCGGAGTTTTCCGAAAGATGGTAGCTTTTGCGGTTTAAGAAAATTTGACATCTCTACGCGTATATAGTGCATTTTTTAGAGTAGAGTTTAACTCGACTTTACAAATTATTAGGTCAAGTCGAGTTTAACTCGACTCCGTATATAGTGAGAGTTAAACTAGGATTAAACTCGACTCGACTCGCAGCAAATACAGGTCGATTTAAACATGATCTATTCAGTTCTTCGGAATTAAATGACGATTGTAAAAGTATAGAAAGCGCCTCTCGAGGAAAAAAGTTAAAATGAGGCAACTGACAAAATGACATTTCTCACAAATGCGACGAAAGAAAATTTTGCAATCCGGTGGTTAAAAATTGTTTTTATAATCCAAAATTGGAGTTATTTATATTTATTATAAATCTGGTAAGTAAAAATTGTGTTTACAGTTCAAAATTTGAATTCTTTACAACAATTCCGAAAATCAAATTATCGGCTAGGTCAGTTCAAAAAATTTCCACTACGTGGAATCTGTGATGCTCCTTTTGGCAATAATTAAAAACACCACTTAATTTTCGCTTGTTGCACTGCGGTTGTTTCATAGTGGTGGCATCTCTCGTAATATTTCTATACTATGTTAGTTCTGAAATGTAGCTAGGTTCGTCGTAGGTAAGTTCCGTATTGACGATTGGAGCATCACAGATTCTACCTAGTGGAAAATTTTTAAACTGAGGTAGCTGCTAATTTGACGTTCGAAATTGTTTTAAACAATTCCAATTTTGAACTGTAAACACAATTTTTGGCTAGCATTGGTTTTAGCTGTCTCAGTCAAAGTGGCGCCATTTATTTCTTGGTGTGGAAATATTAATAACTAAAAATCGCTGTTTATTTTATTTAAAAAATATTAAATCTTCCTTTTCCAAAATTTGCAAACATAATACACAATTGAATAAACATTAGTAAATTCCTATTTTAATTTAAAAACAAATTAAATCTTCCTTTTCCAAAATTTGCCATCGTCGCCTGTCAAGTGAGACAGCTAAAACCAATCCGTGCCCAATTTTTACCTACCACTGGCCCTATTCTGGCTATTCCCTGAGAATTGGGAATTGGAAAAAATATTGCTATATTTCCAAACTTCAATAATTCCCAATTTTTTATTCCCCAATTCCCAAAAGTGTATTCTGGCGTAATTGAGAATCATATAATGTTAAAAACCACTATTCCAAATTTGGCAGCCGTCATTATTTTCTACATTTAAAATAAAAACTTTACTGATTCTACGTTGTAAATAAAATATTTAAAATACACAAAACAATCAGTTTCTTCTAATTCCCAAAAAAAAAAAATTGAGAAAAATAAACGTCAAAGGCCCTTTCCGAAAGTTATACTTATTTATTTAGACATACTTATTTGCCGCCATCTTAAA
This sequence comes from Tipula vernalis, assembly GCA_958295665.1. Classification (NCBI taxonomy): domain Eukaryota; kingdom Metazoa; phylum Arthropoda; class Insecta; order Diptera; family Tipulidae; genus Tipula; species Tipula vernalis. Next base: position 193,729,951 of record OY282559.1, on the reverse strand, counting down.
TAAGTTATGTAAAATCATCCGAAATGATTTCACATACTTATTTAACACTAGAACTACCGACCGGTCAAAATGACCGATTTACATTTATTGAATTCATTTTTTTAATTATTATGTTAGAATTGTTTTGGAAATTTTTGATGATTTTTAATTTAATTACTTTATTGTCATATTAAAACTCAACAAAAATTTCTAACATAATCATACAAAAAAAAATTAATTCAATACATCGCTAAATTCATTATGAAATCCGTAATTTTGACGGGTTGGTAGTTCCGTAATTTTGACGGGTTGGTAGTTCTAGTGTTAATATTTTGACAGAAACGTCAAAACCATAACAAATAAATTTGTGTTAGAAAAATGAATGAAGCTAAGAAATTCTTGCTTCTTACCTATTTAATAAATAAAAATTTGTGTTAGAAAAATGGATGAAGCTAAGAAATTCTTGCTTCTTACCTATTTAATAAATAAAAATATCAAATTATGTGTGAAATTGATCGATAGATCGAAATACGAAATTGTATCAAAAATATTTTTAAGTTGAGGTTATGTGTAAATGATTATATGAATATTTAATGTTTCAACTTAAAAATATTAAAAATAAATTAAAAAAAAAAATATACATTACATCGCACGTTATATAATTTTCGTTTCATTTTATGTTTATTTTATAAATTTTAATTAAATTGTTTTATAAACAGGTTATTATTAATGGTTATCAAAATGTAAACAATGAAAAGTTTGACAGAATTTTATTTTTCATTTTTTATTTTGTAAGAAAGAGATAGCAACATACTTATTTAAATAAGTTACCTCGCCAACATACTTATTTAAGATGGCGGCAAATATGTAAGTCTAAATAAATAAGTATAACTTTCGGAAAGGGTCAAAACTTACATAAAATGGAATTATTTTTACCCTACAATAAAAATTCCCAATCGCCAGAATACACTTTTGGAAAAAATAATTCCAAACTGCTAGAATACTGTCAAAATAGTTCAATTCCCAATTCCCAGGGAATAGCCAGAATAGGGCTACAGATTGATAATAATTGTAAATAATTTCAATTTTGGATTATAAAAACAATTTTTAATTACCGGATTTCAAAATATCTTTTGTCGCATTTATGAGAAATGTCATTTTGCTGGTTGCCTCATTTTAACTTTTTTCCTCCAGAGGCGCTTTCTCTACTTTTACAATTGACGATTGTAAAAGTAGAGAAAGCGCCTCTCGAGGAAAAAAGTTCAAATGAGGCAGCTGCCAAAATGGCATTTCTGATAAATGCGACGAACGAAATTTTGCAATCCGGTAGTTAAAAATTGTTTTTATAATCCAAAATATGAATTATTTACAATTATTAGCAATCTGGTAAGTAAAAATTGTGTTTACAGTTCAAAATTGGAATTGTTTACAACAATTTCGAACGTCAAATTAGCAGCTACCTCAGTTTAAAAATTTTCCACTAGGTGGAATTTGTGATGCTCCAATCGTCAATAGGCGATTGGAAATCTGCAAAATGCGATACCTATCGGAAATGATATAAACCCTACGCTCTGCATGAAATGACATTTCTCTCCATATTGACGATTGGAGCATCACAGATTCCACCTAGAGGAAAATTTTTAAACTGAGGTAGCTGCTAATTTGACGTTCGAAATTGTTGTAAACAATTCCAATTTTGAACTGTAAACACAATTTTTACCTACCAGATTGATAATAATTGTAAATAATTCCAATTTTGGATTATAAAAACCATTTTTAATTACCGGATTGCAAAAATTTCGTTCGTCGCATTTATGAGAAATGTCATTTTGGCTGTTGCCTCATTTTAACTTTTTTCCTCGAGAGGCGCTTTCTCTACTTTTACAATCGTCAATTGACGATTGGAGCATCACAGATTCCACCTAGAGGAAAATTTTTAAACTGAGGTAGCTGCTAATTTGACGTTCGAAATTGTTGTAAACAATTCCAATTTTGAACTGTAAACACAATTTTTACCTACCAGATTGATAATAATTGTAAATAATTCCAATTTTGGATTATAAAAACCATTTTTAATTACCGGATTGCAAAAATTTCTTTCGTCGCATTTATGAGAAATGTCATTTTGGCTGTTGCCTCATTTTAACATTTTTCCTCGAGAGGCGCTTTCTCTACTTTTACAATCGTCAATAAAACATCTGGAGAGTGAAACTACCGGAATTAAATTGAACCCTACGCTCTGCATGCAAAATCATGACAGTCCAATCGTCAATCGTCAATTACAACATAATATGTATTAATTTGACATTTCTAAAACTATATACATAAATTATTTTACGTATTATGTTAATGTATAAAAAATAAATTTCCGTATTTTTATTTTCATTTGATTTCGTTTAATTTAAAGATGTCTTTAGTTGCATACGAAGCCAGCACAGACAGTGAAAATGATAATAGTGATGAAGAGGATGAAGAATCTAGCCAAGTTGAATTGATGGCTCCAAACAAACAATTAAGTTTACCAGCACCTAAAAAGCAGCTGAATCCTGAATTCATGGAAATTAATAAAATTAATATGAATTTTAAGTTACCTGAACCAATCGAAATGCAGCCATCTTTAGCGATCGAGGAAGATGATGAATTTCTAAAAAAGAAAGAAATATCTACTGTAAAACCACCAAAAGGTCCTGTAAGAATAACCATACCATCATTGAATGAATTTAGCGATGTAATAGAATTCATAAATCCTAATTGCGATGCACCAAATAAACGAATTCAAAAATCAAGTAAAATTCTTGGACTTTTATCTAGTTTACCGAAACCGAAAGGTGAACAATTATTCGATAACGGAAAACAGACTGTTGCGAAAAGTAAGTCCAATTTATCTAAATCTATAACATCTTTGATCCCGTACAGTTTAATGGAGCATAAACAGACGGAGCCTCGTTTGAGTAAAAAGAAAAATAATTCAAACAAAACCCTTCAAACGATAGGCCCGATGGGAGCTGGTTACAGTGATAGTGATAGTGATGATACGGAATGCGTCGATTTTTTTTCACTCAATAAAGAGGATGATTTGCCCTTAGTTACAGAAAAGGAAATTAAAATTATGGTTGCCAAGAAAACGATGAAATTAGCCCAAGCTTCGGCTAAGTTTGCGGAGTTGACAAAACCAGCCACAGAGATTAACTCAATATCAAATGAACTAACGTTAAACGAAAATTCTACTTCGTGTGTCTTAGAAGAAGAAGCAATAAACCATCTATTAGGGAGTAGTGCGAAAAGAAGACGTAATCACACCGAACTTATGAATATTGTTGACATTTCACACGAACAAGTAATGCCCGATCGTAATGCATGGATAAGAAATGCTTTAGCACAATCTACGCAATATGTTCCAAAAGGTAAACTTAACGATGAAGAATTAATACCGGGGAGCAAGAGAAAACATCAAATTACATATTTAGCACATCAGGCAAAGACAAATGAAACGGAGTTGCAAGCGATGTGGGCAAATAATCGTCAAACTCGCCGTCAAACGCAATCAAAATATGGGTTTTAATGAAAAATAATAATTATACCTAATTTAAATAAATTTTTATGCAAAAATTAAACTGTTTTTTTATTTTATATGGATTTAGCTAGAAAATGTTAAACAGCCGAAATAATGAACAACAACCATTTACCACTCAATAAAGCGACCTTATACGGTCAATATATAGCACATTCGGAAAAAGAACAAAGTAAATTCGAAGATAAAATTTGTCGATCTTTTTCCGAAAACCCGTAATAAATATTTGTCGATCTTTTTCCGAAAACCCGTAATAAATATTTTTGGGAATACATTTACACCTACTCTCCACCTGCCATTAACATCTAGTTACACCATTAAAATTCGAAAAGTTGCTAGTGGAGACACGAAATTGCAACGACTTGCCATATGTCATACAAGCATTTGCTGCCAAGAAGGCATAACTTGATTGTATACCAAAATTTTACATTTCTTGGCTGGATTCAAAAATTTGGTTACCAGTTTCGAATGGAAGTTTTCTAATTTGTAGTTAGAAACTTTTTACAAAAAAATTTTCTTCCACAAAAAAAAAAAAAATTTTGTTGAGATATTTTTAAATACATAATTAAAAATGTGGCATCCAAAAAAGAATCGTTAAAATACATATAAGTGTGACGATCTTTTTTGCAACAATTTTTGCACAATTTCTTTAAATTTATCAAAACGTAAATGATTTCTAACCGTCAAATTTATTGTATGTTTTCCTCACCCGACGCCATTTTTTATGTTTTTGTTACAAGATATGGTAATTGTAATGGTAAAATTTATGTCAGGTGGAGTAGCCGGGTTATGGAGTCACGAAATTGTAACGACTTGCCATATGTCATACAATCATTTGCTACCAAGAAGGCATAACCACAGAATACAACCTTTCTTCTGTGGCATAACTTGATTGTATACCAAAATTTAACATTTCTTGGCTGGATTCAAAAACATGGCTACCAGTTTCGAATGGAAGTTTTCTAATTCGTAGTTAGAAACTTTTTTTCCAAAAATTGTTTGTTCCACAAAAAAAATAAATTTTTGTTGAGATATATTTAAATACATACTTAAAAATGTATTAGCCAAAAAAGAATCATTAACCCGGCTACTCCACCTGACATAAAAACTACCATTGCAATTACCATGTCTGTGGCACTATTCTGGTTTTCCCTGGGAATAGGGAATTGAGGAAAAATTTCAAATATTCCTTCTAGCAGTTTTTTCACAACTTTTTTCCCCAATTTCTTAAAAGTATTGACGATTGGAGCATCACCGATTCCACCTAGAGGAAAATTTTTAAACTGAGGTAGCTGCTAATTTGACGTTCGAAATTGTTGTAAACAATTCCAATTTTGAACTGTAAACACAATTTTTACCTACCAGATTGATAATAATTGTAAATAATTCCAATTTTGGATTATAAAAACCATTTTTAATTACCGGATTGCAAAAATTTCGTTCGTCGCATTTATGAGAAATGTCATTTTGGCTGTTGCCTCATTTTAACTTTTTTCCTTGAGAGGCGCTTTCTCTACTTTTACAATCGTCAATATTCTTGTAACCAAGGAATAAATTCCCAGGGAAATTGAGCTTGGTTCAAATATTCATCACGGCATCGCACAAAATTGTTAGGAGATGTCAATTTTTATGTCAAATTAAATAATTTTGTATCTTTCTGTCACTTTATATACGAATAATATAAAATTTGCTTTTTTTTAATTCTGTTGAGAAAGCAAGTAATATTTGATATGGCGCGACAACTAATAGTTTATATGGATGATGATGAAGATGATAATCGGTATAATTTTCGGATTGAAAGGAAAAGGCTTCAAGATAGCTCAGACCCTTTTGATATCTATGAAAAGGAGTTTATAGATATTTATAGAATGCCACAAGAAATTGCATTAGTTTCAAGAGATTTGATTGTACCACAAATGGCCACAACTCAAATATCAAAGGAGATACGAATGCTCGTGACACTAAGCTTTTTATCAGAAGGTATTTTATCTCTAAATTGGTGTGTATCTGAAAGTTTAAAAATGTTCAATTGTGTTCTTATAGGTTCATTTCAAAAAAAGATTGGTGTGAATTATTTAACTTGCGTATCTCAATCAATTGCATACAGATGCATTAAAGAATTTTGCACTATAGTAAACAACCATTTGATGCCGGATTTTATACGCTTTCCTCAAACTACTAGTGAAATTAATAATATTAAATTGCAGTAAGTTGTATTGTTAAATTTAACACGTAACTTACCAAATGTAAATGTTGTTTACTGCTGGATTTTATGAAAAATTCCACTTGCCGGGGATAATCGGATGTGTGGATTGTACCCATATTTCGATGTTTAGACCCAACCAAAGAGTGGAACATGTTTATCTTAACCGCCATCATTACCATTCGAAAAATGTTCAATTGGTAAGCATGACAATTGATTGAGCTTTTCTAATTTTCTATTCATAACATTTTATTTATAGATTTGTGATTATAATTTAAAAATTTAAATGTTAATGCTAAGTATGGCGGATCTAACCATGACGCAACGATTTGGAGCAAATCTCTGGCAAAAGCATATCTTCATAATAAATACGATGCAGGGGAATTGCAAAACACATAGTTGTTAGGTAATTCAGTTTAATTTTATTATAAAAATATGTGCATACATAAATATAAATTAAAATAAAATAAGGAACAAATAACACATCAATCCAAAACATATAATGAACAAATAACAGAATAAATAACACATCAATCCAAAATAAAAATTATCAAAATCTTCTTAGTTTTCGTCTAAATATTCTGTATCAAAAAATTCGTTGTTATTAACTTTTTCATTACTGAAAATAAATTTTAATAATATATCATAAAATAAATAGTAATAAATAAAATTCGTATTTACAAACAAGTCTAAAAAATATTGGAAAATTTGATTACAAAATATAAATACGTGTAAATATATTTCTAGGTGACAGTGGCTACCCACTACAACCGTGGTTAATGATTCCGATTGACAACCCAACCAACGACAGCCAGGAGCGATACAATATCGCGCATAGATCAGCACGAAATTGTATCGAAAGGTGCAATGGAGTGTTAAAGTCGAGGTTCAGGTGCCTTTCGAAAGATAGATGTTTGAAATATTCGCCTGAAATGATGGGCCTTTTAATAAATACGCGTGCAACACTGCATAATTTCTTAAAATGCCACAATTTTATAGATAATCATGATCTTGTACTAGGAGATGAGGATGAAGGTGACGCCGATACTGATTTAGAGGAGGAATATTTGCAAGATAGCACGGCTAGGAGACTTCTGGAAATTGGCAGGGAAGTAAGAACAGGGATTGTGCTAGATTATTTTGGTTAATGTTATAATTTGAAATTTAATAAAATAATTTAAACTAAAGTTAAACGTTTATGAATTGTTCAATTCACATTTCTATATTCACCTTTTGTTCAAATATATTTCTTATAATATGCGATTCCTCTCTTCCATTGCCGATACCATCTGCTGTTTTATTGCTAATCCTCGCTCTTTTATTGTGTTTGAATGCTCTTTTGCACATGCCAGCCTTTTCAGTCCATCTGCTTTTTCACGATCAATTTTATTTGCTTCTTGCAAAATTGTATCTCGTGTAAAAGCAGATCCTAAAAAGGTAATTCAACATTTGTTTATATGATAATATATTTTACACTAAAATAGACAAACCTCGAATTCTTCTTGTTCTTAGGGATTAGATGTTTGTTGGGAAATATTATTTTCATCCAAATCCAGATTTGTCGGGGTAGCAATTGTCGATATTTCAGCATTATTTTGAATTTCCTATATTACATATCGTTATCATTAATAGGACATAAACTCATCAAATATTATACAAACCAATGATGTTGTGAGAAAGCCACCCTCATTTGTATTTGTGCCCTCGACCGATTCCGAAGTAATAATATTTAAAATTCTCTCATCTAAAGATGAAAATATACAAAACTGCAACAAAAGTGAATTTATTTACTCCTTAAAACAAAATTTCCCCAAACACCAGAATAAACATAAAGAAAAAATAATTCCCGACTGCTAGAAAAATGCGAAAATTCTTGAATTCCCTATTCCCAGGGAAAACCAGAATAGTAGTAACAAAAATATAAAAAATGGCATCGGGTGAGGAAAACATACAATAAATTTGACGGTTAGAAATCATTTGCGTTTTGATATTTTAAAGAAATTGTGCAAGAATTGTTGCAAAAACGTCGTCACACGTATATGTATTTTAATGATTCTTTTTTGGCTGCCACATTTTTAAGTATGTATTTAAAAATATCTCAACAAAAATTTATTTTTTTTTGTGGAACAAAAAAATTTTGTAAAAAAAGTTTCTAACTACAAATTAGAAAACTTCCATTCGAAACTGGTAGCCATGTTTTTGAATCCAGCCAAGAAATGTTAAATTTTTGTATACAATCAAGTTATGCCTTCTTTCTTGGCAGCAAATGATTGTATGACAAATGGCAAGTCGTTGCAAATTCGTGTCTCCACTAGCAACTGTTCGAATTTTAATGGTATAACTAGATTTTAATGGCAGGTGGAGAGAGAGTAGGTGTAAAAGGTTATGATTTAGAAAGGCATACTGTCACACAACGCCAATTTTTATATTGGTAGAAATATTTTCAACTAGAAAATAGCTCCATATTTATTAAAAGTGCTAATTTTTAAAACTAAAAATTGTAATAATTTAAAATGTAGCAATAAATTAAACTAAATGAAAATGCCACTTTTCCAAAAAAATTGTGTTATTTTTGTAAACTGTAGGTAATGCATTACTTTTATCAGTACATAATGGATTATTTTCGAATATTTCGTAAATCCAAACTGGATTTTTGAATACATTTATGGAATATGACCAATTAGTCTGTAACCGATTATGATGAAATTTTTAAGGTATGATGTAAATGGAATTGTTAATGATTTTTGGATAGACTTTTAAAATATCGAAAATTATTCTGTAACTTGGCTATTTTTAAATGATTATGATGAAATTGACAGATACGATGGAAATGGCATTCTTTAATTATTTTCAGATTAAATTAATGGAACTTGGTATTTTTGAATACGATTATGATGAAATTCGACAGGTACGATGGAAATGAGATCCTTTAAGGTTTTTTAGATGAAATTAATAGAATTTGGTGATTTTGAATACGATTACCATGAAATCCGACATGTACGGTGGAAATGGAATTCTATAACGATTTTTGGTTAAAGTTTATTAATTCTTGTGTTCAATCGGGCAAAATTGATAAAAAATATCATGATATTTTTTATCATTTTTGACATTGAACACATTCATTTATCACAAAAAAAAACCAATTTTTTTCTTGGTTCCAGCTGTCAATTTTGAATTTATTTTCTTTATGATATTTTCGGTATTTAAATTAAATTGAATTTGATTTTTTAATGCCAAATTCGATTTGCCAAAAAGTGGCAAAAAAAACAACAACAATACCATGTTATTTTTTGATTTAAATCAACTTTTTTTGCTGTTTTCTGGTAAATCGAATTTGGCATAAGATATTTATATGGTATTTACACCGTCACCTATTTATTTAAACATATTTCGAAGTTTTGTCTGAGAACACAAACACAACGAAACTCAAACTAAAATCATTTGTGTGATAAAAACCACATAGTTTCAATATCAAAATAATTTATAGAAAAAAATAATTAAAAAATATATACATTTAATTAAAAATCTGGCGACAGAACGAGTTTGTTAAATTTTACAAAGCGATTTAAAATCAAATGTAACATTTAAAATCAATTTATCATTTTTTATCAATTTTGGTTGTTCAATCGGGTTTGACGTACAGTATTACGGAATGAAGTTAGGGTGGGATAAAATATCATGATATTTTTTATCATTTTTGCGCGATTGAACACGTCCAATATTGAAAATTGCTTGTTATTTGGTAATTATTTAATCGATTATGTTGAAATTAGACAGGTAATGGGTTGGAAATGGGATTTTTAAATGATTTTTGGAAAATGATCGATTAGCTTGTAACTTTGCTATTTATAAACCGATTATGATGAAATTTGACAGGTACGGTGGAAATGGAATTGTTACATGGTTTCTGGATAAATTTTTGGAATATGGCCAATTATCCTGTAACTTTTAAACGATTATGATGAAATTCGACAGGTACTATGGATATGGCATTTTTTAATTATTTTCAGATTAATGGAACTTGGAAATTTTCAACATTATTATGATGAAATTCGACAGCTACGATGGAAATGGTATTAATGATTTTGCAATTACAAAATCTTGCATAACAAAATAGTACACTTATTTTTCTTTTTAGTAGCTGTCATTAATAAATCCTATATAATCCACTCCTACGTGCGGCACGCAGTGCGACATGTTTGCTGATCCCGGCTCCTACGTCCCCCGAAATTCAAATCTAAAGCCCCTCGAAGGGCTAAGCGGGGGGAGCGCAGCGACGTCCCGCGTGCCCGTGAGAGTTACCGAAGCCGTTAGCCTCTACAGTTCGAGATTAATAGATTCTATATAATCCGTTCCTACGTGCGGCACGCAGTGCGACATGTTTGGCTCCTACGTCCCCCGGAGAAATTCCCCATTTTCCAAAATTTATATTTTTGGTTATTTTCGTTTCGTAACTGAAATCCCCATTTTCCAGAATTTATAAAGAGCAAAATTTTAAATTCAAATCGAAAGCCGGAATCGAATTTATGGTCGATCGCTTTGAAAATTTATCGGGAATGCGTTGGGGGCATCGTTTTCAGTCGACTAAACATATTTTGGTTGATGTAACTCTTTTTGCTGGATACTTAAGCAGAGTTGATGCGAGTATTGGTCTACCCCGGATATCAGTTGCATTTTCATGCTGCCTGAAATCATAAATCACAATTATAATTTTAAAATAACATACACATATATTGTTGTTTACCGAAAATGTCCTATTAACATCACAATGTTTTATAAACTTCTGGCTAGAGATCACACATTGAAAGGGTTTTGGCGTTTATTGTTTTAATTGTTTCGAAGATGTTGGGCCTTGTTGACCGCTACTTGTGTCTTTGTTTTACTGCACCACTTTGTCTATTGTTGTAAACGATAATTTAAATTTAAATTATCCGGAAAATGGAGATTTAATATTTAAAATAGATAGGAATTCTCCATTTTCCGCAATAAATTATTTTGGAAATTATTTCGCATTGTGCTGTATGTATGATAAGTATGTGTGATAAATATAAACATTTTGATGATCGAATAAACGAACTAATCAATTCGATTACCTCCTAAACAAACACTTTTATTATTTATTTTATTAACATAGTATATTTTATCCAAAATATATAAATTATTAAAGTAGGTATTTGATTATAAGGCTGTGCTTCAAACGAATAAAAATCCGCATAAAAAGTTTGTTTGTTTGTTTGTTTTTTAAATTTGCTCAGGTCAGATCTTTCAATCCATAAGACCAGTGAGTTGAGAAACAGCCCAAAATTTCCAGAGACCACTCAGGGGAGGTTCTGGAGGGTTGAATAAAGTGTACAAAAACAAATTAGATTAAAAATAAAATAATAAAATAAAAGCATAATTATATAAAACAAAGTTGATAATTAAATTAGATTAAATGAAAGTTAATAAATAAAGAATATTAGAGAGAAGATGAAGGATACATATAAAAATAAAAGTTTTTAAAATTAAAATATAAATTTATAATTCATTAATTCATAATTTTTTTTTTTTTTTTTTTTTTTTTTTAATTTTTTTTTTTTTTTTTTTAACTTTAGAATTAAATTATATAATATTCATAAATCTTAATATTATAATAAAATAAAATAAAATGAAATGATTCCAAAGAAAAATCATTGTGTGAAAAAGTCAATAAAAATTAAATGTAGTCTTAATTCATAGTTTATAATTTATTCTATCCACAAAATCACACAATATTTTATATTCTTCCATTTTTTGGTCCTTCAAGATATCTAATAAGGATTTTCTGTATAAAAGTGGGAAATTATTTCTTATATTATTATATATGACACAATCGTTAATAATATGTTCGTTATCTTCAACGGTGTTACAAATCTTACAATTAGATGTAGATTCAAGTCCCAAAAGGAATTTAAATTTCTTGTTAACTGTATGACCAGAGATTAATCTGTAAATTAGCCTGGTTTGGCAGGATGTAAAATTAGAGTCTTTAAATAGGAAAGATGATCTTGGAGAAGGGCACATTTGTTTATAAAAGTGGCCGGATGAATTACACATTAAAGTGTAGTTTTCCTTCCACTTATTATTTATAGATCTGGAGATATCGTTAAATAGGTCTGTGAGAGTTGGTTCATTATCAAGAAAGTGAGTAGGAGAAAATAGCTTTTTTTGCTAAACTATCTGCTATAGTATTTCCTTTTAAGCCACAATGACCCGGGAACCAATGAATGACAAAATTTTTAATTTGGTTATGGCCGATAGTATCAATAATTTGATTTTCGTAGTGTCTATTTGTAAAGTGTAATAGAGCCGTTTTTAATGAAATACAAGAACTTTGGGAGTCAGTAATAATGATAATATTATTGTTTTTGATGATTAGAGATATAGTAATTCCAATTTTAATAGCAATGGTTTCAATATTTTTAATATAAGTAGGGTTTTTTAGTTGAATGGCAAATTTCCAATTTTTATCCTCAACAAAAATTCCAATTCCTGGTTTATTGTTAATTATAGAGCCATCTGTGTAAATTTTTGCGAAATTATTATATTTATTAATTTCAGCCATAGATAATGCATATTGTTCAGAATGGTTTATAAAATTTTTGATTCCCTCAATATTTGTTATGATGCTAAAATTAGTGGGAGACGTTTTTTTTATGTGAAAAGGTTTAATTTTGGAAAGAAAAGTATAATTAGAATATAAGTCGTTAAGTTTATGAAGAGATCTATTGTTTTTAATGTCGTTACCGATTTTGGAATGATTATATAGATTTTTTGAAATATAAATTAGTGATTTTTTAATAAAATCTAGATCTGAAGATGTTTCTAGGGATTCAGATAAAATAGCTGGAATTGGAGTAGTTCTTAAGAAGCCTAGACAAGCTCTCAGACAAGCATTTTTAATAGATTGACAGATATTAATATCTTTTTTATATTTAGTGTCTGTAAAAACATATGTGTATTCAAGTTTAGATTTAACTATTGCTTTAAAAATATTGATCATTGTTTCAGGATTTACACCTCCATTAAAATGGGTGAGAGTTTTAAGTAAATTAATGGAGTTGGAAATATTTGCTTTTAAGTTTGTGTAATGAATTGATAATGAAAGTCTATTTGTTAAGGTTGTACCCAGTATCTTAGTAGTCACTCTTTCTTTTATGTAGATATTATTAATTTTTAAATTTAGAGATTTGGAATTATTTTTATTAGTGAATAGTCTTAAAAAATGAGATTTATCAGTGTTAATTTGTAGTTTTAAAGATTGTAATTTATTAGTTAATGAGAGTAAAGTAGAATCTGTTATTAATTGTAAGTTATCATGATTATCGGCAGAAATTACAATGCAAATATCATCGGCATATTGGAAAATTTTTGTATCGGGGTTATTGATGTCGTGTAAAGAAGTGGTATAGATATTAAAAAGGGTAGGACTCAAACAGCTACTCTGAGGAATGCCTTTATTAGTGTAATGAATGGAAGTTTGATTGATATTTTGAATAGATATAATTCTATTTGTAAGAAATTGAGAAATCCAATGTGTAATGTTAATGGGAAATTGAAGTTTTTAAAAGTGTTTAATAAAATATTTTTATCTACATTATCAAAAGCCTTGGAAATGTCAATGTTAATTAAAACAATTTTTTTTTGTTGTTGTTTGAGGGAGATGATGAAATTAAACATTTCTACAAAATAGTCAGTAATATTTTTATTTTTTCTAAAACCAAATTGTAATAATTAAGAATATTATTGGAGATTAGATGATCATTAATTCGTTTTAAAATGAGTTTATTGAAGATTTTTGAAAAAATAGGTAACAGACAAATAGGACGGTAGTTAATAATATTTCTATCATCCCTCCCCTTTTTCAAAATGGCGATTGTGTATGACGTTTTTCATTTTGTAGGGTAAATTTGATTTTGCCAGATGTTGTTGAAATAATTTGTAAAAGTATTGATTAGGTTAGGATTAGAGGATACTAATTGTTTGATGATTTTATATGAGACTTTATCATATCCTGGGGGCCTATTCTCGAATTTCACATCCATTTTCCATATGTGGACAGCTGTCAAAGTTGTAAAAAAATGGTTCGAAAATTGTAATTCGTATATAAAACACATGCGGCATTGACATTTTCCTATATGGGGAATTTTTCCACATGCTTATACCCATTCGGAAATATTCCCTTAGTACCGAAAAAATTCAATTTTTATGAGTTTTGACAGATGTCCACATGTGGAAAATGGATGTGGAATTCGAGAATAGGCCCCCTGGAGCAGTATTATTTGAATTTTTAATAATATCAAGAATTTCAATGTTATTAAATTCCGCAGGATTAATAGTAGGATTGAAGTTATTAGAGGGATTATGAGGGGATTCAAAGGAGAAAGGAAAATTGTAATTTAGAAAATTAGTAGCTAGTGTGGAATCTTCTAGGATTCTGTAGTTGGACTGTTTTTTATTTTTTATTTTATTGATGTTGTTCCAGAGATCAGAATTATTAGTTTTGTGATTGATGCTTGTTAAAAAAATATTCCAAGATTTTTTCTTTTCCCTTCTAATTGTTAATTTAAGTTTTTGTATAGATTTTTTTAGTTCAATAGCGGTAAAAAGGTTTTTGTTTAAATTATAAATGAGTTGTTTGTGTTTTTTTATGTTCCATAGTCTTTGTATAAGATCGTTCCACCAAGGTTTAGGTTTAAAAGTATTTTTACTTGTAATAATAGAAGTATTTTCAGAAATTAATTTTTCTAGGTGTTCTTCAATATTGCATTTATCATTAATAGAATATAGATCAAAGTCTTTCAATACTTTTGACCAGTTTGTGATTTGTTTTTTTTGATAATAATTTAGTTTAAAGTCAATAAGTATTGGGAGATGGTCACTTCCTAAATTAATGGGATCTACTTTCCATGATAGTTTTTCAATTAGATTGATTGAGCACAAAGTAATGTCTAGTGCTGCAGAATTATTTCTGAAAAAATCTTGCCTTGTATGAGATCCGTCATTTAATAAAAAGACATTATTAGCAGTGATAATATCTGCAATCTTATCACCCACCCTGTCGTGAGTAGGGGTCAATGAACTATCCCAAAGACTATTATGAATATTTATGTCTCCAGCTATTAAACAGTTATCTAGATTCTGAGTTATAAGATGTTCAAATTCATTAACGATTTCCTGAGGTCTAATAACAGAATTATTATAAAAAGATAAGATATTAAAATTAATGTTTTTAAATTTGAGGTTAATTTTGAAAGCTTGAAAACGGATGTAATGAAAATTTAAATCAATAATTCTCCAAGAAATTTTTTTATGTATTAAAAAGCCTACTCCGCCAAAACCATCTGGTCTATCATCAGTAATAAGATTATAATTGTTAAAAGTCAAATTACTATTTGGATTTGTCCAGGTTTCAGATAGAATAACGATATCAATATGATTGGATTGTATATAATGATATAATAGATCTTTATTACTATTTAAACTACGAATGTTAATTTGTAAAATTTTTAAAGGTAACATAATGGAAGAATAAAATGAAAAAATAAAAAACTGGAAAAAGAAAAGTTTATGTTTTAATAAATTTATTTAATTTAATTTTAAGTGAGTCTAAATTAGCTGGATTTTTATTAAAGTCATCGGAATTATTTAAAAGTGATTTGACATCATTAAAAATAGAATCTCTTTCATTTAATTGATTTTTTAATTCGTTTACTAATTTATTTAGGATTTGAATTTTTCTAGCATCAGAATTCATTAAGTTATTTTTCCAGGCTTGATTTTCAACACAGATATCATTAGCGAAATCTATTTGTTTAGGGACTTTTTGTTGGCTACCATAAAGGTGGCTTTTGGATTCTCTGAAACTAATTTTATTTAAAATCATATGTTCCCTAATTTGTTTCTGCCTATATCGTTCATTACATCTGAAAAAATTAGTAACATGACCCGTTCCACAAAATTTACAAGAAAATTTCATGTCACAAACTTGTTCTTGTTCGTCCTCTATAGTATTAGCACACGTTAGGCATCTAATAGTTTTAGATTTACATTTGGAAATTGTATGTCCGTAATTTAGACATTTTTTACAAAATAATGGATTAGGTATAAAATATTCTACCTTTAATAAGAGATTATCATATAAAATGACATTGAATGGAATAGTTCCAGACTCAAAAGTAAGTTTAACCAATTCAATTTCCTCAGCTGTTTTAGTGGCACTATTCCATTTAGTCATTCTTTCTACTTTAGAAATAGGGTATTTAGATCTAATATTTTCTTGTATTTCTTCATTAGAAAGCCCAATAGGAATGTTCCTGATTAAACCAATAGAAGATGTGAAATTTTTAGGAATGTATGTAGTATAATTATCAAATTTTTAAAAAATATCTGATTTAACACAATTATTTGCGTCTTCAAAATTACTAAAGATAACCTTAGCAACATTTTTGCTAACGCTAGAGATTTCTTTGACATTTTTAAAATTATTTATTTTAAGGGCTTTAGCTAAAAGAACAATATTTAAATTCTCTTTACTGATAAATACTGTAAATGGGCCATTATCTGATCGGTTATAAAGATTAATTTTTTCAGCAGTAACTGACGGCATATTTGAGTTATTCGATGAATCAACAGATAAAGTTGAAGATGATGTTGGAGCTGTTACTGTATTTTTTGAAACTGCGACGTGAGTTTTATTATTATTATTATTAATTTTCCTTTTATTTAACATATTGGGACTTTTATCAAATTCACCGTTTACTATTATTTCATTATTAAAAACAATTTTTGATTTTTTAGTATTTATTTCATCTTCGGAATCTGAGAAATCAGTAGAAGTAAATGTTGGAGGTACAAAGTACTGCGTACTTTGTCCCTCCTTGCTTGTGTTACGTGGATTTATTATTTTGTGGATAGAAAAAGACTATGAAAAGACTTACCCGACTGATAAAAATAAACAAATCAAAATAAACTATAAGATATAATTAAATAAAATACAAATTAATTAAAATTAAAAGAAAATTGTAAAATTTATAAAACTTCACTAAAATGAGACGCTCACACAATAAAGTTTCGAGAAAGAATGCGCATAAAAAGTTAAAAAGTTTAATTTTTGACATTTTATTCACCACAAAAATTTTAACTGGTCACGGACCAGTTAAAAATGTTGTCGAATTCTTTTCGTTTTTTTAAATCAATGTAAATTTTGTGGTGCGAAAAGTACATGAAACAAATTTATGTGGTTATTTGACGTTACTAACAATAACAAAAACAGAAACTTCAATTTTTATTTGTCAAAGTTGTGAATATACGGGTTTTTTGTGTCTTTATTTTAAATCATTTTAATTGTTGTTTAATTATTTTAATCGTTTAAATAAAGTTTTCAATATGTATAAACAGTTTTTTCCGTCTCGATTTTTATTATTCTTTTGTTTGTTTGTTGTGTTTGATTATTTTTATTTTGACGATGCAGATGCCACTAATTCCGCAATTACCTCTTCCATAATTGTTCTATAAATTATATATTTATTTTATTCAAATTTCAAAACAAAACACTGAATACACTCGACACAAACCCACAGAAGAAAGATTAACCAGAATAGACATTGCATGGATCAAATTTTTTTTTCATCTTACCTTCTTTTTTGGACATTGAAGTATAATTATTTTCGAATATTATGAATTTTTTTTGAATATTTTATACAAATTATGCAGTCAAAACAAAACTTGTCAAATAATTTCACTAACTATACTGTTAAGGATTCTCAATTTTTATTATTTCAAATAAAAACCAGTAAACCAAAGAATACATAACCCAACTTTCTCTTACCTTCGGCAAATCAAGGTCAAAAAAATGAGTCCAAATTTT
Organism: Tipula vernalis; assembly: GCA_958295665.1. Classification (NCBI taxonomy): domain Eukaryota; kingdom Metazoa; phylum Arthropoda; class Insecta; order Diptera; family Tipulidae; genus Tipula; species Tipula vernalis. The sequence goes on along the minus strand of OY282559.1, from coordinate 193,712,311 downwards.
TCCATACAAAAACAGCGTTAAGTCTCTTCTGGTTGTATTCTGTGACAAAACACTATAAATATCAATTCGAAATCGAGACGGCAAAATCTGTTTATATTGACAATTTTATTGAATTCAATTAAAATAATTAAGCACAACAAAAAAAAGGATACAAAAACGAGACGAGAAAAACTGTTTATATTGAAAACTTTATATTATTTATTTAACTTTATAAACTTTATATTAGAGACTCTAAAACAGAAACTTCAATTCAAGTTGTGAATATACGAGTTTTTTGTGTCTTGATTTTAAATCATTTTAATTGTTGTTTAATTATTTTAATCGTTTAAATAAAGTTTTCATTTTATTATTAAGTTAAAATATTTTATGTTTTTTGTAAATAATTTATTTCCTTATTGTGAAATATATAATTTTTATAAAAATTATATCGATTTCGATACAAATTGTATCATTGTCAGTAACTTAAATACTCTAATTTAGAGTATTTAAGTCACTGACGATGATACAATTTGTATCGAAATCGATATAATTTTTATAAAAATTATATATTTCACAATAAAGAAATAAATTATTTACAAAAAACATAAAATATTTTAACTTAATAATAAAATGAAAACTTTATTTAAACGATTAAAATAATTAAACAACAATTAAAATGATTTAAAATCAAGACACAAAAAACTCGTATATTATTCACAACTTTGACAAATAAAAATTGAAGTTTCTATTTTTGTTGTTGTTAGTAACGTCAAAAACCCACATCAATTTGTTTCATTTATGTCGAATTCTTTTCGTTTTTTCAAATCAATGTAAATTTTGTGGTGCGAAAAGTACACGAAACCAAATTGATGTTGTTTTTTGACGTTACTAACAACAACAAAAATAGAAACTTCATTTTGTATTTGTCAAAGTTGTGAATATATACGAGTTTTTTGTCTCTTGATTTTAAATCATTTTAATTGTTGTTTAATTATTTTAATCGTTTACAATTTTTTTTCAATATAAACAGTTTTTTCCGTCTCGATTTTTATTATCCTTTTGTTTGTTTGTTGTGTTTAATTATTTTAATCGTATGAAATAAAGTTTTCAATATATGTAAACAGTTTTTTTCCGTCTCGATTTCTTATCCTTTTAAATTGTTGTGCTTAATTATTTTAATCGAATTAAATAAAATCAAGACACAAAAACTCTAATTGACAACTTTGACAACTTAAAATTGACGTTTCTAATTTGTTGTTGTAGTTGATTTATGATAAAATATACATTTCGTAAAATTGATGTACATCGAAAAAACATTGATGTTTTTTGTCGAAAAGTACATGATTTTCGATGTACATCAATTTTTTATGATGATATTTGGCGAAAAGAATTTGACAAAAAATTTGTAACTTGTATTTTGCTTTTCTCTACGCAAAACAAAAATAAAAAACGTAAACGTCACAATTTTAACCAGTTTCATTTGAAATACCAAAACGATTCAAAAGTGACGAAAATTTAATACTTTTACCACAGTCAAATTTAACTTTTTACCCGGTGGAAACACAGTCTCAGGCCCTTTCCGAAAGTTATACTTATTTATTTAGACCTACTTATTTAAATAAGTATGTTGACGAGGTAATTTAAAATAAATATGTTCTTACAAAAAAAAAAATCTTAAACGAAAACCAAAATTCTGTTAATTTCATTGCTTACATATTGTGATATTATGTAGTAATTAAATTTTATAAAATATTTAATTAAAAATTATTTTATAGATACAAAATAGTAAAAATAAAAAATAAGTATGTGAAATCAATTCGGATGATTTTACATACTTATTTAAGATGGCGGCAAATAAGTATCCCAAGTATAACAAAATGGAACTGAATTTGACAATTCCAACAAATGTTCTATTTTTCACCATAAGCAATGGAAGTGATGGAAATGGTTTATTTTTATATAGTCGTAGTAGTATGTGTGCGACTCCGTTTCTATGTTCCTCGTATATACGAGGGCGATCAACGCTATTTTCTTTGTTATTTTTGGCAAGTGAAGTTAATTATTTTTGCTTTTGAGCTTTTTTGTGTTAATGTAATTTAAATTTTTTGTAAGTAAATAAATAATACCTATATGGTGTAAAATTTTTAATACTCATTTAATACTCATAACCATAATTCAATAATTAAATAAATCATCAAGCATAGTCCACCAGCCCAACAGTTCACATTGAAAGGTTGTTAAGAGAATTTATCAGCCAAAAATTTTAATGTTATTATTTATTTTTACTTTTCTTAAATGGTTAACAGATTTTTAGCAACTACCAAATACACAACTGATCATGTTAATTATATTCTTAATTTTAGAATGTGCAACATCAAAATTCAACCAAATAGCAAAAAATGACTTCCACAATGTAAACGATAAGATAGCAAAAACCAAAAAAACAAGAAAATGTTCCTCCCAAGTACTTCTTTAAATATACATATGCATTTTAATCAAATTTTACAAAAAAAGATTCTTTTATTTAACACGGAAAATATTGAAATAAGTATTTTTTCAATCTAACCTCAAATTACTGATTCCCGCCAAATTCTATTTTGAATACATACATATATACAATCAAATATGTATATTTAATTCCATTAGTTTAGGGTTTTTGTTCCACTGTTCAAAGGAAATCTTATAATAAAATGGAACTCAAATGTCGTTCTCAGTTCCAAAAAAAGTTCCAGAAAAACAAAAGTATATTTGAAGTACATAGTAACACCACAGAAGAAAGATTAACCAGAACAGTCATAACGCTGTTTTTGTATGGAAAAATTTGGACTCATTTTTATGACCTTGATTTGCCGAACGTAAGAGAAAGTTGGGTTATGTATTCTTTGGTTTACTGGTTTTTATTTGAAATAATAAAAATTGAGAATCCTTAACAGTATAGTTAGTGAAATTATATGACAAGTTTTGTTTTGACAGCATAATTTGTATTAAATATTCAAAAAATTCATAATATTCGAAAATAGTTATACTTCAATGTCCAAAAAAGAAGGTAAGATGAAAAAAAAATTTGATCCACGTAATGTCTATTCTGGTTAATCTTTCTTCTGTGGTAACACTTTGGATGTCTAAGGGCCAAATCGATAGACGCAATTACAACTTTTAGTTGTACATACCATAAAATCTCTCAAAGACGGAATTTCAAGGGACCGACAAAATTTTCCGGGTTCCGGGTTTCAGGGGTTTGAAAACAAAATGTATGAATAAATGGAAAAATACTTGTTCAATATTTTAATATACCAATTAAGCCTGATTTCCATTATGAAATATTTACTGACAGTATAAACAAAATGGGATAAAAATATATATTCGCGTGCTGTGTGAGAGAAAAAAAACACTTTTTCAGTTTTACAGTACTGAAAAAATTATTATAGTATACTGACATTTTTATAGTATACTGACAAAATTTACTGAAAAATATATGAAGCGAAGTATATTTTTTCAGTACTGGAAAAATATTTCAATTTTTCAATGCAATTTTTCAAAAAAATTAAAAACAAAGACCATTTCTCTGTCACTTTAATGACATTTTCCATTTTTATGTTTTTATTCAGTAAAAAATACTCTCAGTAAATATTTCGTAATGGAAATCAGGCTTTAATATGGATAGATTTTGTGGAACTTTCAATTTGTATAACCCTTTATAGGTTATGTGTTTGTTTTGCTCCATTTAAAATATGCACATATTTGTCTGATATTGATTTTTTTTTTAAATTTATTTGCGTATTTATCTTTTAAACTAAAATTACGTTTTTCCCGTTTTTTTTATGAAATATCGTTTCAAACACACATTTGATTCCGACATTTCTAAGTTTAGGCATTTTTATTATTTATATTTTTTTATTAATCTATACAAAGTTGGCTAAAATTCCACCTTTGGAGAGTTATTCTGTCAAATGTTTGCTCTACGAAAGAAATTCCGTCCGCGTCTCGCAAGATTCCGCGAAAAAAGGCTCTTTTGTTATGAAATTAGGTTTAAAGGGACTTTTTTAAAACAGATAAGGGAAATATATTTAGTAATATGCGATGCGCCATTTATAATTTTAAAAAATGTTTGACAGATAGAATCTAACTCAAACAAACAAGATTCGTCGAGTTTATTTGGATTTAACGAAACTCTACCCTAATACGCGTTTCCATGCATATAAACCGAGTTGAATCTAGGTTAACTCTATCATGGAAACATGATACATATTGTAACTAGAAATTAAAATCGACACTTTAATGTGGTTCAAAAATACCAAAAACAGACACTATAGTCGTAGTTGCGAATTAATTTGCGTTTATCGATTCGGGCCTAAATAAATAAGTATAACTTTCGGAAAGCGCCAATCATTTGTCGTAGCTTACTGCGGTCCCATCTTGGATGAACAACGTCACGTCGTATAATGATTTGAATGAAAATGACCACAATATCTTTCGTCTTACTTCTACAAGTGGAAAAAATTGTTTATTTTATTTAATTTTTTTTATATGAAGTTTGGTTAAAAACACCTCTAATCAAAATTTCAAAAAATGAATGAAATTTACATTGACGCTAATGATAAATAAATGATATTTACTAACAAAATAATCATTTATAAATTATTGAAATAAAATTAATGGATTATTGTTAAATTTACAGGAAAACGGAATATAAAAATCAACAATTATTTTAGTTTTGTGTAGTAAATTGTATGTTAAAAGAACCATTCTAGTAGCCTAGAATAACAAATTTCACAAAAACAATCATCCTCCTAATAGAAATGGACAAAAAATAAGCAATTCTTAAACGAAAATCAACATAAACCATCTGACATAACCTCACAAAATGCAAATAATGGTCGGTGTTTAAACATGAAATTCTAATAAATCAAAGGGTTTTCTAGTTATGTTAACTTAAAAATATAATTATTAGTCTTTTGTTAACAAACAATTTTGTTTTGCACTTCATATCATGGTAATTTTCATTCATTTTTTTAAAATTTACCTTGGTTTAAATTATAAATTAGTTGTTTGTGTTTTGTAATATTCCATAGTCTCTGTATAAGGTCATTCCACCAAGGTTTTGGTTATGTTCTTCAACAGTACCTTTGTCATCAATAGTATTTAGATCAAAATCTTTCAACACTTTTGACCAGTTTGTGATTTGTTTTTTTTGATAATTGTTTAATTGGAAGTCAATAAGTATTGGAAGATGGTCACTTCCTAAATTAATGGGATTAATTTTCCATGAGAGTTTTTCAATTAGGTTGATTGAACACAAAGTAATGTCCAGTGCCGAAGAATTATTTCTGAAAAGATCTTGTGTTGTATTGGAACCGTCATTCAATAAAAGGACGTTATTAGCAGTGATTATGTCTGCAATTTTATCACCCACTCTGTCGTAAGTAGGGGTTAATGAACTATCCCAAAGACTATTATGAATATTTATGTCTCCCGCTATTAAGCAGTTATCTAAATTTTGAGTAATAAGGTATTCAAATTCTTTAATGATTTCCTGAGATCTGTTAATAGAGTTATTATTATTATAAAGATGGAAAAATTCCATTTTTAATAGACTTTTAGGAGCAGGGGATTAGAACAAGAACTGAAGAAGGATGAAGGTCCGAAACAGGTCTTAATTTTTAAAAATAATAAAAAATTGTATATCACAAAAACAAAGTTGTTAATTATTTTAATTAATTAATGTTCATGTAAATTCATTTATGTATGTGTTTTCATATAATAGAGTTATTATAAAAAGAGATGATATTAAAATCAATATTTTTAAATTTGAGGTTAATTTTAAGAGCTTGAAATCGGTTGTAATGAAAATTTAAATTAATAATTTTCCAGGAGTTTTTTTTAGATTGTTATTGTTAAAAGTTAAATTGATGTTTGGACTTGTCCAGGTTTCGGCTAAAATAACGAACAATAAAAATACGATTGGATTGTATATAATGATACAGTAGATCTTTATTACTATTTAAACTACGAATGTTAAATTGTAAAATTTTTAGAAAAAACATAATGAATAGAAGAATAAAATGAAAACAAAAACTGGAAAAAAAAAAGTTTATTTTTTAATAAATTTATTTAATTTAATTTTGAGAGAGTCCATATTAGCCGGATTTTTATTAAAAACATCAGAATTATTTATAAATAATTCGACGTCGTTAAAAATTGAATCTCTTTCACTTATTTGATTTTTCAACTCGTTCACCAAGTCAGTTAAGATTTTAATTTTTCTAGAGTCAGAGTTCATCAAGTTGTTATTGGACCAGGCTTGGTTTTCAGCTGATATATCATTTGCGAAATCTGTCTGTTTGGGGACTTTTTGTTGGTTGCCGAAAAGGTGGCTTTTGGCTTCCCTGAAACTTGATTTATTTATTTATTCATTTGTTAACAGCACTAACAAATAGCATAGGTTACAATACCAATAATTTTGTATATAAAAAAGTATTACAAATTATTATTTGGTATACGACTCTTAAAAAGATCCCTTGAAATGTTAAAATCGAAAAGTTCTGAATATTGGTTAAAATATTTTGACGTACGCGCGACCGGTTCATCAATTCCATAATTCGTACGATGAAAAGCAATACTCAGTCTTAACTGTCGTGGACGAAGAATTCTCTTAGGAACGTAAAATGAATATAGGTCAAGCAATACCGGCCGATCAATCTTAGCACAAATTACATCCCGAGCAGATACTGCATGAATCATCTCTCTTCTGAACTCAAGACTACGAATGTTCAAAAGTGTACAACGACCGGCATAAGAAGGTAAACTAAATCCTGAAGTTAACTTGGAAGTCTTCGGAGGGCAAATATTAAGAACTTTTTTTGAATCCGCTCAATACGATCACTAAAGATTTTATAACCTGGACAGCGATTTTGGTCGCAATTTGAGGATTGAGTTGAGAATTACCGGAAGGCAATAGTATTAGTAAATTGTATTGGTGTCCAAAGAATATAGAAAAACAGAGAATAAACATTTGAAATATAAAAAAAAACAATTCAGTGTCATCTCATGCGTACGAAAGGTTGTACACAGTGATGGCAATCATATACCAACAAAATTACCAACCTACGTTGGTTTCCGTTGGCCAACATTGTTGGTTATTTATTTTTTTCTTGTATTTACCAACAGATTACCAACATGTTGGTTAATACATTTGTTGGTTGTTTTCACCTCAATGAAGTTGGAGTTGTTTGGTTACTAATTAGTGGATTAATATTCATTTTCTTGTTAATCTACCATGATAAGCGGCTACAGGTACAAAAATTAAAAATGCAAAATTTTAAATTTAATTCAGTCAGTATTCATCTGTTTTATTAGTATCAGCTACTTTTAAAGAAGAATATACATTCGTTATTTTTTTTGATCGCTCGAATCCCAGACGATTTCTTACGTTAGAGTGGATGTAAGACCAATTTGAAAATAGTCGCTCCAGTTGCGCGGACGAAGACGGTATTCTTAATAATTTTAGAGCCAAAGAGGAAATATCTTGAAAATGACGCGCTGCAAATTCCCAGTAAGTGATTCCTGGCAATCCTATTTTTTTATTCAGCACATCAAAAATGCCTTCACTCTTAATAAATCGTTGATAGCCTTCTAAGCCGGTTACATCTAAATTATCGAGGAAAAATATTTCAACTTCTGCTAGCTGATCCTTAGATAAGCGGTTTCCACGATATAAAGGATGAATTCTATTGGCAGCCAGAGCCAAAGTTGTTAATGCCATCTTTTCCTTTTTTCTAGAAGTTCGTCATATCGGTTAGGTAATTCCAATTTAAGCCATTCTTCTGCTGCTTCACCAAGAGAACAATGACTTTTTTGACAGGTATTGATCAGTGTACAAATAGGATCTAGTATTTTAATTTTCTTTTTTACGTTATCGATTAGGTTATCGTCGAACAGCTTTATTTTGTTTTCAGATTTTAATTTAGTTGGCGGGTTTTCTTCAACTGCGGCTAATTGTTTCATGAAACTTAAATTTTCTATAAATGATTGGAAACAATCTCGACTACTGCACCATCGCGTTTCGGCTGGTAATAAAACCTTGGAGCCACCAAGATCAATAAGAGATTTTTCCAGTTTTGGCTGCTTGAAATCCTTTAGAATAGGTGTTATTTGAGATAAAAGATTCTTACTTTTATTATCAACGTCTTTAGCTAACAAATTGCCAGTATGACTATTGCAATTAGAGAACCAAATATTAATCAATGTGCCCATTTTCACCATATTTCTGGCATTGTCCGAAACGATACAATACACTTCAGTTTTACATTTAGTTCTTGCTATTGTAATACATTGTTCTACAACCGTAGCTAACTCCACCCCACTTTCCGACAAGCTGGTAAAATCAAAGGCCTCTAAAAATGCACGTTTATTATCACTGGTGTGTAGCATACACACAACATTTTTTGAATTTGCGGCGGAATTCTTCCATCCGTCAATGAGAAGTACGGATTCTTTACCTAAATTTTGGGTATCGGTCATTGAAATCATTCTATGAACATTATCCAGCAAAGATGAAGCTAACGTTTTTCGACAAGGTGGCTTATATGCTGGGCGCAATTTCTTCACTAAATTTTTGAAATTATCCGACTCTACCGTTGAGAAAGGAATATTACATCCGAAAAAAAATCTAGCCACAAGATCATCAATCTCTTCTTTTTCGGTGGCACTTACACTATCCATGTACTTGTCAATTTTGTTTCCAGCGTTCTGGTTTTGTTTCATTCGCTTTTTAACAACCTTTGGACTTCGGAAGTGATTTTTATTTTTCTCCCCCTTTGAAACAACTAATTCTGGTGATGGTCAGGGTTAATCAGAAGGTGATGGCGTTGAAAGCGTTGACTCCGATAATGTAGATGTTAGTTGGACTACCGTGTGGGATGAAGATGGTTGTACATATAGAGATGGTGATTTTAATTTAAAATGTTCCGAAGATTGTAAGAGAATTCAATCCAGTTTCGAACTGATGAGCTTATGATTATGAAAAAATCAATCCTCTCATCAGGCCGCGGCGACTGGACTGACTATACCACAATTTACATTCTATATATACAGAATGTCCTGTGCTATATTTATATACTAGCGAATCGTACTAATATAGATAAATTCAATTACAATTTTTTCTTCTTCATGACAATCATATATATACGATTCGCTAGTATATAAAGCACAGGACATTCTGTATATATAGAATGTAAATTGTGGTATAGTCAGTCCAGTCGCCGCGGCCTGATGAGAGGATTGATTTTTTCATAATCATAAGCTCATCAGTTCGAAACTGGATTGAATTCTCTTACAATCTTCGGAACATATTAAATTAAAATTAAATAAATAGAATTCTGTCTATTAGCCGGTTTTCGTTGAATTTACCGTTCGTAATACTAATATGTTTCTACGTGTTAATAAATAAAACACATTTAAAAGTGTCGTAAGACCGGTAGCATATTTAGAAATTATAAGAATTAATTAACATTCAACAAAAATTAAAAAAAAAGTAAAATTAGCGTTCACAGCTTATGTGATTGTCATGAAGAAGAAAAAATTGTAATTGAATTTATCTATATTAGTACGATTCGCTAGTATATAAAGCACAGGACATTCTGTATATATAGAATGTAAATTGTGGTATAGTCAGTCCAGTCGCCGCGGCCTGATGAGAGGATTGATTTTTTCATAATCATAAGCTCATCAGTTCGAAACTGGATTGAATTCTCTTACAATCTTCGGAACATATTAAATTAAAATTAAATAAATAGAATTCTGTCTATTAGCCGGTTTTCGTTGAATCTACCGTTCGTAATACTAATATGTTTCTACGTGTTAATAAATAAAACACATTTAAAAGTGTCGTAAGACCGGTAGCATATTTAGAAATTATAAGAATTAATTAACATTCAACAAAAATTAAAAAAAAAGATGGTGATTCTCTGATTTCTTTGACCTATTTAAACATAAATGTATTAATTTTAGGAATAGCAAATTTCATAGAAATCATTTTACGTTTCTATTCATATATGCGTCAAATAATTCTTGTGTAGAAAACTGATCATCTTCCACAAAAATTATCTCAGCCGTTGTTATAATATTTTCATCAATATTTTGATTTTGCACAGTTTCCATTTGCGTCGCCGGTTCAGTTGATGTAGATTCTTCGATTGAAATTGAACAATTGGTTGAATCAGAATCTATGTTTTCATTTGATATCGAATTACTGGTTGAATCTGACGTGATATCGTTATCTAAATTAACAACATTTGTTTTTTTGCCGATTTGTTGCAACATTTTCTATTAAATTGGAATAAAATTTAAACATAAACATATCTAGGTCATATGCATGCACTATAAACGGTAAAAAGTAATATTTATATGAACTTACCGGTGTGATTCTAGCCTCGATTTGGTAGTATTTTTTTTAAAACACACGCACAATATTTGCAAAGTGCAGCTACTCTTGTCCGTCCACTGTAAACTACCGTTATTTTTTCGTATTCACCTTCTTCCCAATAATGATGAAATGGTTTACCTCTAATTTTATTTTTTACACTCATTTGGTCGTCTCAATCGTTTAGCTAGATTTCCATAAAATATCCAACAAAATAATAACCAAAATACATAATAAAAATAGAACTTAATGAAAATTGCACAACGTTAACAGGTATCGTATAAGGCGTATAAAACCAAAAAACACATCCACTTGCTTTGATTTTTAGACGTTAAATAACTTGAAAACTGTAACTGACAGATCGTATTGTTTTTTTTTTAATTTTTTTATTTACCAACATATTAAACAAAGCAAAATCGGTTTACCAACACTTACCAACATTACCAACATCTACCGATATTTTGGACTTACCTACTCCATATAAAATTTTAAAAAGTTGGTAATTAGTAGAAAATAATTACCAACGTTCAAATTCCCATCACTGGTTGTACATATTTTTATTTCCAGTAATTTTCTGCAAAATTTAAAACTAATAAAATTGTTGCTTGAATAATGATTTAAAGATAAATAAATATTAATTAAAAAAGGCAAATAAGTCAGAAAAATATTTATAAACTATAATTTTATTAATAATTGTAAGTTAGAAAAATTACACGACGCACATACTCCCTTTCCTGCGCTTGGATCAACACTAAAAGTTAAAATCACTAATTTACTTCTTATATTTTTCACATTATCCCTCTTATCCGATGTTAAACAAAAAAACCTTTTGCCATGTTATATATTAAACAAAAAACTAAAAATTACGCACATTTGAGTTTTGCAGCACTTTATTGTACTTGAAAAAAAGTGAGTATCATACAGCCATTAACGTAGTAAAATGGGTCTTGATTACAACAACAATATAGAAAAACATGAATTCCTCATGTTAGAAGATATAACTCAAGGCGAGCGGAAGCAACAAAAAGTTGAACCGATTTCAACCGCTTAGCTTGTTTTTGATACTTACCATCATGAGAAAACACACTAATACAGTAAAAATATTTGGCGGCACACAATAGAAAAATGTATATTATACTCCGTGTACATATACAAAATTCTCAATCCTCAATCCTCATTTTGCGACCAAAATCGATACCCAGAACTCCAGATAACTACAGCGTATTCCAAAATAGGCCTAACAAAAGCAGTACATAATGTTTTGAGAGTATATGGGTCAGAAAATTGATGAGCATGTCTCTTTATGAGACCAACCTATCTATTTCCACGTTTTTTAAACTGTACGGAGCTACAATTAATATTTTAATTCGTGCAAATGACATAGTTTTACGTTTGGAGATATTGAGAGCTAAACGATTTTCGGTAGTCCAATCACTAAACCGATTAAGGTCCTGTTGTCCCAATAAAACGTCTGCACCATTTCGGATAGTAGCGAAAATTTTAAGGTCATTTGCATATAACAGACATTTACAAAACTTAAAACATGTAACAATATCATTAACAAATAGAATAAATAATAATGGACCTAAATGACTGCGCTGAGGAACACCAGATGAGACTGTAAACTTCACAGAATAATTTTGACCAATACGTACTAGTTGAGACCTTTGCGACAAATAAGATGATAACCATTTTATAAGAATAAAATTAGAATTCACTTTAATCAATTTATCAATTAATAATTTGTGATTAATTTTGTCAAAGGCCTTACTGAAATCTGTATAGATAGTGTCAACTTGGGCACCTTTTTCTAAACAGCATATCACATCATTAACAAATACCGCAAGATTGGTTGTCGTTGATCTACCAGAAAAAAAACCGTGCTGTTGGGGAACAATCAAGATTTTAATATTAAGATAAATACAATCCTTTACCAGTTTTTCAAAAAGTTTAGGGATAACAGATAATATAGCTATTCCTCTATAATTCTCAACTGAATTTTTAGGTCCCGATTTAACTACTGGATTTACATACGAGGGTTTCCAGCACTGGGGAAAAATACCTTGCCTAAGGCTTTAATTAAATAAATGTGCTAAATGGCCACTTAAGGCTTCGGCGCAATTATTTAAGAATAGTGAGGGAATACCATCAGGGCCCATAGACATTTTACTATTAATTCCAACTAAAGCCATTTTGATTTGTTCCCCCGTAAAAGAAGAAATACAGTGAATATGATTATTGACCAAGACTTGGTCACTGGGAGATGTTAAAACATTTTCGACTGAATAAACGGATTTCATTAATATAATGCCAGAAACACAATGGATTGGACTTGATACCAGATTCAATTTCTAATAAATAATTATCATACATAAATTGATTCAAAACCTTAAACTCATACCGAAGGTGAGAATACAATGCATAATCTGCTGATGTGTTCGTCTTTTTATACAGTTTGTGTGCCTTGGTTTTACGGTTGTATAAATTAACAAGTTCCCTATTTATTATCATGTGTTCTATCTGTTTAATTGTGTGTCCGTAATTCAGACATTTGTTACAGAATAAGGGATTTGGTATGAAATAGTTAGTTAACCTTTATCAAGATATTGTCGTATAAAGTGACATTGTGTGGAATAGTTCCAGAATCAAAAGTGAGTTTAACTAATTTAAGATTTTCAGCTGATTTTGTGAGATTATTCCATTTTGTCATTCTTTCTATTTTTGAAATTTGGAAGCTCGATTTAATATTTTTTTGAATTTCATCAACATATGTAACGATCGTGCGATGCAAGCTGCGAATCTATGATCGATGAATGATTGAGGTGACGTGGTTTGTTTTTTTTTGGTATTGATAATCGGTTACGGTCCACTCCCCACCAATGGCAAGAAAAAAAAGAAAAAAAAATTTTTTTGGATGGTCAGTCGAGTCTGATAATTTTTTTAAAAAAAAACGGGGTTACTTAAAAATAGAGTACCGATTGATTTTTTTTTGTTAAAGCGTCAGTTGGTGATTAACAATGAAATCGATCGTATCAGAAGTTACCTTCCATAGGATCCAGATTTAATTTATTTTTTTTGGTGATAAGTTCAGATAAATCTTAAAACTTATTTTTTTTAGTTATTAAAAACTCAGTTTTTCTTTTGTTAAAATTATTAGTTATGATTGATGAGTTTATTTTTTTTTAGTTGTAATTGATCGATTAGAAATCAATTTGAAATAGACATAGATCAATGTTAAATCTGTGTATTTGACTATAATCGGTAGTTAATATTGTCAGTTAGAATTATAAATGAACTCAGTGATTTTTTTTGTTAATGATGGCTTGTACATACGTATCCAATCTCAAATTAATATAAAAAAAAACTTTATATTTGTCTTATTAGTTAGTATATAAGAAATAAAATTTGTGTATAGTGTGATAAGGATTATATTTAGCCAAATTCTAAAAAAAAAAAAAAAACGGTATTGAATTAAAAGAAAAAAAAAAAAATGTGCTATAAATGTGTTCTCAAACTCTCAAGGACATTTTTAGACAGTTATTTCTAAGTGCAAGATCATACGATGGCTATTCCATTGTTGAGTTGAATGGACCATTAACTAATGCCGGATTTAAATGGTGTTAACATAGTAAATAAAAAAAAAAAAAAAATTAATAAAATTTCAACCAAAAATTTAACTAAATCCAAATTAATATTATAACTTCATAAAACATAATAATATGGTATATAGTATACCTAGTTTATAATAGTTCTCTAAAATAAAATATAATCATATCGAACTACAATCCATAGTAAGTTAAATATAACATAAGTTAATGAATAATATTTGTCTGTGTTAATTGTTCATATGGTACATATGCGAACACTCAGTGATAGTTCCAAAATGAACATGACTACGAAACTGTTTGTTGAAAGTGAATTTAAATTTAAATAAAATAATAATCAAAAACTATAAAAAAATGCAAAATTAAAATTATTCAAGAATTATTGCAAAATATAAATTATTTATTTAAATAAATTTACCCTCAAACTTCATGAAAATTAATAAATACTAAAACAAAAAAAAAAAAAAAAAAAAAAAACAAATATTGAACAATACGAGTAGTTGAACAGAAAACCTTCTTCGATTACTATGTGGAAAATTAATTTTTTTATTCTTGTTCAACTTGCAACATGAATATCGTTATATAATTTCAATAATTGCATTCCGCATTCAACGTGCGACACGTGATATTTTATTTATATATTCAATATTGGAATCCACAGTCAACATACCACATTGTTCAACGCAACTTACAACCAGTTAAGATTTTTGTATTTTTTTTTATTATACATACATTATTATTATTATAATTTTTTTTCCTAATAATTATTTAAATTTTTTATATGTTATTATTATTATTATCGTTATTTTTATTTTATTTAAGTAGTATCTTAGAATTAAGATCAGATTAGACTCAGAATAGGTCTTTAGAGCTTAAAAATTTGATATTTGCATATACGTAAGTACATATGTACCTATCATAAATTTTTATTATTATTAAATTTTTTTTTCTTTCATTTTGATTTTTGTTGGTATGTAACTGGAATTCGAGGATGAATTATATCCTTAATAAAAGTAAAAACTGAGAAACAAATTTTTAAATAGAAACGAAGAAATCATCAAATCATCCTTCACAGGTACCAGCTAAAGTGAGATGATTAGATGAGTTTTTTTATTACTTCTCTTTTCCTTTCACCAACATTTTTTTTGGCTCTCGACCTTATGTCGGCCAACTAAACGTAGTACGTTAGAGGTTAGTGGTGGTGTGGCATTCGAATAACGCTGGAGTTTAGTCCAGGAACAAGTGAATTGTAGTGATCCTAGCGACCGCGGTTTCGACAAAAGAACCTCCCATCAGGCGAGTACTACCCGCGCATAACACCTGGACAGTCGAACAAACCAAGAAGGATCATTACAAAAATGGCGCCGAAACAGGGACCTGAAGGTTCCAAATGAAAAGAAACTGATTATCACGTGTTAGTCGCTTAAATACAAGGTAAATCTATTGATTGCTCGTGAAATACGTCCTCTAGGTTACCATGACATTTATGTGATAAACAACCCATAATTGTTGGAGAATTCGGTTAGATTTCTTATCTTGACGAGCCACGATTGAATTTAAGCCGTATTAGGCAAACATCTCGTAGCTGTAAGGTATGACATCACAGGTTTTCCATTTGGGTGTACGGTTTTTAGTGTTAACTCGTTAGAATTCTACGTTCTTTTCCGTTTTCCCAAATAATTTTTTTTACGACTCCACACCGTTGCCGAGTGTCATGCCATCACGGGCCTCTTATATATTATATTCGTATTTATTTCGGAAATATCTTATTTATTATTGGGTACCAAAAAAATTTTTTTTTCTAATTATAATATTTTTTGTTTCGTTTTTTTTGGTTATTTAGCAGTTCTGATTGGAACTTGTGTTTCTTTTTTTTGAGGAAATATTAAATTTGGTTAAATTTTTGTTGTTTATTTTATTATTTTACTTTTCAATTCAATTTTTTTTTTTTTTTTTTCCAAAAAAAAAAAAAAATCATTTTCGTTAGTTTACCTAACTACGTCACTGAACGACATCGATCATATTATTTTGCGATATATTTATTTGTAAACAAAAGCTAATTAAGTATAAATCTCCAGTCATGAGTGAAACGGAGAAGGGTTATCAACCTTTATTGGGGTTAACGTCCAGCGAAATTGAAGTTGAATGTTTGTGTCGTGGTATAAATCCTTCGGCGGAAAATTTTGAAGATTTACTACTGCAAGCTTTCAGGGAAGAACTGGTGGCTCCCTCCAAAGTTCCCCCGAACAGTCATACTAACGACTTTCAAAATGAATTAAGCTTGTGTAATAAACAAGCGTCGGCAATCAGTGCAGTGCTAAATAAAGAAATTTCTACTACCCAGCAATTAATTGTCGTTGAGAATCAAATTCGCCACTGGCGGGGCCGAACACAAAGGCTAAAAGGTTGCTTCCACCAAGACAACGAGGTAGATAAACTACTTAACCATTTTCGAAGACTGAGACAGTTGCTCGAAGTAAGCCGGGAAGAGCTGTCTAAAGGACCACCAGAATCAAAGAGTCATGGGACTGAGGGGCCCACTGATTCAATAGTAACATTCACCACTAGAGCAGACCAGAAGCTGATGACCACACCTTTGAGTATTCCTACTATGGAACCAACTACTTCATTACTTCAACCCTTTGTTTCTATTTATATTCCTAACCTCCAGACGTCCAATGTAACTCATCCGACTTGGGTGAACCACCCGCAAGTATCCAGATGTTCGCCGAATATTCTGCCATCGTATACCAATCCAGTTGACACCCCATATTCTATGCATACTAATATCCCGAGTAAGCCGTTTAATATTCCAAGCTACGTATATTCGGAATCCGAATCAATGCCTTTATCAAATCGTCCGATACAAAATATACCAAAGACTCATTCACCGTATGCCAATTTCGAACAAGCGCCAGAGAGTAGGGAACATAATAGGTCCTTTCCGTCTTATTCAACGAGAGACCCGAAATGGAAAATTACTTTTTCTGGACAATCCGATGGACTAGATGTTCACGACTTTATCTTTCGAATAGAATCCTTGGCGAGCAAGGAAAATATTACTCTAAACCGGTTGGAGGCGCTGATGCCGAAATTATTAGTCAGCACCGCCGAGAAGTGGTATTGGGTGTTTGTACGTAAGTCCCCGAACGCCTCATACTTTCAACTACGACAAGCCATGTTAGATAGATTCAGTACCACCGAATCGGATTGTGCTCTGCGTAGATTTATTCAAAATAAAAGGCAAGCGGATCGCGAACCTATAGGGAATTATATTTTGGAGATGGAAAGCCTAAACGGAAGACTCATGAGACCTTTCTCAGAGGGAGAATTGGTTGAAATCATAAGGGATAACATGGGAATAGCTTATAGAGAAGTAACCTTGTCAACTCCTTCATGTACGGGAGATGAACTTCGCATAGTATGTGAGCGATACGAGAAATTATGGGCTCAAAAGAACAGACAAACGAATTTTGCACGAAATTCGAAATTTGTTAATGAGATCACCGCCAACCCTAATTATCAAGCTTATCCGATACAGCCTCCAATTTATGCTTCACCTGGTCAGGAATCACCAGATGGTACCAAATCTCACGAACTCCATTTAGATGCAATCGCGAAACCTAGATCGATACCTCGGAAAATTTCTCCAATGAGACGGTTACACTCGCTACTTATCTAGTCTGTTGGAACTGTCGCGACTTAGGGCATCGATATCAAGACTGTGCGTTACCGCCGCAAGGGGTTTTCTGCTATGGTTGTGGTAAAAGTGGAACAATTAAGCCTCAGTGCTCAAATTGTACGTCATTTACTTCGGGAAACCGACAGTCGGGCGTGAGCAATCCGGGATCCTCACGACCGAACCAGCTAGCATCCCGAATGCTTCAGCCGGAAAAACCAACACCACCACAAACAACGAATGCGGCGTCGAACACCGAACCTCTCCCACTTCGATAATTCCTACTGAAGTAAAATTATTAACTCCATCAAACACAGGAACAGCGGCAACTACTCAGATAATGAATACCATGCCCCTTCACAAATACACACCTTGTCAAAACAAGAGACATCTGCGGATAGTTCGGTATTTTAAATTTCGGAAAGCCCTTAAACAAGCTTGTGCAGAAACAATTATTTCTACGTCAGATGACCCTCGCCCTTACATAATGGTTAACATATCAGGTTTTGATATTCGAGGTCTTTTAGATAGCGGAGCCTCGATAAGTATACTTGGTCACGATTCTCTAAACCTTGTAACTAACTGGGGTCTGTCCTACAAAAAACTGTTTTCCGAAATAAAAACCGCAGATGGAACTAAAAATCAAATAGTTGGATACCTCGACGCCTCTGTGAAATACAATAATCAGAGCCAGACTATAAGATTTTATCTTGTCCCAACGTTACAGGGGCAATTATACCTGGGAATTGATTTTTGGAATTCGTTTAATATCGCGCCTCAGCTGCTTGACTCCATAGACATTTCTAGTACTGATAATTCCAATAATCATGTGCTATCACCATCTAAACAAATTGAATTTGACAACATACTAGCAGTTATCCGTCCTTTGAACGCCAGGGACTGGGACGTACCTCCTTGATAGAACACCACATAGATGTCGGAGATTGTGCTCCGATTAAACAACGGCACTATGCCGTGTCTCCCGCCATTCAAAATCTTCTTTATAAGGAACTAGACCGAATGCTTGAAATGGGGGTTATCGAAGAAAGCTCCAGTTCGTGGTCCTCTCCCGTCGTGTTGGTTCGAAAGCCAAACAAAGTGAGGTTATGTCTGGATTCGAGGAAGGTCAATGCAGTGACGAAAAAGGACGCATATCCACTCCCGCTAATAAATGGTATCCTTGGTCGCTTGAACGACACTACTATAATCTCCAGCATTGACCTCAAGGACGCCTTTTGGCAAATTCCTTTGAACATAGATTCGCGAGATAAAACTGCCTTTACAGTTCCCGGACGCCCACTTTACCATTTTCGAGTCATGCCGTTTGGGTTGTGCAACTCCCCCCAAACGTTATGCCGATTAATGGATAAAGTGGTGCCGCATCACCTACATACTAAAATCTTTGTATATCTCGACGACCTGCTCGTAACCTCTTCCTCAATGTCGGAGCATCTTTCATTGCTGAAACTCGTGGGAGAACGACTGAAGCAAGCCGGTCTCACAATAAATATTGCTAAGAGCAAATTTTTTATGAAGCAGGTCAAGTATTTGGGCTTTATTGTGGGTAATGGGGGAATTAAAACCGATCCTGATAAGGTTGAGGCAATAAAATGTTTTCCAGTACCGACCTCCCTTAAGCAAACCAGACGACTATTGGGAATGACCGGATGGTACCAGAGGTTCATCCCTAACTATGCAGAAGTCACGACCCCTATAACCAATCTTCTGAGAAAGAATACTAAATTTACTTGGACACAGGAAGCTCAATTAGCCTTCGAGAAAATCAAATACCTACTGACTACAGCACCCGTACTCATAAATCCAGATTACGCCAAGCCGTTTTTTATTAGGTGTGATGCGTGTAAGTATGGGGTAGGCAGTGTTTTATACCAACAGGATCAAGAGGGACATGAAAGACCTATTGCGTTTTTCTCCAAAAAGTTGAATCAAGCCCAGTCAAATATACAACCACTGAGCTAGAGTGTTTAGCTGCCGTGCTATCAGTAAAAAAATTTCGGCCGTATATAGAAGGCTATCGTTTTACTATAATTACTGACCACTCTAGTCTCAAATGGTTGATGTCCCAGACCGACTTGAATGGTCGACTGGCTCGCTGGAGTCTCAAGCTCCAAGCGTTCGATTTCGAAATTAAGCACCAGCGCGGGTCGCAGAACGTCGTTCCTGATACGCTTTCTCGCCTTTATTGTGATCAAGTAACTTCGATTATATCAGAGATAGATCTCCAGTCCGTGGCATTTAATGATTCCGAATACATAGCCCTCCTCACCAAAGTCGGTACTACCCCGTCAAAGTATCCGGCGTTTCGGATCAAAGACGATCGAATTTACATAAAAGTAGGTGCGAGAATAGATCCTTCTTTATCCACTATATCCCAATGGAAAATTTGGGTGCCTCAAAGCATGACTGAGGAAATGATAAAACAGTGTCATGATGAACCACTAGCTGCCCATGGGGGAATTGCAAAAACTTTAGAACGATTGCGACGGCTGTATTATTGGCCAGGCATGCGAAAGCAAACGTATACCTACGTATCACAATGTTCGAAGTGTAAAACCGCTAAGAGCGCCAACACTTTATTAAAGCCTCCTATAAGTCAACCAGCGTTAGCGCAAAGGCCATGGGAACGGGTTTATATTGACCTGATGGGTCCCTATCCCAGGTCAAAAACAGGAAGCACCTATATATTAGTAATACTTGACCAATTTACCAAGTTCGTTTTACTAAAGCCCCTTAGTTCCAGCACTACTAATAAAATAATAACTTATTTGAGAAATGAAGTTTTTCTCTTGTTTGGGGTGCCGGAACAAATACATTCCGACAACGGATCTCAATTTGTCAGTAAAGCATTCCAGCAATTATTAGACGAATTCAATATTAGACACTGCAAAACTGCTATATACTCTCCACAGGCTAATGCGTCTGAGCGCATAAACAGATCGGTGATAGCTGCCATTCGTACCTTTATAAAGACAGATCATCGGACCTGGGATTCACAATTGCCTGAAGTGGCTTGTGCGCTCAGAACTGCGATACATCAGTCAACCCAATATTCACCGTACTTCCTGTTGTTTGGTTACCATATGGTCACCAATGGGAAATCGTATCAAATACTACGAGATGTTCATTCTTTGACGGAAGAGGTAGAGCCAATTCACATGCACGACCGGTTGTCTATCATTCACAGCAGTGTAACCAAAAATCTAAAGGAAGCATTTGAAAAATATGCCAAGTACTATAATCTCAGGACAAGACCTGTTAACTACAGTCCAGGACAATCAGTTTATGTTCGTCAACATCCTCTTAGCGATTCATCGAAAAATTTTTGTGCTAAATTTTCACCGAAATTCGTTAAAGCAGTGATAGTAGAAAAAGTGGGAAATGTCAGCTATAAATGTAAGGACGAATCGGATAAAATCTTAGGAACTATTCACGCAAAAGACATAAAGCTTTAACGATTCAAAAAGCAACACAAAAAAAAAATAAAATTAAAACTCAGTTTCGTCGATGTTCCGATATACATTCGACGAAACTGCCCTGTAACGATCGTGCGATGCAAGCTGCGAATCTATGATCGATGAATGATTGACGGTGACGTGGTTTGTTTTTTTTTTGGTATTGATAATCGGTTACGGTCCACTCCCACCAATGGCAAGAAAAAAAAGAAAAAAAATTTTTTTGGATGGTCAGTCGAGTCTGATAATTTTTTTAAAAAAAAACGGGGTTACTTAAAAATAGAGTACCGATTGATTTTTTTTTGTTAAAGCGTCAGTTGGTGATTAACAATGAAATCGATCGTATCAGAAGTTACCTTCCATAGGATCCAGATTTAATTTATTTTTTTTGGTGATAAGTTCAGATAAATCTTAAAACTTATTTTTTTTAGTTATTAAAAACTCAGTTTTTCTTTTGTTAAAATTATTAGTTATGATTGATGAGTTTATTTTTTTTTAGTTGTAATTGATCGATTAGAAATCAATTTGAAATAGACATAGATCAATGTTAAATCTGTGTATTTGACTATAATCGGTAGTTAATATTGTCAGTTAGAATTATAAATGAACTCAGTGATTTTTTTTGTTAATGATGGCTTGTACATACGTATCCAATCTCAAATTAATATAAAAAAAAACTTTATATTTGTCTTATTAGTTAGTATATAAGAAATAAAATTTGTGTATAGTGTGATAAGGATTATATTTAGCCAAATTCTAAAAAAAAAAAAAAACGGTATTGAATTAAAAGAAAAAAAAAAATGTGCTATAAATGTGTTCTCAAACTCTCAAGGACATTTTTAGACAGTTATTTCTAAGTGCAAGATCATACGATGGCTATTCCATTGTTGAGTTGAATGGACCATTAACTAATGCCGGATTTAAATGGTGTTAACATAGTAAATAAAAAAAAAAAAAAAATTAATAAAATTTCAACCAAAAATTTAACTAAATCCAAATTAATATTATAACTTCATAAAACATAATAATATGGTATATAGTATACCTAGTTTATAATAGTTCTCTAAAATAAAATATAATCATATCGAACTACAATCCATAGTAAGTTAAATATAACATAAGTTAATGAATAATATTTGTCTGTGTTAATTGTTCATATGGTACATATGCGAACACTCAGTGATAGTTCCAAAATGAACATGACTACGAAACTGTTTGTTGAAAGTGAATTTAAATTTAAATAAAATAATAATCAAAAACTATAAAAAAATGCAAAATTAAAATTATTCAAGAATTATTGCAAAATATAAATTATTTATTTAAATAAATTTACCCTCAAACTTCATGAAAATTAATAAATACTAAAACAAAAAAAAAAAAAAAAAAAAACAAATATTGAACAATACGAGTAGTTGAACAGAAAACCTTCTTCGATTACTATGTGGAAAATTAATTTTTTTATTCTTGTTCAACTTGCAACATGAATATCGTTATATAATTTCAATAATTGCATTCCGCATTCAACGTGCAACACGTGATATTTTATTTATATATTCAATATTGGAATCCACAGTCAACATACCACATTGTTCAACGCAACTTACAACCAGTTAAGATTTTTGTATTTTTTTTTATTATACATACATTATTATTATTATAATTTTTTTTCCTAATAATTATTTAAATTTTTTATATGTTATTATTATTATTATCGTTATTTTTATTTTATTTAAGTAGTATCTTAGAATTAAGATCAGATTAGACTCAGAATAGGTCTTTAGAGCTTAAAAATTTGATATTTGCATATACGTAAGTACATATGTACCTATCATAAATTTTTATTATTATTAAATTTTTTTTTCTTTCATTTTGATTTTTGTTGGTATGTAACTGGAATTCGAGGATGAATTATATCCTTAATAAAAGTAAAAACTGAGAAACAAATTTTTAAATAGAAACGAAGAAATCATCAAATCATCCTTCACAGGTACCAGCTAAAGTGAGATGATTAGATGAGTTTTTTTATTACTTCTCTTTTCCTTTCACCAACATTTTTTTTGGCTCTCGACCTTATGTCGGCCAACTAAACGTAGTACGTTAGAGGTTAGTGGTGGTGTGGCATTCGAATAACGCTGGAGTTTAGTCCAGGAACAAGTGAATTGTAGTGATCCTAGCGACCGCGGTTTCGACAAAAGAACCTCCCATCAGGCGAGTACTACCCGCGCATAACACCTGGACAGTCGAACAAACCAAGAAGGATCATTACACATAGAGTTCGATAGGAATGTTTCTAATTACGCTAATTGAAGATGTGAAGTTTTTGGGTATAGGTCGTATAGTTATCAAACTTTTTAAAGGCTTCTGATTTGATGCAATTATTTGCGTCTTCAAATTTATAAAAAATAATCTTAGCCACATTTTTGCTAATAACTGAGATGTTTTTGATGTTCTTGAAATTGTTTATTTTAATTGCTTTACCTAAATTAACTAGGTTTAAATTCTCTTTATTAACAAATACAGTAAAAGGGCCGGTATCTAATCGGTTATATAAATTAATTTTATCTGTAGTAATGGCCATCATGTTTGAGTTATTAAAAGAATCAATAGGTCTAGATGAAGATATTGTAGGAACTACTTTTTATTTGACATATGTATTTGCGTCGTAATTTTTTTTATGTTTCCTTTTAAATTCCATATTAGGATTATTATCATATCCACCGTTTACGATTATGTCATTATTAAAAACAATTTTTGGATTTTTTTGTATTTATTTCATCTTTAGAATCAGAGAAAACCGCATAAGTAAATGGTGGAGGTTCAAAGTACTGCGTACTTTGCCCCTGCTTGGTTGTGTTAGGTGAATTTATTATTTTGTGGATAAAAAAAAAACTATGAAAAGACTTACCCGACTGACAAAAACAAAGAAATCAAAATTAAATTATTAAGATATTAATTTAAAAGAAATAAAAATTAATTAAAATCAAGAGAAAAAATTGATAAATTTATAAAACACTTCACTAAATAAAAAGAGATGCTCACACAATCAAGTTTCGAGAAAGGAACTCAAATTTTTTGTTCGAATTATTTAATTCCTGTCACGTGCAATTGTTGTTGTAAATTTCTCAACAAAATACAGCTTTTATCGATACGAAGGAAAGGAAAAGTACGCAACAAAAAGAGATCGCAATAGAAAAAGCGTAATCAAAAATCGAAATAGAGTACAATTTTATTCTTGAAACAAGAGACATAAACTTTATTGAATTCGAATTGAAAGTGATGTTAGAACGTCCTATGGTAACAGACATCGAAATTTATTTTGACATTAGAAACGATGTATTTTTGAATTATTTATTGCACGCAAATAAAATTGTTTCACTTATAATATTTAGATTTTATGATTTATTTAAATTTATTCGAGATATTTATACGTAAAATATTTATCAAATCATTAATTTTAAAAACGATGAAATACAAAACGTTCAGTTTACAAATATTAAAACAGAAATTTAGTTTTTGTTGTTGTTTCACGATATTAAAAAACAACAGGAAAAAAACATTCATGTAAATGTACCATTAGTGTTTTTAACTTAAGAAAAACTATCGAGAATTGTGGGTTTTTGTTTTGTTTTCAAATTCTAGTTTTTTATTTTATTAAAAAAAATCGATTTATCGGCATTTCCTGTTTATCGGCATGTGTAAATTTGTAATTTTACTTTTGTTCTCAAATGCTAATTTTTATTTTGTCGAAGAGAAAATTGATTTATTGGCAATTTCTGTTTTTTGGCATGTGTAATTTCTTAGTGTGCCTAAATGTTCAATGGGAATTTTCATTACCATAAAAAGACAATGTTGATAATTAATTTTTATTCAATTCGCCTAAATGTTCGTTTGTAAATATGGTAATTTCATTTTTCATTTGGAAAATATACAAGTGTGTGGTCATACATGTGTATATTTTGATTTATATTTTATTTATTTATTACTTGGACAAAACCAACACTAATGTAATACTACTATGATGTTGGTTTTGCAAAAACAAAACCAACACTAATGTAATACTACAAGCCCAAAACCAACAAAAATGTTTATACAAGCCAAACAGTACAAACACTTAAGGTATAAAAAAGTACATTAAGGCGTAGTATTAGTGATGCATACAAATAAATCAGAAAGTATATATACACAAAACAGATAAGTATAGGTGATACATTCATAATAAATATAGTGTACATTTTTTTGATAGTATCTGTGTAAGGAGGGAACGAAACGGCTTGTATAAACATTTTTGTTGGTTTTGACAAGCCTGATTCAGTGATGAAGCACCCAGATACCCTCTTACATTTAATACCTTATAGTTGAAAGGGTTAGTGCGAAAATAGAATAAAAATACTCTCATCTAACCAATCCCAATTAATTTTTTTCATTATTAAGATACCCAATTTTCCCTCCACAATTCGTTTGTTTTGTTTTATCTACAATTTGTATGTTTTTCTCCCTCATTTATATAATCTGTCGATCACCAATAATTTCATGTATAAGCGCAAAATAAATTTATAATATTGGTGACGATCAGGCTTGCAGTACATTAATGTTGGTTTTGACTTATATTTATTTACATGAACATAATTTATTTCAGCTTATTGTCTGATCGTTTCTTGAATATGTATGGATGCATCGATTTAATACACTCTCAAAAATAAAAATATTATAAACTATCCGTAAAATCTTAAATAAAAATGTTTTTGGGCTCATTGAACTTTCCATTAGTTCAACATTTTTGTTGAAATTGAGTGACTGACATTACATTTTATAATTTTCGTAATTCTTTTTCTTTATGTACGATTAAATATTAAAATACTCATTAAACAAAAGGTATTAAATTATAAGGTATTACAGTTTGTAAGGTATTGTACAAAGACCAAAATTTCAATAGAAATTTAAAATAAAATCTGGAGTGTAAATTTCTAAAGATCAAATACTTTGTTCGTTTGTAGAATATTTTGTTTTGAGAAATGTTAACGATTTGTTTATAATTTTAAATTTAGTAAGATAATGGTTTTGTTTTACAGGATTTCAAATATCTCAGAATTGTTTTGTTAAAATCAATTACATACTATAGTTTTTTCTGTATTTTGCTGTGAAAGGAGTAACCTTCATCTTTAAAAGTATTATTAGACTGAGAAAAATGCTTCTCTATTTTGTCGATTTAACATAGTTGATAACCGTTTTTATAAAACTCTTTAATATTGTGGGTGACGGGTACAATCAAATTGTCTGTTTGTCTGCATTTGTTTTCAATATTTTTTATACTGATTGCTTTCTTTAAACCTGGCAAATATCCAACACATTGAGTTACAATCTCTTTACAGATTTATAGTATTTTGAGTTTATCCCTTTACAAATGGGATACGTTCGAATTTTCAACAAAAAACTCCCTAAAACGGCATTGAGGAGTTTTAGGCATCTCAACCCTGCTGTTGATGTCTGTTAATAAACAGTAGTTCGAAAAGTACTTATCCGATTTTCATGAAACAAAGACAGACTTATATACCTTCATCCTAGGTGGTCGGATTCCAAAGTTATAGACGCGTAAAGATTTCTTTTACAATACATACGCGTAAAAAACAAAAACAATAAAAGTAATAGAATAATACGTTCAAAATTTTATTTTGCCTATGGATGAATGAAAATGATTTTGTCCACGACTATAACGTATAATATACTTTGTTCACGACTAACGTATAATATACTCATTATACAGTGCTGGTAAAAAAAAATTGGGCAAACAAATTTATTGCAAATTGGAGTCTTTTTTTGCTAAAATTACAAAACTTTTGAAAGCAATTGGTTTATTGTTTCATTTTTAATACATGTATGACGTAATTTTTTGAAAAAAAATTGACCTGCAATTTAGGGGCAAAACACCGAAAAATGCCAAAATATTCAAAATACGTTTGATTGGTGTTAAAGTAATGTAATAAATTAAACACTTATTTTTAATTTTTTTTGTTTGTTTTCTTTTGATTTATAGAAGTTCAATCTTTAATATTAATATTTTGTTGAACCGCCTTTTGCTTTTATTACAGCGATACACCTCCGATTCATTGAATTTGATAAATTTTTCAAAGTCGCAGGAGATATGGATTCCCAAATCATCATCAACAAACTTTTTAAAGCTTCAATCGATTCTGGGCGCTTCCTTACTACTTCTAGCTTCATTATAGACCAAATATTTTCAATTGGATTTAAGTCTGGACTATACGGGGGCCAGCTCAACACATCGATACTTTTTTCTTCGAAGTACTTTTTTACCTTTAAATGAAGAGATAAGAAAAAAAAACAAGTTTTTAACAAATTATTTATGTTTATCTGAAAGCCAATTTGTCTATCTACAATTCAAAATTAATAACTCACAATTTTGGCGGTATGGCACGGAGCGTTGTCCTGTTGAAAAATAAATTTGCAAGTCTCGCCAAAAAGCTTTAACGCAGAAGGCTCAAATTCGTTCTGAATGACCTGCAGATAAGCAGCTGCTGTAACGCTGGAACTAAGGAAGCACAATCGACCGGTTTCATTTCCAGAAAAGCATCCCCAGACCATAACTCCTTCTTTTTTCGGTGGAAGTCTTAAAAAGACATTCGTTGCTAAGTCTCTCGCCAGGTTTTCTCCTTACGAGAATTCTTTCATCTCCAACATGCAGCTTGAATTTTGATTCATCGGAGAAAATCACATCATTCCACATCTCTGGAGTCCAATTAACATGCTCCTGGGCCTATAGTAAACGTTTTTTTTTCACTAGTAATGTGAACTCAGGCTTCTGGACTGGTTTAAGTGCTCTCAAACCAGCTTTAACAAGTCTTTTTCTCACTAAGCCGGCTGAAATTTTTTTCCCGTTGCTCGCTCAAGATCCTGTCTTATGTTCGATGAAGTTTTAAAACGGTTCCGACGACTTTGTAATAGTATAAAACGATCTTCCACTGGCGTTGTCTTTCTGGGCCTTCCAGAGCCTTTCTTTCTTTGTGTACCGCCCATCTCTCGATTTTTTTAAATATTCCACGCGACAGTACTTTTAGGAATGTTTAATCTTTCAACTATTTCACGCGTGGTTAAATTTTCTCGCGCCAAAATCAACATATTGCTTTTACACTGGTCACTAACTTTTCCCATTTTTTTTAACTAAAATTGCCCTTTATTCTTTATTTGTCTAGGATCACTTACAGAATAACTTAATCTTACAAAATATGAACTATTTATACTCAAAAAATAAATTACAGGCAATAAAACATCTGCACCCTAATGACGGCCAAGAACGGTAGGCGTAAAAAAAATAATTGCTTGCCCAATTTTTTTGCACATCAGTTGCGGGGTTGTACCGGTGTAATAAAAGCAAAAGGGGTCCAACAAAATATTAATATGAAAGATTGAACTTCTATAAATCAATAAAAAACAAACAAAAAAAAAAATAAGTGTTTAATTTATTACATTACTTTAACACCAATCAACGTATTTTGAATATTTTGGCATTTTTCGGTGTTTTGCCCCTAAATTGCAGGTCAATTTTTTTTTTCAAAAAATTACGTCATACATGTATTTAAAATGAAACAATAAACCAATTGCTTTCAAAAGTTTTGTAATTTTAGCAAAAAAAGACTCCAATTTGCAATAAATTTGTTTGCCCAATTTTTTTTTACCAGCACTGTACATTTGTTTCTTCAATTATAATGATATCCATTTATTCACTGCTAGTTTATCTAGTAGTCTCTTCTTCCATTATTCACTACTACTGTATTTGCTACTACCAAGTAAAAATTTCATTTTTGAAATTTTATATAGTAGTCTTTTGCCATTTTCATTATAATTAAATTGAGACGTCAAAATGTCGACGGAAATTATTTTAGGTTTATTTAAAGGATTTGATTATAAAATACAATATTTTTTATCGGTCGTGGACAAAGTATCGTATTCTACTCGCATATAATGGCTGTTATTCACTCAGATGATTGTAAACTTCATCTTCGTGAATAACAGCTATCATTATATGCTTGTTGAATAATATACTATATTTTACTATCTAGTAGATAGTTTACTATCTAGAGATATCTAGTAGTCTCTTCTTCCATTATTCACTACTACCAAGTAAAAGTTTCATTTTTGAAATTTTATCTAGTAGTCTTTTGTGATTTTCATTATAATTAAATTGGAACGTCAAAATGTCGACGGAAATCATTTTTGGATTATTTAAAGGATTTGATTAAAAAATACAATATTTTTTATCGGTCTTGGACAAAGTATCATATTCTATTCGCATTTAATGGCTGTTATTCACTCAAATAGTTTAAGATAATCGCCTATCGGCTCGTATCGGTAAACTTCATGTTCATGATTTTAACGCGATCTTAACGTCGATATGACACCAACACCTGCCTCATCATATGAAGATGAAGTGCCGAACGTGAGATACCAGATTACAAGACACCCGGTGAGGATGTTTGGTATCTGCAACTAAATGCTCAAATATGTCGGCAATTATCTGTTCTACCGGATGTTTGAGCTCATATCAATAATTTTGTCTACAGAAGATACCTCTGGGGAGTGGATGACATCTCTTATCTGGACACTTCCAATCAAGGGAGTTTGGTTAAGCTATGTTAGTTTTACTGAACACAGACTACAAGCTTTCGGCCAACGTAGTACGCGGCCAAATTTTAAAATTACAGCGAGAGGATCTTGGGTGATTATTATATGTGGTTTCCGTCCAAATAAATCTCTAAGGGTGGTGCTGCAGAAGTACTATGAAAAGTACATCGCGGTGTACAGTCTGATCGTAGACTTCCAACACGGTTACGACATCATTAATAGGGATACTTTATTGAACGTCTTGTCCTACCTGGTGGTATCGTCAAAATTAGTTTCTATGTGAATACTTTTAATGGATGCTTTCGAGATAACATCTGGAGTGTGGTAAGAAGACCCAATAGCTCAAACTCCCTTCTACCTTTCATTTTACGCCATCATCAAAATATTCAAGTCTTCTCATATATCGCGCAAAATAAAACTGGACGTCTAGGTTATTACCTTTGATTGCGAGTGTTGGACACTGACAGCACAAAACATCAAGAAGATTTCTGTGACTGAGTGTTAGATCATCAGAACAATTCTAGGTTACATTAAAGAGGGAGCCACTTACAGAATGAGAATGAATCAAGAGATCAGAAATGATGTCGATAAAGTCGACATCATCTGATTCATGAAACCGTCAAGGCTAAAATGGCTTGGGCACGTACTTCGTTCACAAAATCGGATCACTAAACAGGCCTTGGTGTCGGCACCAACGAAATTTGGAACTCGTGGGAGCTAACCTACCCAATGGATGGATGACATTTAAAAGAACCTAAACACATTCGGTCGCCGTGTCTGGCATTCTCTTGCGGCGGATCGAACTATTTGGAGGAACATCGATTGGGCAGCTCAATCCCTTCATGGGACGTAGTGCCAGCGAAAGAAGAAGGGGAGAAAGGTTTTAAATTTTGAACAATTTAACAAACAGCTACTTCTTAATATTAACGTAATTTTCCTTCAAAGATAATTTTCAAGGGTGAGAAATTAAAATAACCAATAGCCTCGCTGGTGGTGCGCACTTTAACTAGAAGTGGAATAAAGTTAATCCTATACGCCTTTTAACACAAAGTGTCTACCATCTGGTGGATGAACTTAAAAATAGAAACTTTACATTTTCTTATTGATTTTGTGTCAACAATTGTGATCTTTTGCATATCGTCATTATAAAAGAGGTGCCATGACATGGTGCAATAGTTATTGTGACAAATTTACCCAAATGGCCTTACGTAGACGCATAAAACAATTTAACATTTTTTTTTTGGCTATTAAATTATAACAAAATAAATATAATTTATCAATAATATTTACATTACAGTCATTAAATCAAGCTCCTGTGAAGTTTAGAAATAATCTAAAATAAATATTTACCTTCTACGGCTTGCATGGAGACAGTTTTGCAGCACTTAAAAGGTGAATATCTGCAAAAAAATGTAATTAAAACGTGCCTACAATTTAACCCTTAAATAAAAAAAATAAATCTTTAACACTTTAAACTAAAATCTTTAACACTTTAAACTGTTTTTTAAGATGAAAATTCAAGGTATTTCAATAATTTATAATTTTTTAAATAAAATTAATTTTTATTATTTTTATTTTAAATTAATTTCAATTATTTGAGAGTATCATATTTTTCAAAGCAGTTGCCAATGTGTAGGGATGGATTCGCGGAAATGTTGAACGATGCCTAAACGATTAATACCCAAAAATACTATTTTTTTTTTAAGAGAAGGAGGACAACGGGCGAGTTCACGCTCAACTTGCCCAAGTATTATGTGAATCCTTTATGTATAAGTACCCATTGAATCATTTCAAGCCTCTTCGATGGGGCTGAGAAACCAATGTGGATAGACGGCTACCGTTCGCTCAGTATATAAATTACGTTACATTTTTGGTTTTAAAAGTCAATAAGTCATTCTATATTGGATTTGAAGGACGTACCTTACCGACATTAATTGTTTAATTAAAAATTGAAATTTATAATTTATTTGTTGGCAAAGAAAAACACAAACGACTAAATTTCAGTATAGCCATGTCTAATCTAAACCTGCTCTGTCCGCTTTAAAATATAGTATATCATTACTCATACACGGCAATCTTGTTGAAGATTTCATAGTTAGACTTTTGTGAATGGTCACGGCATACCACATATGTGCTATTTTGACTGTAAAATCACAGCAGCTGGAAAGACGGTAGCATGTTTTCCTGCGGCTTCTTCCTTGCGTTCATCTTTAGAGAATATCATTCGAATCTGTTTACCACTTTTATAGATTTTGTTTCCTATACTCTCCGCATAACCAAACTCAACAACAGCATGAGCAATACTAAACAATTTAACGAACATTAAACAATTTGATTAAACAATTTCAAAATTACGATTTTATTATCTATCAATGTATAAGTGTTATTTTCACAGCTCGCTAAGATGTATAATATTTAATACATAAATTATGCGTATAATTCTGTTTGTTTCTAAAGTACAGAAGCATAAGTTTTTTGCCTTTCCATTTAAATCCGACGGAAATTGTAATTCGAACTATGTAGTGTGCAAGTTAGGTGTATTTTGTGTTCGTTTTCTCGTGTCTACATATACGAGTACATATAATTGGCAATTTCATTCGTACCGGATTTTCCGTTCCTTTTTAAACATGAAATTTTTGACTTACCCCCGCTAAAGACGTTTTCACATCAACAAAAGAAAATCCGCAAAAATGCCGAATTGCATAGTATTACGCACAGTATAGCGGCATTCCTTTAGTATGAATTGCTGTACGTGACCTAAACAAATGTTTATGTGGATATTTAATAGGATATAACTGTAAATATTTCTTGTTATTGGCTGAAGAAATAATTATCTAATGTATAAGGTGAAATATGAGCCGTTCAGTGCACAAATCGATTAACTCCATAAAACAAAAAGTTGGGAAATGCCTATTATTCAATGCCTATTATGTTGCTTATTATTCAATGGCCAAAAAATTTTGTCGTTTAATGCTGTTAATCTTTTTTATTCAGGAAAGTTATTATAAATATAAAAAGTTATGACTATATTTGGTGCTTTGCCACTTAAATTTAAGATTTTTCAAAAAGTGGAGTTAATCGATCTGTGCACTGAGCTCATATTTGATAAAATTTCTGTAGCAAAAATGAAATGAAAGCTAAATTCTTAAAATTTCATCTCAGCGAGGCCTTTCGTCTGTTAAGGGTTAATATTAACTTATTGCATTATATGAGTGAGTCGTAAAGCAAGGCTTACATTAAAAATAAAGTTATTTTCCAACTGTATCCGCCTCCCAAATTTTAAACCTTACCTACATTTCCGCAATAATTTTAATTAAACACTTGTTTTATCAAATTGATAACAAGGTTCATGCATCTTCGGTTGCAATTTCTTAATGATTCAAACACGCAACATAAAAAAAAAATTAAGGTTGAAATATTTTTTTATTCATACACATATGCATACATAGTTATGTAATTTATTTTGTTGGATGGTGATGCATATATTAATGATAATGATGCACATCAATCGACATTCAGAAAACATGAAAATCGTATACCAAAACTACATAATTAGAATAATTATATGATTTAGGGCTGTTTTAACGCCGTTGGTGTATGATTACATGTTTTTTTTAGTATATTGGCATGTTTTAACAAGAACATAAAATATTTCACACCGCCATGTTTAAAGAAATTGATTGATTCTGAAAAGTGTTTTAAAAAAGGTATATACATAGGTACAAGAAGCGTTTATAATTTGATGATGAAGAGTGAAATTATAAATTCGTATATGGTAATTATTTTTTTAAATGAGGAATTAAAATAGAGGTAATTAAGTTTAAAATTACAATTAAATAAGTAGGTAGCTTTATAATATTTTGCGCCTAGTACCTACGCTTTAAGCCTCTTCATAATTTTACTTAAAAGTATCACTTTCTTGTCAAGCCAATTTAATTAAACATAAACAAATATAACTCTTGATTTAACTATTATATCACATTTTTTGGAAGATAAGTGACATTTGTTGCTATATGTCACATTCCTGAGCTCGGTCCTCGCTGCCGACCAAAATATTAAACATTTAATATTAAGAAGCTGCGACGTGCCGGTGTTCAGGCTGCCGCGTGTGTTTGCAGATAAATACAAGACTCGCTTTTTGTGCCTTAACTGCATACAACTTCAGCAAGTCTTCACAATGCTTCTTCGTGGTGGTTGCCAGAAGCTACTCTATTAAAAGAGAAGGCAAAAGCGTGAGGGCTATGATCAGGGAGTCAGCGAAAAACCTTAGCAATTTTTGAATTCATAACAACGAATTCCAACACGATATAATTACAACGATTTTAAATTTGAAACAAAGAACGTACTTATATCACCTGGGATTTTATAGCGTCATAACAAACGATACTTATCGGCAATGACACTGCTGATTACCGCCGCCATGGACTACTAATTGCCTAACATGTAAATTCGCGACTTATTTCATGCCTGCCAACGTCGATTTCATGGGCGTAACTTTAACTTCACATTTGTGAACGTGTCTGATCAAACTAAAAACCCATTCTACAACCAGCTCGAAACAGTTTAAAATAGTCTTCAATACTCAAATTCACCACATATTACATATCGCAGCACCATTGGTCCATTGGCCAAACTCTTTGCACCCTGTCTCTAACATTTGCGGAACACATCAAAGGAACTCGCTCGGTGGTGCGTATCCCGTTGCTGTTTTGTTACAAATAAATAGATCAGTAAAACTTCAAAAAAAAAAAAAAGTCAGCTGCGCAACGCGATAATTATTTTCGTATTGAGCGAGCCCATGATGTTTTTCAGAGATTCTTCCATGTGCGATTCTTCCATTAGTTTGGATCGGTGTGAAGTTTTTGCCTCGCAAAACAATATTATCTGGGCGTTATGCGGCGTTTGAGAGAGCAAATTTGTCGAAAAAGGCCAGGTTTGTGGGAAGAAAACTCACGGATTTTGCAACTCGAAAACGCACCGTCTCACAAGGCTATCATTGTGAACGAACGAACAACCACAGTATTCACCTGATATGGCTCCGGCTGACTTTTCTTCTTTCCAAAATTCAAATTACCACTTCGAGGCACCCGTTTTCAGTCGATAGAAGACGTGAAAGAGAGTTCGCGGCGAGAACTGAAGTCGATTCCGGAGAAGGTGTTTGAAAAATGTTTTGATGATTGGATTATTCGTTGGCATAAGTGTATTATTTCGGAAGGGGCCTACTTTGAAGGCGATACAATAAATTTGAGAGAATAATAAATATATATTTTGTGTTTTATTGACCAATTCCCGGTAATTTTTTGATAGAATGTATGTCAATAGGTTGCGAATTTGCTAAGGTATTCCGTGTAATATCAGAAACTGAGTTGAAATCTGTCGCAAAACCTGTTAATGACCTTTTGCCAATTTCAGTCCAAATTACGATTAAAAGATTAAAACTTGGAACTAATTTACTTCTGGGGATGAGGGTATCTCTTTGGTTTGAAGGATGGATAATTTAGTCAGCCACTCGGTGTACTAACAGAATCTGATCCAATTATTTAACAAGGAGGCGATAATGCCCTTTATCAATTTCAGCTAAAATCGCAAATCGAAGGGTAGAATTCAAAACAAATTTATTTCTGGGGATTAGGAAAACGATTCAATGTTGCTGGACTAGGCATTTAATCAGCTGTTTCACCTACTACCAAAAATCGAGTACAAACCTCTGACAAGAGGATTTAATGACACTTAATCACATTCATGCAAAACCGCAATTTGAAGTTTAAAATTCGAAGCACATTTATTTCAAAGGGGTCATTAACAGGCCTTGTCAGAGATTTAAAGTCTGATTGTGATAGTTCACGAAATAGCGGATTAAATTTTTAATCCATTAAGCTATTAAGGTATCGCCTATCCCAGAAATAAATGTTATTCGAATTCTAAACTTCAATTGCGTTTTTGCTTGAAATTAATTAAGGGCCATTAACACCCCTTGTCAGAGATTTGGACTCAAGTTGTGATAATTCACGAAATAGCTGATTAAATTCTCCATCCATCAAGTTAGGAAGGTACCCCCTATCCCCAAAAATAAATGTGAATTTTAAACTTCAAATTGCAGTTTTGCATGAAATTGATTAAGGGCCATTTACACCACTTGTCAGTGATTTGGACTCAAGTTCTGATAGTTTAAGAAAAAGCAGATTAAATTTTCATTCAGCAAGCTATAAAGATTTCCCCTATCCCAAGAATAAATATGTTTCGAATTTCAAACTTCAAATTTCGTTTTAATGAAATTGATAAAGGGGCCATTAACAGGCCTTGTCAGAGATTTGGACTCGGATTGTGATAGTTAGGGACCACCTGTCGTAATAAAAATGTGCTTCGAAATTGGGGAGGGGCCATTAACGCCCCTTGACTGGTATTGGGCCTCAGATTGTGACAGTTCACGAAATAGTTGATTAAACTCCTAATAAATCAAGCTACCAAGGTATAACATATCCAAGAAACAGATTTGGACTCAGATTGTGACAGTTCACAAAATAGCAAATTAAATTATCCATCCAACAAGCTATCAAGGTATCTCCTATCCCAAGAAATAAATGTGTTTGATTAAGGGCCATTAACACCCCTTGTCGGAGATTTGGATTAATGTTGTGATAGTTCAGGAAATAGCTGATTAAATTACTAATCCATCAAGTTACCAAGGTATCCCCTATCCCAGAAAGAAATGTTTTTCGAATTTTAAATGATGAGTGATGGTAAATTCTCCATCCATCAGGCTATGAAGGAATCCCTTTTTCTCAAGAACTAAATGTGCTTCGAATTTTAAACTTCAAATTGCGGTTTTCTAAGAAATTGATTAAGGGCCATTAACTATCATAAGAAATAAATGTGCTTCGAATTTTAAACTTCAAATTGCGCTTTTCCATGAAATCATTAAAGGGCAACTAATGTCTCTTGTCAGAGATTTGGACTCAGATCGTGATGGTTCACGAGTGTTGAATCCAGATGCATGTGAATCCATATTTTTTTCCAATTGGATTTCAATTTAACAGTGTGAAACTAACATATATATAAAAAATGGAAATATGTAAAAAACTTCACACCCGTAAGTTTAGTTGGTAAATCAGCTGTAAATACTACTTTCCATTCAGCAATTATTTCCGATCTCACAAGATTACGATCCTCTCTAGTCATCGACCTGGTTCCTTGGACTCCGTGTTGGTATATTTGTTGTCGCTCCTTTGCCAAAAGAGCAATTGGGGTCATTCCCGCTACCACATACGCCGCATCATCTCATATAGTGCGGAACCCACAGATGACTCGTAGCGCACACCTCCGATATACTGAATTCATGTCTCGGCTATAGGCTTTGATTCTCAGTAAATCTGCCCAAATAGGAACACCGTAGAATAAGATGGATGTGACGACACTGGCCAACAATCTCCGACGGTTCTGTCTAGGTCCCCCCAAATTCGGCATTAAACGTGAAAGAGCGGCATTTACTACAGCTGCTTTGTCGCTCACATACTCAATATGCTCCTTGAATGAAAGTCTTGCATCATTCGTGATGCCTAAATATTTGATGCAAGGTTTGGAAGAGATTTCAGAATTGCCCACCTGGATAGTAATTGTTTCCCGCTGCGTATGTGTGTGTTTGTGTGTGTGTGTGTGTGTGTGTGTGTGTGTGTGTGTTTTTGTTTTTGTTTTTTTGTGACGGAGCAATTCGATATGCTTCACATGCGGACCATTACCCAACATGTGAGAGTGTCGGATTCTTACCGACCAAACCCTAACCCCCGATAAACTATGCCGTTCGGCCCCGTGGACTACCGTTAGGTATTACTTCACGAGGCAGGCTCAGCCTAGGCTGCCTCTAACTTTGCTAGAATTAGCTTCTCGCTACATTTCTGCATCTTTCGACACGTCTCAACTCCTTCATAATCCGTGATACAGTCATGCTTACTGCATTCCATCCTTCTTCAGACTCTAGCATAAATTCCATGATGTTATCTGGTGTTAGCTGCTGTCCAAATGCACCGATGCGTCTTCTATCCTCGTTGAATCGTGGGCACTCAAATATCACATGCTCCGCGATCTCCAGCGTTTCCATGTACGTAGGGCAATCAGGTGAGTCCTCGATTTTGGACCTATAAAGGTATGCTTTGAAGCAACCATGACCGGTGAGGAACTGGGTTAGGTGATAATCCACTTCTCCATGCCTTCTGTTCACCCACGTCTCTATCGATGGAATCAGGCGGTGGGTCCATCTGACTTTGGTTGAGTCATCCCATCTTCTTTGCCAAGCAGTCATTGTCTCAAACCGTGCTATCCTGCGGTTATCTTCTTTTGTTCTCTGCTCACGTTGCAGATAAATGGTTTGGCGCTCCTTAGCCAGCACATCAATAGGGGACATCCCTGCAAGAACACAGGCAGCATCATCGGATACCGTTCGGTATGCGCACAACACTCTTAACGCGCTTATCCTCTGTACGGTTGCCACTCTTCTCCTAAAGGTCATCTTCTCCAATGAGTTGGCCCAAATTGGTGCGCCATACAATAGTATTGATGTTACGACTTTAGCAAGCAGAATTCTTCGGCTCATGCGCGCTCCTCTTGTATTCGGCATTATTCGTGCCAATGCCGTGTTCACTCTGCTTGCTTTCTCACTGGAGGTAATGAGATGTATCTTGTACGACAGTCTGGAATCAATCGTTACCCCCAGATACCTAATGGATGGCTGACTGACAATTTTTTGGGCACCAACCTCTAAAGTTATGCTCTCCATTATTTTCCTGCCAGTGATTAGGATACCTTCGATCTTATGCTCCACTAGCTGCTGACTAGTCGATACTAACCACTGCTGGATGAGTCGGACCGTCCTGTTGCAGATTTCCACGATTTCCTCCCTGTGTTTTGCGACAACAACAACCGCGATGTCGTCCGCAAAACCGACCACCCGAGCTTCAATTGGTATGGGGAGTCGAAGCACACCATCGTACATCACATTCCAGAGTGTCGGGCCTAGCACTGATCCTTGAGGGACTCCACCAGTTACCTTGAATATTTTCGTCCCATCTTCGGTCTTATACTTGAGGATCCTCTGGTTGGAGTAGCTCGCAACTACTCTCAATAGGTAGGTCGGTACTTCCAC
Organism: Tipula vernalis; assembly: GCA_958295665.1. Lineage (NCBI taxonomy): Eukaryota > Metazoa > Arthropoda > Insecta > Diptera > Tipulidae > Tipula > Tipula vernalis. The sequence continues at coordinate 193,673,382 of OY282559.1, read as the reverse complement.
CTGGGTTAGTGCGTTAAATATGCAGCTCCAATTCGCCATGTTGAACGCATTCTTCACGTCCAGAGTCACTACAGCACAGTACTGTTTCCTACCATGCAACCACCTGGAACCAGCTATTGCCCCCTGCGCCGTATCTACCTGGTAGTATCTACCAGGAACTCAATCGCATCCACCGTCGAGTGCGCCTTCCGAAAGCCGTATTAATGTTCTGCCAGGTCCCCCGCTGCAACGATAGCTTCCTGCAACCGGTCACAAACAATCCTCTCTAACATCTTGCTTCAGTGTCCAATAAGCAGATTGGGCGATAGGAGGGCGGCTCTCCTGGTGGTTTGTCTCCTTTCGGCAACAATACTAGCCTTTGTTCCTTCCACTTACTAGGGAAGATTCCTTCGACTAAGCATCCAGTGTATACCTCAGTGAAGATGTTTGGGTACGCTTGGACAGCCGACTTCAATGCTATGTTCGGAACGCTGTCCGGGCCAGGAGTTTTATTGTTCCCTACTCTGGAACATGTTCCCTACACGATATTTCCTACTGGCAGGGGCGTAAGTGACAACGATCGCTCGATTTTGCCACTTGGCGTCATCCTTGTCGGAGATCTCCGAATTTTACCACCCTTTTGAAGAGGTCAGCGAGTTTAACCTCTTCGCCCGTATTAATGAACCTTGTCGCATTATCTGTTACCTCGGCCAAGTGACCCACCGAAGCAACATTGCAGTAACTGGATCTCGACGGCTGGGAGCCTACTTGCCCATTCCGTAAAACCGCATGTACTGGTGTTCCGAGCCCCTGCACCGTAACACAAACTTCTTTCAGACCTACCATTGAATACAATTTTCGGGTGTACCTCCCCTAGCATTTTATACCTACTGCCAGGTGGTAGAGTGCAGCCGCTCCTCCTAGAGAACAGACGCTGACCAGGAAGCCGCCCACTGTGGGCAGACGCTTCTGGATTTTTGAGAGGTTATACCGCCTCACTCGGATCTGGGAGTGTGTGTGTGTGTGTGTGTGTGTGTGTGTGTGTGTGTGTGTGTGTGTGTGTGTGTGTGTGTGTGTGTGTGTGTGTGTGTGTGTGTGTGTGTGTGTGTGTGTGTGTGTGTGTGTGAGTGTGCTGTGTATGTGTTTGTGTATGCGCGTGTTCACAAATGTCGCTTCCATCCCAAACAACACAATTACTCAAAAGGGGGTTTTAGGAGATTTTGTAATTAGGAGATTTTATAATTTTGTGATTTTGTAATAAGGAGATTTTTTAATTAGAAGAATAATTCGAAGATTTTAAAGAAAATAGGAGATTTTGTAGCTAATATTATGAAATGAGGGATTACGAACCGCTCCCCTATTATATATCATAAAAATTAAACAGTAATTTAAGTTCAAGGTTCACTTTAAGAAAATACAGTTTGCTGTGAAGTTAACAAAACAAGAAAAAAAAACACAACAGAATAAAAGAAAAAAAGAATTTAATACTGCAAAGGAAAACAGCTGTTACATATTTACCGAGTTTATTTACGTCACTCATCGATATAATTGATGGTTTCTCAGATTCATCAGTATTAATTTTTACGTGTAGACTGTTATAACGAAACCAGCAATAACTAATTTTTCGCGAATACTTATCACGTGCAGTAGCTTGTTGAGGTAGCGAATTGAGGATACAGTTGCTTAACATCAGCTTCATTTGCTTAACATTACTTCGGACATCAATGTATCTTTAAATGATTTCTCTTTAAATCTTACAGTAATTTGTTGCTTAGTACCATATCTACTCCTGCCATTCCGTTTAAATGTAATTGTCATTCCACGGCAGCCATATCAAATTTATTACTTCACAGGTACGGCTGCCCAAGCAAATTTGCAATTTTAAATTATTCACTTAATTAATTGCTGCACCGTCATAAATAATAATTACATAACAAAAATGGGGCATAAGATTATTATAAGTAACCTCCGAAATAGTTTTTTTTTGTTACAGAGTTGCCGGGAAAAGGTGTAGATATGAGAGATGCTGTAAACATCATAAAAAAAGAGAAAACCGTAAATGATAAAGATAAAAACGTCGTCACAAAACGAGGGCTATTGCTTTTCATGCTAACGTTTGGCAATGGGGCGAATGTTCAAAAAATCTATGACATTCGATCAATTCAAAATATGAAGGTCAGACTTGAATCAGTGAGGAAAAAGTCACTGCTGATAGTTCAGTGCAAAATATGTCAGGGCTTCAATCGTATCCAAAGATAATGTGTGCGTGTGGCAGGATGCGTCAAATGAGCTGGTAACCACCTTACGAGCACATGCGCATTAGATTGGAACTAGACACCAAAATGCATTAATTGCAAGGGGCAACATCCAGCAAATTACCGTGTCTGTGAAGTGGCTAAGGATCTGCAAAATACAGTGAAATTAGAAAATAATAGTTTTTTAGAAAATAAATCGTATGCGAAAATTTGCTATAGTGTTATAACCTAAGTTTGTTATATCCGAAGCAGTTTGTAATAACCGGATGTTTTTTATAAAAGGGGTTTGTTATAGTGGGATTTCATCGTATAAGGAATCGTGCAAGAAAATCTGACCTAGTCTGTAGGGACCTGTTGCGATAAATCTACAGTTAAACCTGGGATCTTAGAACCTACAAGGGAAAGAGTCTTACGCACAAGTTACTCAAGGTCAGAAGGCAAAAAAAAGGTAACAACGATGGCCAAATTTTAACAGATGTCTCAAAATGCAAAGAGAGTCGAAATAAAAAACTTCTTGAGCAATATGAGATTATTTAACTTATTTTTGATCAATTGGAAAACCTGGCATCATCGACATCTTAAGAAGAATACTCGGACCTGAAGAAAATTTCAAGAAGAGTACCGCAAGATAGCGTGTTGGGCCCAATCTTGTACTTCCTTTATACTCGGAACGTATCAATGGAAGATTTAATTATAGCAACTTATGGTGAAGATACTGAAATTTTTGCAGTGGGGAATAATGTAGTAGAAGCTACAAATAAACTTCAAACGTCGATTAATACAGTCAGCAACTGGATAAAAAAGGGGAATCAAACCCAACGAAGCCAAATCATTGGATGTGAATTTTTCTACTGAAACCAATTCTAACAGAATCCCAATCATAATCAACACTAAACAAATTACTTATGCCAATATGGTGAAATATCTAGGTATGACGCTAGATGCCAAGTTAAAATGGGAAGAACTGGTCAAAAAGAAAAAGGAGGAGCTGAAAATGAAGTATAGGAAAATGTACTGGCTCATACGTAGACACTCTAAACTATCCATACATAATAAATTGCTTCTGTAGCGGGAAATTTTGGAACCAGTATGTACCTACGGTATACAGCTTTGGGGCCGTACGAAGAAAATGAATGTGAAGATGTTACAGACATTCCAAAACAAAGTAAGGCGGAACATTGTAAATGCCAAGCGATATATTAAAAATGAAGACCTTCACCGAGACCTAAAGATATGATGAAAAACATCGATGACGTTATTGAGGATTATACTCTCAAACATGATTCACGTCTCCGACAGCATGAAAAATATTGATAGGCCGTAGTGATCTAACAACCAGACCAATCCCTTTCCGGTCCTGTCAATACAATTGTGAGGGTATGAAGCAAAGTCCCTAAAAATATTATTTTTATAAGCAATAACCCTCAAGGCGACTTCACAGTCCAATTTCTTCGTTCATTCATTCATTCAAACAATTTTTTTTACCAATCATATAACTCAAAACAGTCATGTGACTTTCTTAACAAAATTTTCACAAGAGTTGCTTTAACTTTATATTTTTGTTTGAACGAACATCGAGTAAAAGAGTCAGCATGATGAAAATAAAAAGAGAAAGATATAAAGCCAAGCCATTTGTTTTGAAAAATATTGTTTGACGTATGTCTAAAAATAAATTATTTCCAATTGTTCCGTGCTTGTGAAGTGATACAGCTAGCAAAATATTATAGTTACTTAAAATATAATTAATAAATCTATTAATATTGTTATTTGTTCAAAAATATATGTAATTGTGATTCAATAAAACCTAAAAACTTGAAAGTATACATACAGCAACAAAAATTAAACAGCTCGATATAATGTGGTTTTCTTTTTGCCATTTCAAATTTTTTTTGTTTTTAGTTTTTCGTTTGTCTCTTGTTTTTTGTTTGCTTTTTGATGGATTTTTGCAGGATTTTTGACGGATTTGGGCAAAAAGAAAACCACATAAATACATATATAGAAAATCAAAATGTCAAGTTCAGATATATATGTGAAGTTATTTTGTTTAATTTTTAACGTTAAACTGGGCCTAGGTCCAAAAAACTGATATTTATGTGAAAGTGATACTTATATAAATATTTAATGGCATTTTTATTTGTCGCCATTTTAGTTTGATTAGGATTTTCAATGAAAATGGCGTCATTGTTTATATATTTACTTCACTTTGACAAGAATGTAATTTTTTTTATATACATATTATATCCACTTTTTTGTGGATAGAAAACAATTCGAAATACATTTAATCCATTATATGTTTTCAGAATTTGAGTCGGACACTAAATTAATAGAGTTAATAAAGGCTAAACCCATCCTTTATGATGTAAGACACAGCCAATACAAAAATAATGCAGTTAAAAAGATGGTTTGGATGCAGTTGGCCACAGAAATGGGTATATCAAGTAAGTATAGAACTTTAAAACTAAAAAATTAAGAGCCATATTTACTGATATAATTGTTTTATTTTTTTTTAAGGTAAAGATTGCCAGGCAAGATGGTGTCTTTTAAAAATTCGTTATAGCTCGGCTCGCCAACAATCGCAATGTAGAAGTGGCGATGCTCCAAAGCCTACTACGAGCAAGAATAGTTTCGTCTTAACTGAATTGGCATTTTTAAATCAATTTGAGGACGGGTATGTTCGATAAGTTTTTAATATGTACAATCTTATTTTTATATTTGTTTTTTTTATGATTGCAGGCCAACGGTTTCGAGTATTGAAAGCTGTATTGAAATAAATCCACAACCGACTATGGCTTTGTTAAGTGAGGATTCAAGCTTAAGCTCCTTCGAAGAACTAATCGACCGAACAACCAACTCAATGGACGAGACAATTGAGTTTAATATACCACCTCAGTTTATATCTCCAGACCAGCCTTCTACACCTTTGACATCATCCAGAAAACGGCAAAGGTATAGTCAACCAGAAAATCCACCAGTCCTAAATGATCTGCTGGAAACGTTAAAGGGGCACCAGCAGATACTGACTGAGAGAACGCTAAAACCTGAATGTAAATGCGATAAATTCGATCCATTTTTATCGCATTGGAAGATGAGTACAATAAAATCAACAAAAAGTATTCATTAGAAGCCAAAATTGGTCTTTTTAACACCATCAAAGAGTTTATAGATAAAGGAAATAGTAACGAAGATTAAAACGAACTAATTATGTTTATTAAAAATTTATGTTTTTTATTTACCAAATGGAAATTTTGAGACGTTAGAACTGCAAATATCAACAATCGGTAAACATTCAAGTATTTTGCCAAGGTAAGGCGTTAGTATTGGTGAAATAATCAGCAAGATGATTTCTAATTGCAGCTGCTTCATTAGTTGGATTGTTCGATCCCATACGCCCAATTCCTTGCAATCCACTAGTGTTTGACTCCGCCCGCCATTCGCCCATGATCAAATTCCCATTCGGATAGTAGTGATCTACAAACGTACTGTTAAAATATTGGTACGAAGCACCTGACTGCATCCTTAACCAATTATGCAAACAGACTGTTGCTTTAATGATGTTAATTACAGTAGGTCTGCTTGCTATAATTGGTTTCCGGTAAATCCGCCACTTAGAAGAAAGAATCCCAAAAGCATTTTCCACTACTCTTCTGGCTCTTGACAATCTGTAATTGAAAACATTTTTTTCCAGGCTTAAAGCCATGGTTCTTCTGCCGGGATAGGGGCGCATGCTATTTCTTAATAGCGGGAAAGCCTCATCCCCAACAAAACAAAACGGTGACGATATTGTAGAACCGGGCAATAAATCATCTGCTGGAATTTTTAACGAAGGGCACTGGTTAAGGATCTTTTTTCCAAACTCACTCTTTCTAAATATTCCGCTATCATTATTTCGTCCAGACGCTCCGATATCGACAAAAATAAATGTATAATCAGCATCAGATACTGCCTTAAAAACTATACTGTGCGAACCCTTATAGTTGTAGCATGAACTATTTGAATTCGCAAATGCCTGAAAGAATTTAAATATAAACGTTATTTAAAATGTTTTTTATTTTTTATCAAATTAGTATTATTTACTTGGATAACAACATGTTTGCCGTCAATAGCCCCTAAACAGTTTGGAAAATTCCAGGTGGAATAAAATTCCCCAGCTATATTTTTCCATGTCGACGGAGACATAAATGGAAAAACGGTAGTTTTTAGCCTGTACCAAATAACACCTGCGGTTTTACGAATAATTATCGATGTTGTTGATTGTCCTATCCGATAACCATATGGTCCAAGAGACACCATACTGTCACCACTTGTCAAATACCTAAAATAAAAATATAAACAAACATTTTATATGATTGTATAGAAATATTTATAAAAGTGATTCATTTATCTACTTATCGTATTGTTAAAGATAGCCTTTCCCCTGCTGTTATTGGATTGACCGTCGTATTATTTTTCACTAAAGATGGTCCAACTATATGAAGAAGACTATCAAACATTTCTGGCGTCATACGGTGGAAGTTCTTAAAACCCTCTACATTGGTTAGCCTCATTTCTGAGACTAAATTGGAATAGTGCCCCAAATTACGTCTTTTTGTTAAAATATCACGTACGTGGAACCGTCGTCTTTTTCTACGACTCTCACAGACATGTTGGATTATGATGCTGCTAGCAATCACAATGTCCAGTGAAAGTAAATGGAATTCGTCTTCAGTTATATCCATTATGTATTTTATATATTACAATATATATTTATTGAATCACGCTATATTTATGTTTATCTTATGTTTAAACTTTGCATGGAAATGATTTGTATATCAAAACAATTACTATAGTTAATATATTACTGCAAATCACAATATATATTTTATCTTTTCACAATATATATTTTATATAAAATATGTTTATCAAATTAAAATATTTAAACCACAAATAATACGTATTTCAAAAACTTTTAATCACAATGTGCTTTAATCAAAATAAACTTTCATCTCGTAACTCATCTTAATCAAAACAAACTTTCAATTTAAAAAAAAAGATGGAAACTAAATCGTTCCGATATTCGTTCTGAAATTTCACAAGAAGTGTGAATCGACAAAATAAAATTATTGAATGAACGAAGAAAATTGTCTGAATGAATGAACGAAGAAATTGAACTGTGAAGTCGCCTTCACATTTATGAAATTATTTTCTTTACAAACCATTCAACTAAACTAATATAAGAATAAGGAACCAAGTGTTAAAATTGTGCTGTTACAACCATTAGTGAATATTTTCTTTAACGTAACAAACTTGAATTGTGACAAAAATATAGAAAAAAATACAAAAACCGTTGGACTTTGATCGTTACCATCACAAATGTTATACTTAACCTTTAGTTAGTAAGAAACATTTTCTTTTTTTGGACTGGAAAGGGATATATCAAATATTTATAAATATAAATAATTTTAATCTCTGGGACTAGCCATTTGGCTATATTTCAACAGTTAATTCAGTTGTAATACGGAATAAATAAAAAACATAAGAAAACTTTTAGATCTGTGACACCAAACTATTGTGTATAAAATATGCAATTTTGGTTTAGCTATGACTGGCTATATTTAAGAAATTTTCTATTCATTTAAATATATAGAATATTCTAAACATTTTTAAATCATTAAAAATATTTGTATGGGGGCTCACTGATCCAAATTCCCGATCACTTTGAAATCTTTAGCAATGTAAATTATTGTATAAATTATATTTTAAAACTTCTACCAGATAATCAATTAGGGATTTTCAAGTAACTTTTCAAAATTTTGTATGGGAGCTCCTTGACGACCCCAACCACTTTCAAATTTTCGTTGAAAGTGTTGCTACCGAAGCTACGAAAATTTATATATTTCAAGATTCCTAAGTTTAATCTAACAGGTGTGACTTCATGTTTAACGTAAGTTTTAAAATAGTTAATATAGGAGCGCCAAGATTCCCTTATCCGACTGTAATCATAATAGGTGCACATAATATAACATCTAAACCTGAAATTTCATAATTCTAGATTAGTTAATTTTTGTGTTAGAGAATACACAGACATCCCACACACGTACGTACATACATTTTCTCGGATGGGTATGTCGTAAAAAGGACACCGACATTGACAGGTTATTCAAGTTGAGATCTGAGGTAGGTGTAATACCGAATCTTAATTGTCTAAAAGTCGTAAAAATCCCCGTCCACCGCTTAATAAAACAAAGCATGGAATTAGCTCTAAATCACAAATAAAGTAGAGTAAAGCATAAATTCTTTTTGTAAAAGTAGGCATTGTTGGTAGGTATTGTTGTATAGCAGGGTTAACTTTGCGATGGATTAACATACTCTTACACTTGTTAATGTTGAGGCTGAGAAGGTTAGACTCACTCGTATGTTGGTATCGCCAATGTTTTCGACAGTTCTGTAGATTTTTAGATCATCTGCAAACATTAATAGCTTAGAATGTTGTATTACTTCAGTAATGTCATTGATGAAGCTTATAAAAATGCAAGGACCAACGTGGGAGATTCGTAGTATCGCTGAAGTAGCTTGCATTATGTAATTCTAGTCTTTTATTTGGATTTACTATGACGTCATTCACCATATCGTTTTCTACTCGTCAAGCCCTTACACTTGATACCCATATCAAGGGGCTTTAAAGAAACAGGTAATCCACCAGGCGGTCATTTACAATATTGATTATGCTATATTGTATTGTCACCAGGATCAAAGGTGTGTCCAAACTTTCAGCTCAATTGGACATTGTAAAGTGGGATAAATATCGATTATAAAATTTTGCCCGCACAAACAACAAACCAACAAAGGTGAAGTTAAAATAAGCGTGGTAAAATGATGTTTTTTAGCACCAAGTTTTTCAATGAAAAAAGCAAAAATATTATAAAACCTTTATATAAAATTTTTTTACATAAAATACTAAAATTAAGAAATACTAGTACTAAAATTATAAAATTACCACACATTCTTAATATTTTGTGAATTTGTTTTGAATTCCTATTATTTTTAAACTTGAAATTTCCCCAGGTGCTAATTTTTGGTTCGATTTTACGAAATTTATGCTACCATCTAAGCAATGTGTGACCTAGTGACCACACATATTTAAGAATTTGTAGCGTTTTCATTTACAAATTTGTTTCTTAAGGTGATTTCCCATATGTTGTATATGAAAAGTTTGTTTTTTTCCTCGTTTCTAATGGCTTTATAAAAGCTTCATTTTTTAGACTATGGCTTTGTGTAATCTAGGTTGCTTTGCTACTATACATACTCCAAAAATTAAATAAATCAAAAATCATGAAGTTCAAATTTCCAAAATTTTTGGTACTTTAAAATGAAATCACTGATTATATACGAGTACATGAGTGTAATTTTCCTAGGCGCGTCCACAATTTTAAGGAAAATACATCATTAGTTAAGAATTAAAAAAGTGATTTTATCTTTATCAAATTTTAATATTAATATTATATTTATTGTGACAGTTATTTAAAAGCTCTCCATTTACTGTACTAAATTACAAAAAATCCAGATTTTTTATGCATAGACGCACAACAACCTATCGGGTGGTTCATCTAGGGTTTGCAATTTCAACTACCGGTTATTTCGAGTGTGGCAACACTTACGACATTCGCGTTATGACATAAAATTAGTTTAATGTTTGAAATTTGCGAAATAGGTCGCTTTACGCTTGAATAAAATTGGGAAATATTGAAAACTTACTCTCAAAGCGGTGAGTCTTCTACCCAATCTACAAGAAATTTACGTGGAAAATTCAGTAGAAATGAAATGCCTTCAAAGCAATTTGTGCATGAATTTGTAGAGTGAGTTATTGAAACTGGATTGATATTGGATAAACCAACATGTGCAAGTGCATGTACAGCGCGTACAGCCGAGAACTTTGCAGCTGTTGCTCAGAATGTGTCTGAGCATCCATCAACATCAACTCGCCATCGTGCCCAAGAATTGAACATTTCACGCAGTTCTGTGATGATAATTTTGCATAAAGACCTCGGTATGAAGGCGTGCAAAGTTCAATTAGTGCGGGAGCTGAAGCAAAATGATCATCCTCAACGTTTTCGGTTCGCTAGAAACGAGCATTTTTACGAACAGAAACTCATTTTCACCTCGGAGCCTTTGTCAACATAAAAAGTTGTCGCATTTGTGGCTTAGAAAATCCACACGTATCACGGAGAAGGCGATGCATCCACAACGTGTGACTGTTCGGTCTGGATTTTGGACTGGCGGTATCATTCTTCCACTTTTTTTTCGAAAATGAGCAAGCAGCCGGCCGTACAGTCAATGGGGAGCCATGATAAACAAGTTTTTGCTAACCAGAATTCAAGAGGAGCACACACACGACATTTGGTTTCAACAGGACGGCGCAACTTGCCACACAGCTAACGAAACAATCGGTCTTTTGCAAACTGTCTTCGGGGATCGAATAATCAGCCCTAACGAAGATGTGAATTGGCCACCACGCAGCTGCGATTTGACTCCGTTGAACTTTTTTTTGTGATGAGCCGTTAGGGATAAGTGTTACGCTAACCATCCAGAGACTATCCAAGACTTGAAAGATCAAATCGAAGTTGTCATTGATGAGATAGGAGCCCATACAATCGAAAATATTCTGAAAAATTGGGTTGACAGAATGGGGTACTGTAAATCCAGCCGTGGAAGTCATTTGAATGAAATTGTGTCCCAACTTAATGGCAATGTATACTCTTTCTAATAAAACAAACCACTTTGAAAAATATTCATTTGTCTTTGAATTTAGCGCCAAATTAAATTGCAAACGCTAGATGGAGATGGACCGCCATTTATTATTCAGCTTATTAAAAACAAAAAATTTGAAAGAAATATGTCAATTTTTGGCTTTTAGGCTGTGTTCCAAACGAATAAAAAACCGCTTAAAAAGTTAAGTTTAAGTTTATTGGTCACGGACCAGTCAAAAATTTGTAGCTAATATTTTGTTTTTTGCAACGTAAAATAAAATAAAAAACGTAAACGTCGCAAATTTAACTAGCTTCAATTGAAACACCAAAATATAATATTTTTTACCACAGTTAAAAAATTTAACTTTTTACCCGATTAAAACACAGCCTTAGAATTTTTGGCCTCTTTTTGATTCCAGCAAAAATTGATTTGGAATAAAGTTTACTATATTTTGAAGTAGTTCCTCTTCAATTCCTCGCTAGCAATCTAGTAAAGATTACCGAAGCTCCAAAACTTTTGCATATTGTCGGCCATTCCAAAAGTGGTACCAAACTAGACAAAGAATTTTTTTTGGTGTACTCGTATTTCGATACATGGATATTGGCATTGCCTTGTTGATAAATAAACTCCTTATCATTATTTTCATCTAAATATTATATTTTCCGATATTGTTCCATTAACGAATCGCACCCAAAGTTTCTGCTTATTCTGGTAGGATCATTATGGTGGAAATGATGCCAGTAAAAGCTTAACCCAACAGGACCCTCTAAATTGAATTTCTTTTCGTCCGAAAAGATAATACTTCACCACCCATTTTGGCAACTTGGCAACTTTATGTTGAGAAGTTAAAACCGGTCGTTTTACTGGTGTCTTCCATTTCATACTTAAATCTGACCTAAAAATGTGTTTCTTAATTGATAAATCCATTTTCGAAATAATTTGGGTCGAATTTAGTTTATTCTTTGCGGCTTCGTATATCTTTATTTTTCTTCGATTTTTCGATAGATGTCCCACTTTGGAAGCAATTGCTCTGTTGAAGAGGCCACATTCCTTCATTCGTTGTAAACAGTTATTTCCACTTTTCTAGTGTCCATTGAAAATTTTCCTCTCGTCATATTTAATGCCTGTTACCTGAATATTAAATTCAACATTTTTGTACATCAAAGTTTTTAAAAATGTTATTTATTATTAACATTAATCAAAAAAGTTAACAACCAGATTATCCAGTGGATTTAGTGTCCCTTTAAGGATAATCTGAGTTGATAATCCCCAAAAAAACAAAGAAATACATTTTCAAGACAAGATGTAAATATATAAAATAATAATACATAATTACAAAATATAATAGTGTCAATGTCATCTAAAAACTAAAAATATAATTCAGAATTTTTCTTAAAATAATTTTTAACATCTTTTTTTAAATTTAAGAAATGTTTCAGGTTTTTTTATGTCTCCGGGTATCTGATACGTAAATGATCCCAAAGAGGTAATTGACTTTCCTCCAAATTCAGTTTTAATGTGGTGGTAAATAATTTTATTATAATTCCTAGTTGCATGAACATGATGAATACTATATATTCAAAATAAAGGTTAGACATAACTATAGATAGATGTATTGTTTTGTACATATATAGGGTTAATTGAAAGTTATGTATAACATTAATTGGTAATACTAAACTATTCTCCTGACAATATAATTCTTTGTACGGAATTAGAATAGGCAGTCTGTAAATAGCGTTTATGCTTTTATTTTGCATTATTTGTAGTTTATTCAGCCTAGTTAAATTAGCTGTTCCATATATAAGAAGACTATAGCTATATAGCTGGCTCGTGAATGAATGAAGGAGAAATAACTCATTAGTAACCCGCAATATGGAAGAAAATAAGATAATTTTCTCAGTAGCCCGACCAGCGGATTGATTTTACTGCTAATTATATTAATATGATTCTTCCATGAGATATGAATATCAAATATTACTCACAGACAATTATTCGATTATTATACGCAAACCGGCTACATTCAAATAACTGCGCCTTAGTAAATTACACCACGAAATAAAGAATTGACGTAGAATAGAACGGAATTAAATACCGTTAGTTTGCTTTATATGCTCAAATTTTTGGTTTTCCAGTATATTCCAAAAAATATTTAAACATTTTTAACGCAGTTTTTAATTGAGTAATATTTTCACTAATTTAACACTGCGCCTAAGTAAATTAGGCTCACTGTATTCCCAATATATCAGTTTTTTTTTACCTTATGTTGCGCGTGGAAAAATGATGATGTGCTAAAAACCCAAACAAATTTTTCCCTTCACTAATTATTTACTGGGCGTGGCAAACAGATGAAGGGTAGTTTCTTTGTGGGAGTTTGTTTGTTTAGTTGAGCGATGATCCACTGTCGTGTGGATCAATACTGAATTTTCCTTCTCCCATGCAGATAAATCAAGGCCCTGTCTGGGCTCCACCATTTTACCAGTTTTACACCCCACTGAGATGTATAGGAAACGATAGGTAGTCCAGCGAAAAATTTCTATGTAATTGGTGAGGAGTGACATTTTCCCCTAATAACACAATTTTTAACTTTTATTTGTTAAAATTGTGATGATTAGAAAATTCAAAACGGAGTTTAACGTGTGATTTTTGTATATTTATTTATTTAATAAAATAAAATGTAATGTTAAATTCACTATAAATATGTACATATATCGACCATTTTTTGGAGTGCAAAATTTATGGACCGGTTCACCTTTCAGTATGCTATAGACTGGCATGAAGTAATGCAATGCGTAGTTAGTCTACGCAAGACGGACATGCACTTCCTCGATTTGGCTATCGTATAAGGTAGAAGTATTTTCGAATGTCTCCGTTTTTAACTGTAATTTTTAAGGAAATTTCACGTAAAATAAATTTCCCTTTACCTATCTTACAAAAATTAAATATATTATTTTCATATTCAGAAATATCAACGTATTTCCTGATTGAATTGAATTTTTGTTTTGTACAGAGATTCGAATTTTAAAAACTTATGTTAGCCTTGGGTATAACGGTTGGTGCATTCATTTTGAACAACATTCGAGAATTTAGCTAATTCAGCTTTTTTGTTATGCTTATAGCTTTTTTGACAACCAAAATAAATATTTCTCCATTCAATAAATACCTGTGAGCTTTGGGAAGCATATATTGCAGGAAATTTCATGTTTAAATTCGCTTATCCGTTAATATGTTCCGACGGCATTTCATGGCGTATTAATTTTTGTCTTCATTAGTTTGTGGGGACGTTTTACCTCATGCAAAGACCGGCTAGTATTTTGTTTTATCGTGCCACACATGCTTTGAAATAGCCCAATTTCGATTGGGTTTTTCAACTCATCGGTAAGTCGATGGTTTTCGAGACAATTTTCGTTGGAATACCCTGTAAGGTAATTTTACAAGTGTCAATAATTTGTAGAAATTCTGGGTTATTGAACTTAATATATCACTAGTAATGATAATCATAATATTACAGTTTGTATTGCAAATAAATTTCTCGATAAGCTCAATTATTGAAAAAGTTCAAGGTAAAAAAATAATTGTTGAAACAAAGAATTCAAAAAAATTTAATTCACACCTACCTAAACAATGTTATCAGGCACTTGATGTAATCGATAAAGTTTAATGACCCATATGTACATTACAAACATTCGCAGTGTATTCTATTAACCTAGTTTTTGTTGATAATGTGAAGTTGTTTATATTTCACCTATATCACCTATATGTTACATGCACAATTATAATCATGTCTATGATATAACGCTTAATCACAGTCGATATGAAAATCTTCTTATTGATAACAATGTAAATTGAACTATATATAGTCGATCGATTTAAGCTAAGCTCAATTAATTGGTTTGAAGTTTGATATACTATATTGTAACAAATAAAATGATTAAATTATTAAATTTTGTAATAATTCTTATTATTACCTTAAAATTGGGTATCGCGGTTGACAATCAACATACAACGCAAAGATTGGTGAATAATTTGAGTGAATTATATAGAAGTATAAGATTGGGTGAATATATCATTGAAGATTTTTGGCAGATAATCGCTAATCTCGAATATAATGAAGACGAGTGCGACGAACAACTAGATTACTGGTTTCAAGCGGTTAATAAGTCACAGGAGTGGTCTTTAGAAATGGTGGATGCTTGGGGTAAAATACCATCTGGTGTATTGTCCGGTAACTTTTTTGAGTTGGGGTCCTTTGACGAATGTCTCAGTATTAAAAAAGCAACTGATGTTGGATTAATTGAAGGGCAATATTGTTTACAACCAATATCAATAATTCAGCAACAAACTAAAGCCGAAAATAGGATGGCTGTTTTAGGAGGGGATCCATTATCTACAAGTCTAAATTTTGGTATAGGCAGTTGTTTCCCTAAAATCTGCTCACCGGAATATTTTCAAAAGATTTTGAACAATGTATTGCAACCATTTAATATAACAACTATGGAATTGGATCCGAATTTGCTATGTTACACCAATGAAAAAATCAAATTTGACACTATTGATATTATTGTATCGTAAGTTTATTTTAATTGTTACGTGCTATTTGAAGCAACTAAATATAACTGGCTTCTCTATTTTATTACAGAGTACTGTTAGGCCTCATCATAGTTTTGATGATTTCTAATACTATTTACGATCTTTATACAGGTCATTGTAAATTGCAACAGAAACAAATCTGCTTAGCGTTTTCGCTTTATACAAATGGAATAAAATTATTTTCCTGTAAACGAAGCAATTCACCGGATGTTATGAATTGTTTAAACGGTATTCGCGTTTTATCCATTATTTGGATTATTTATGGGCATGTCTATTCTATGACTGTTTATGGAATTACAGTAAATCCGTCAGCCCTACAAAAAGTGAGTAGTATATCAGGCATCTAGAAATGTTACTGTATATAATTTTAAACTAACCATCGATAATTTTAGTGGGTAAAAAACTACCATGCCATGGTAATTTTGTCAGGTCCATTAGCCGTGGATACATTTTTTCTCTTAAGCGGTTTGCTAGTTACGTGGAATGTTTTTAAAGAGCTTAAAAAACATAACGGCAAGTTAAATATTCCTCTTATGTATTTTCACCGATACCTACGATTAACACCACCTTATGCAGCCTTGGTACTATTTGGTCTATCTTATTTTAAACATCTGGGTATTGGCCCGATGTCTAATTTCGTGCAAAAATACATTATAAGTGATAATTGTGAAAATTATTGGTGGAGCATGTTACTATATATTCAAAATTATTACAACCCGGATACTATTGTAAGTAAACTGGTTAATTCATATTGATACATTTGATAATAACAATATTATTATATATTATGCAATTATGTAGTGTCTTCAGCACACTTGGTATCTATCGGTTGATATGCAATTATTTATATTTTCACCAATAATACTAATTCCATTGTGGAAATGGGGTCGAAATATGATGCCTGCCATCGCTACTCTGATATGTTTTTCTGCTGCATATACATTTGTAATATTTTACGTTAATAACTTTAATGCTAGTTTTATAAAAGGTGGGGGTGTTGCAGATAATGATCAAATGAGAAAAATATATTTTGCGACGCACGCTAGAATGGGAACTTGGCTAATTGGGGTCGTTTTGGCTTACTACATTTTTAAACTTCGAAACAAGAAATTAATCTTATCTAAATGTGCTGTAATTATTGGATGGATTGCGGCAATTGGAGTTATTTTAGCAATTGTGTTTGGGCAATATGAAATGCAACAACCGGGTTACGAGGAGAAGATCTTAGAAAGTTCAATGTATACGGCACTATATAGGATCGGTTGGTGTGCGGCGTTGGCATGGATTATATTTGCATGTGTGACAGGATACGGTGGATACGTTAATTCCTTTCTTTCAATGGCAGTTTGGTTACCTTTAGCTCGACTTTCGTATGCTATGTATCTACTACATTTAATGTTGCAAACCATGCGGATAAAATCACTAAAAGTTGGACTGTATTTCAGTGAATGGAATGTTGTACAAACATTTTGGGGTGATTTTGGTACTACGATAACGCTATCTGTATTTTGGGTGCTTGCGTTTGAATCGCCCATCTTTGTAATAGAAAAATTAATATTTAATAATCAAAAGAAAAAACTAGCAACTATATCACAATCAACGGATCAAAACGCTACTGTAAATAATTCTCAATTAGTGTGAAATAAAATGTAGCAAATACTAGATAAATAAGCCTACCTCCTGGATTAACATGTCTGTAATTGTAAAAGTAAACAAATTACAGTTTGAAAAATAAAAAAATAATTCACTAAAATACTAAAATGTTGTTTGATTCATCATACTTAGAGGAGCCAGATTGAACAATCGTGGAATGAATATTTAATTATTTTCGTCACATTTATGACTTAAGCTCTCGCAAGACCGATTTCTTATATTTTTATCTCAAATAGATTCTTAAATACTAGTATGTAACTACAAATAAAAGCGAAGATAACAGAACTCTAGATAAAATTCATATGGATAATTTTATTTTGGTTGTAATTTTTACAGTTTGCGTTTTATTGTGTTTCGCGTTTTTATGAAATGTATCCCAGAAACGTGTTATTTAAATTGTCAATAGTTTTTAGATTCTTTTTACTACTTCAAATTAATAATGTTAATTGCGAAAATAATTTTATCAACACCAAGTTTAATTTTTCTTTCGTTGAGTTTAGCAAAAGTAATTATTTTGTGAATGTACTCAAATTTGTATTGGATGAAACCAACTTCATGCAATATTTAGATTTGCGACAAACGAAATGCAACTCACAAATTATGTATTTAATTTCACAACAGCTTACGCTAAACGACACTAAAATGTTGTCTATGTTTGATGCGTGGGGTAAATTGCCTTCAGGTATTTTAGAAGGTCAATTATTTGATTTGGGCCATTTTGATGAATGTATGAACATAAATCTAACTACTGAAGCGGGCAACATTAAAGGGCAATATTGTTTAATTTCACCTATTAATGAACCATATTGGAAATTGGGTATTTGTGTACCCGATTCTTGTCGACTGAATTATATCAATGATTTAATAAATTACGTGCTTAATAATTCGAAAAACACAACTATTCAATTTATATCAGATTGCCAGACAAACGTGGTAAAATCGTTTGATCCTCTCGACCTTGTAATGCTGTAAGATTTAAATAATAATTATAAATATGTACTGTGTTTTATTAATATTTATCGTTTGTATTTCAGTTCGTTTTTTGGCACCATTCTTGTTTTAATGCTAATTTCAACAGTTTACGATGTATTGAGTACATATTTCGGCACGCGACAAGTACCAGTACTTTTATCATTTTCTATTTATAGCAATGCAATGAAATTATTTTCAACTAGTAATCAAAATTCATTGGATGTTGTGAAGTGTTTAAATGGAATACGGGTTTTATCACTACTGTGGGTGATTATAGGACATGTTTATGCATTAAAAATGATTGAATTTACGATTAACCTGAATATAATGACAACGGTATTTTTTACAATGAATAATAATTATTATAACTGAAATTTCAGACAAATCTCATTTTAGTGGCTTTCACATTACTACTCCATGTTAATTACAACGGCAACAGTTTCAGTGGACACATTTTTATTATTAAGTGGATTTCTGGTTACAATAAAAGTTTATAAAGAGCTTGAACGATGCAACGGAAAGCTTAATATTTTAGTTATGTACTTTCATCGATATATTCGAATCGCGCCAGCCAATGCAGTTCTAATTCTTTTTACAATATCTTTATACAAGTATTTTGGAACTGGTCCTATCAGTAATTTGGTACAACAAGTTGGATTTACTACACCTTGTGAAAAATATTGGTGGTCGGCATTGTTGTTCGTGCAAAATTATGTTAATCCTACGCAAACAGTAAGTATGGATTAGTCAAGTTAAATGTATTAGTAATTGTGTAACTATTTTTTTTTAGTGTTTAATGCATACATGGTATTTATCAGTTGATATGCAGTTATTTTTTATATCTCCCTTAATCCTCCTGCCGCTATGGAAATATGGAAGGATGGTTTTGTTAGGTGTATTGACACTCATTTTATTTGGAATTTTTTCTACATTTTATATTACGTATGAAAATCGATACACTTGGAACTTACTAAAGGATGGAGGGTTACTAAGAAGTAATCAATTAAGTGAATTATATTATCCCACACAATTAAGAATGGGCCCATGGATGATTGGTATAATTTTGGGCTATATGTTACGTAACACTAAAACGAAAGATATTAAGTTAAACAAATGGTTAATAACATTAGGATGGATATGTTCATTTCTGGTCATTTTCATTGTTATATTTGGACCATATAACCTTCAACAAATAACTTATAATGAACACCCACTTGAAAGCCCATTTTATATATCACTTCATAGAGTGGCCTGGTCTAGCTCATTGGCATGGATTATATTTGCTTGCGTAACTGGTTACGGAAGTTTTATAAACACGTTTCTCTCATGGAATATATGGACTCCTTTGGCTCGATTGTCATACTCGATATACCTGCTTCATATGTTAGTTCAATTTATAAGAATTAAATCAATTCAAAATGGTTCATACTTCAGCGATTTTAATGTAATCCATTCATTTTGGGGAGATTTTGGTTTAACTTTGACTGCATCTTTATTTTGGGTATTAGCATTTGAATCGCCAATAATAGCATTAGAAAAACTAATTCTAAATATCAAAACCTGAAATTGAGGATAAGTGTATGTATATGAAAATATTTGAATATGAACATTTTTCATGACTAGTAATTTATAATCATACATTCATTAAAGAATTATATTTATTTTCTTGAGAAATCTAAAAATAAAGCAATCACAAAAATTTTATAAAGTTCTATGGTACAAAACAAATTGTTGTAAATAAAAAAAATAGTCTACAGTAATTTTGTATTTACATACAATGGTAAAGTTCTATAGTACAAAAACTGTTGCTGTACATAAAAAAAATGTTTTATAGCAATTTTGGCGTACTATTAATATTAATAACAATAACAAACGAGACGCCAGTTTAATAATTTCTTCTTCGTGAATAAAAATTAAAAAATTGTTTATATTTTTTACGATTTCTTAGTCACAAAAGTGTGTAGTTTCCATTTTATATATCCTTTTTTAACAAGTCAAATAAAATTTTTCCTAACAGCTAACCTTAAATCTAAAAAAACTTATATATACAAAATAAACTTGCATTATGCTCTATGGGATACGTTCAAAATTCCCATATTTCAAAAATCCCATAGAACTCGGCAAATGGGAAAATATTTTTTATGTAAATCAATTTGGAGAAAATGAGTTTTTTTGCTAAATTATTCCCCTCATTTCATTCAGTAAAATTAAAAATGTCAATTATAGCCTCGTATTTTTATTAGCTCCGGATAGGTGGTATCTGGAGCAGCTAATTTTCTGTGATAAAACTAATGTTTGACAAGCTCTTTATGCATATCATTAATTTATTTAAAACTAATCTCAAATTTGGTATATGAGACCGGAAGTCGTGTTTAAATTTTTTATTTTTTATGTTTTCAATTGGTAGTACTAGTTAAAAAAAACATTTTGTAGAAAATGATTTTTTGTTGTTTAAAATACAGGGTGTCAAATTTTGAGAAAAATGATAAACATGTGTGTTGTGTTTATGGCTATAAAAGAAAAAATAAATAACCGATATTTATGATATAGGGCTCGTTTTAAAGGTAAGTTAATACGGATTAATAAAAAGATATAAAAATGGTTAGTTCTTTAATTTCTTGATTTTCAAATTTCCCGCCAAAATTTTATTTTTGAATTTTCTCAATGATCGTCCATTTTTTTTTTTTTTTAATTTTACGTCCTTTAATTCTATTGAACATACTAAAAACTTGCGCTAGCAAAATTTTTCGTTTTCGTGCAAAATACGTTTAAGTATGACGATTTACCCGGTTTTGGAATACAAAATCAAATTGTTAGATGTTATTTTCATTTTTTAACTAATTTACGCTCGACCTGATAATGTAATTGTTTAAAATTATTTCGTCGATCTTTAGCATATTCTTACTTCTAATAGAAAATTAAAAAAAACAAAGAGGAAACAATTTGTAACAGTCCGTTCATAAACTACGTCAAGTTATTTTGGGCCATTCTTAACTCCGACTCTCTCACTCCTTCATCACAAGTCGTTACAAAACTGAATATGTGAGCAATGATTTAATCATTTAAGAACATGAAGTAAGTGGTATATTAAAGAAATACACCTCTAATGATATACCTGCAAATTATTGTATTATGTCATTTGTAATATCCCATAACAGTAACTTCATATAATTACATGACGTCATCTTGTATGAAATTCTCCCTGCCCCAGCCTAAACGTGACGACAATGAATACTCCTTCCCCAAACAAAGGCGTAATTTAGTTTAGGGATAGCCCATAAAGCTATTAGTAAAAAAATAAATTTTGGTATGAGTCATTTATTTTGTTCGTTCCAAGGTACATAAACCGTAACGTAATCTTTTGAAACAAAATGACGCATATTTAAAAATTTAATTATAAAAGAAGGGGTAGGTAGGCCTGTAAAACAACATAAAATATAAGCAGTGGTTTTTGTTAACATTTTTTGGTATAAATTAGTGTTTAAATTAAAATTTCAGTTAGTTTAACTTGTGAAGTTCTATTTAAATCATTTGCGCATTTAAATAACATTAAAAGGATTTCAAATAATAAGTGTAATAATGGTTGGGTACGAAAAGTGTTGTAAGCCGTTTCCTGAGTTGAAATGTTCTAAAAGTTTAAGAAATGTTAATGATTATATTAAAATTCGTTTGCCGCGCTCGATTCATGTAACTGAAAATTCATCGATTTGTACATCATGTTATTACCGGATGACTAATAAACGTCAAAAAGTTGAAAACGGGGTATCACCGGTTAATAATTCATTAAATTCAACTGTTACTCCGGAGATATCATCAACAGTCAATGACGAGAATATTTCGAGTATGAGTAAAAGTGAGGAATGCCAAATAAAAAGTGCTCTCGTTCGTTTATAAAAAATATTCAAATAGTGAAGATTACATAACATGTAAATTTTAACCGTATAAATATCTTTAAATTTCTGTCCTTGTTTTGAATATTTTTTTTTATTGTCAATATTTTTTGTTTTAAATTTAATTTTGAATCAGAAAAACGAGTGAAAAAATTAACCTGGAAAAATTAAAAAAATCGAGTTTTTGTAAGAGGGCCAAAAATCTACCATTCGATTTTTGAAATTTTCAAAATAGGTAGAGTCATACTTAAACGTATTTTGCACGAAAACGAAAAATTTCGCTAGCGCAAGTTTTTAGTATGTTCAATAGAATTAAAGGACGTAAAATTAAAAAAAAAAAAAAAAAAAAAAAATTGGACGATCATTGAGAAAATTCAAAAATAAAATTTTGGCGGGAAATTTGAAAATCAAGAAATTAAAGAACTTACCATTTTTTTATTTTTTTATTAATCCGTATTAACTTACCTTTAAAACGAGCCCTATATCATAAATATCGGATATTTATTTTTCCTTTTATAGTCATAAACACAACATCATGTTCATCATTTTTCTCAAAATTCGACACCCTGTATTTTAAACAACAACAACAACAACAAAAAATCACGTTCTACAAAATTTTTTTTTTAATCAAGACTACAAATTCAAAACATAAAAATCATAAAATTAAAACATGACTTCCAAAAATTTGTGATTTGATGTATTTTTCACCATATATGTATATATATATATATATATATATATATATATATATATATATATATATATATATATATATATATATATATATATATATAATATATATATATATATATATATATATATATATATATATATATATATATATATATATATATATATATATATATATATATATATATATATATATATATATATATATATATATTATATATATATATATATATATATATATATATATATATATATATATATATATATATATATATATATATATATATATATATATATATATATATATATATATATATATATATATATATATATATATATATATATATATATATATATATATATATATATATATATATATATATATATATATATATATATATATATATATATATATATATATATATATATATATATATATATATATATATATATATATATATATAT